>VDFB02281492.1:186300204-186900204 GCA_007258455.2 Sequoia sempervirens
AATTGGAGATGATGCATGCTATTCTGTGAAAGGTGTTGGAACCTCCTCTCTTCACTTAGGTTCTGGCATCTCTCTTTAGTTGAGTGATGTGTTATTTGTACCAGGCATCAAGAGAAACCTTGTTTCAATTTCACCTTTGGAGGACAAGGGATATCAAGTTGCATTCTCTAAAGGAAAAGTTCTTGCATGGCCGAAGAACTCTAGCATCAAGACAGCCCAAGTAATTGGTGTTCGGCAAGAGAGTCTCTATAGACTTTACACTCGTCCAATGCAGGCCTTGTTGCATGATTCCAGCAATTCATGTGAGCTTTGGCACAAAAGACTTGCTAACCTTCATTTCAGAGCACTCCCATCGATGGAGAAAATGGCCACTGGCCTTCCTAAACTTAGCCAGGAGCATGAACGTACTTGCCAAGGATGCGCATTGGGTAAGAATACTAAAGGACCTTTTCATAGTAGTGAAAGTAGATCTAAATGTATTCTAGATCTTGTTCATTCTGATTTGTGTGGTCTAATGTTTGTTGCTTCTTTGAGTGGTTTTTGGTATTATATAATTTTCATTGATAATTACTCTAGAAAGACTTGGATTTATTTCTTAAAGACTAAAGAATCTGAAGAGGTACTTGAGAAATTCAAAGAATTTAAGGCTCAAGTAGAGAACTTGTCCAGGAAGAGGATCAATGTTTTGAGATCTAACAAAAGAGGAGAATACATCTCTGGAGGCTTCCGTAACTTTTGTATCGAGGCTGGGATTAAGAGGGAGTTTTGTGTACCTTACAATCCACAACAAAACGGTGTTGCAGAAAGGAAGAACAGATCCATTGTAGAAGCAGCCAAAGCCATGATCCATGATCAAGACTTGCAAACCTTCATTTGGGCAGAAGCTTCTAGGACAGCTGTGTATGTTCAGAATCGGAGCCCTCATCGTATTTTGGAGAACATGACTCCTGAAGAAGCTTTCATAGGTGTGAAGCTTGAAGTCAGTCATTTGAGAATCTTTGGTTGTCCTGTGTATGTTCATGTGCCTAAAGATAAAAGGACTAAATTGGAACCATTTGGCAAGAAGGGAATATTTGTGGGCTCCAGTGAGTCTTCAAAAGCCTACAGGATTTACATTCCAGGTCAGAAACTGATAGAGATCAGCAGGGATGTTACATTTGAAGAGGATGTTGCATTCAAGAGACCTAAAGGCTCTCACATGGAGATAGATAATGAAAACCAAGAGACTCCTTAGGACATGGAAGTTGACCATACTCCTGAGATTCAAAGAGAGTCTACTGAACCAGAAGAAGATGGTGATCTAGTTGAGCCTTTGGAACCAACTAATGGGCCTAGAGACATTGTTATTGGTCGAAAGAGACCTCTATGGGCTAGGCAAACAATGCAGGAGGTAGAAAAGTTTGCAGCTCCTAGAGGAACATTCAGAGAAAGCAAAAAACCACAAAAGTTTCCAAGCTATGTTGCATTAATGAGTCAAATTATTGAATTTGAGCCTTCCAGTGTTAAGGAAGCTTCAAGTCAGCAAGTATGGAGAGATGCTATGGCTAAAGAATATCATTCTATCGTCAAGAACGATGTTTGGCATATTGTACCTAGACCAGAAGGTAAATCTGTTGTATCTTCTAAGTGGCTTTTCAAGATCAAGCATGCAGCTGATGGAAGCATTGAGAAGTTCAAGGCTAGGTTTGTGGCTAGAGGATTCTCTCAGAAAGAGGGAATAGACTATGAGGAAACATTTGCTCCGGTTGCTCGTTATACATCCATCAGGACTATCATTGCTATTGCAACGGCTAAAGGATGGAAGTTACATCAGATGGACGTGAAGACTACATTCCTTAATGGTGTAATTGAAGAAGAGGTATATATTGAGCAACCCGATGGCTTTGAGATTCATGGGAAGGAGTCCCATGTTTGTAGATTGAAGAAGGCTTTGTATGGCCTTAAGCAGGCTCCTCGTGCTTGGTATGAGAGGACTGATTGATACCTGATGAGCTTGGGCTTCTCCAAGAATGATGCTGATTCAAACCTGTACTTCAAGGTAATTGATGGTGAGGCATTGATCTTGGTTCTTTATGTTGATGATCTATTTCTTAATGGAGAAGATCACCTTATTATCAAATGCAAGGAGTTAGCTTTTGAATTTGAAATGAAGGATCTTGGATACATGCATTACTTCCTTGGTTTGGAAGTATGGCAGAGGCCTAATGAGATCATTCTGAGTCAAGGGAAGTATACAATAGACATCTTGAAGAGATTTGGTATGATGGATTGCAAATCCATGTCTACACCGATGGAAACCAATTTGCAGAAACTTAAAGAGTCTGCAGCTAGTTCAGATCTGGTGAATCCTACTATGTATAGGTAGTTGATTGGATCGTTGATGTATCTAGTTAATACTAGACCAAATATTTGCTATGCAGTGAGTGCTCTTAGTCAGTTCATGTGTGAACCAAGGAAAATACATCTAGTTGCAGCAATGCATATCCTGAGATACTTGCGTGGCACAGTTGGATATGGCTTGAGATACTCTTCCAATGTGGACCTAAAGCTGCAAGGATATTCTGATTCTGATTGGGCAGGGTGTGTAGCTGATCGGAAGAGCACCTCTGGTTGTTGCTTTAGTTTGGGATCTGCGATGATCTCCTGGTGTAGCAGGAAGCAGTCTTCAGTGGCACTAAGCACCGCAGAGGCCAAGTATATTGCAACTTGTGTGGCAGCTCGAGAAGTAGTGTGGCTTCGGAAGCTCCTTGCAGGATTGTTTGGACAATCATTGGATTCGACTGTCATTCATTGTGATAATCAACGCTGTGTAAAGCTTTCTATCAACCCAGTGTTTCATGACAAAACAAAACATGTTGAGATCAAATACCACTACATCGGAGATATGGTATTGAGGAAAGCTATCCAGTTGAGGTACATTAGCACTAATGAGCAGACGACTAATATTCTCACCAAGCCTCTCTCCAAAGTAAAGTTTGTGCACTTTCGAGACAAGCTTGGAATTGTGGAGAATGGAGCCCTAGCTGAGAGAGAGACTCAGCATCAGTGATCTTCTGTGATTTGCTTTAATGCATCTTTCTTTGTGAGAGAAATTTGAGGTGTAAGCCCTTGTTAATGCATCTTTCTCTGTAAGAGAAATTTGAGGTGAAAGCCCTTGTTTCCACCCTCTGGGAGTAGCCATGGTGGATGTCATGTTGAGTGACTCTATGACAACATCATGTTGAGAGACTCCGTGATGATTTCCTTGTACTTGTGTTTATCCACCCTCTAGGAGTAGCCATGGTGGACATCATGATGAGATGACGACATCACGTTGAGTGACTCCGTGATGGGCACTTGTGCACTTGTTCTTTCCATACATGGGAGTAGCCATGATGGACGATATAACGTTGAGTGACTCCGTGATGAGCTCTTTCCACATATGGGTGTAGCCATTGTGGGTGCCATGTTGAGAGATTCCATGACATTGATAGCTGGAAGTATTCCTCCCTAGCTGAGAGGGAGTGTTGATGTTGACACCGTCGGGCCTCGACTTTCAAGCAATAAAATTAAATATAGCCTTATTAGCTATTTATTTTATTGAGACGTTATTTGGTGAAGAGGTGTTTCACATGGGATAATAAATAATATTTATTGTTTGTTTGTTAAATCGAGTTTATATGAGGCCAACCTCATAATGTTCACCACCTTCATGAGTCACATCGCTTCATGGTTAAGGCCGACCTCATTCCTTGAAAGCGATCTTCTCCTCATTGTGTATATATTAGAGATGGTTATTGTTCATTTGATCATTCATATTCATCCATTCATAGTGTGAGTTCAAGAGAAGTGCGAAATCATCAAAGAGATCGATATTGTACCTTATCAACAAAGTGTTAGCTTCTTTTGTGTGCATCAAAGTGTGGTGTTGTTATTGGGCCTTGCATTTGGCCTTATTGTAAAAGCAAGTTGGCTTCTTTATTCAATATATAAGAGATACTTCGTTGCTGGGTTTTTCTCCCTCAAGTTGGAGGGTTTTCCCAGGGTATTTAATTTCTGATCCTAAAACTAACAGCCATAGGTGGTGGCTTTCCAATAGTGTGGATGCATCAGATTCACCATCACAGTTTTGGGATTGAGTGATTCAGCAAGTTGTGCTAATGTTGGTGTTACAAAAGTTGTTTGGTGATATTAGGGACATTTCACAAATCTTCCCATGGGATCCAGGTGGAGGAGAGTTTTCTTTGCAGCTGAGATTGTTTGGGGACAAGCAATTTCAGGGAGGGCGGACTGTAATGTCTCCATTATTGTGAGCATTAGTTTTAAGAGGGTTTAGCCTATTCCTAACTCTTGTAGGCTAAGGACTCATGACTCTTGTAGGCTAAGGAGCTTGGTTAGAGGGTCTTTTGGGCAGACATCTAGTCAGTGGTTGGTTTCCTAGATTCAATTGGATTGGAGAAAAAAGGGAAATAATAAAATAAATAAATATTATAAAGTAACCTTATAATTAATTAATTTAATAAAGTGACTTAAATAAAATATTAAATCATAAAGTCACAAAAAAATAAAATATATCTTTCATCCCACATTGGCAAGAAAAGTGTATGAGCTCCTCCAGGAAAGCATAAAAGGATCTTAAGGGCTCATTTTTGGATATCCAGGAATTGTTGTTTGCTTTTATGTGATTGATTGGTGAAGGAGCCAGCTAGGGTTTCTACCATTATTGGACCTTTGGGAACGAAACTCTCATAGGTTGAGCAACTTTGAGGCTGTGAAACTATCAGCTGAGATTGTTGCCAGTTGTGGGCTTCATTGCAGAAGTTCAACTTGTGCCTTCAGTGCAAATTTAGTGGCCTTTGGCCAAATTTGGAGATCAAGATTATATATCAACTTGCTGAAGCAAATTTGGAGAATTGAAATAGTTGCAGATCAGCTTGTTGAAGGAAATCGATTTTATGAGAGCATTTTCAGATTTTTGTGGAGACAAATTGCAGTTTGAAGAGATTCGATTTATGTCCTCATTGGAGAAATATAAGAGGAATCATTGAAGAAGATTTCAGTTGTTTGACATTGACTTGGAGAGAGACATTGGCAGCAATTCATTCTCAGTCCTAGCCGCTTATGATCAGATTGTTTCATGCAGGTTACACATTGCAGCATTCATCTACATCTGCACATTAAAAAAAATCGTGGCCCTACACTAGACAGGTCGCAGCCATTAAAGGAGGGCGATTTCATTGTGTAAGGAGAGGAAAAATCATGGCTTCATGAAGACAAATGGCGCTGCTAATAGAAGCTCGATTTTGTGATTAGGAAGCTGATAAAAGTTGGTTTATGTCTTCATCTTGATCACTGGGCTCTTTCACTTCAGATGCTGCATTACTTCTCATAGACGGCTTGAGTGGAATCATTCCATGGCATTCAAGGAGCTGCAACTTCTGAGGCGTCTTTTCCAGGTTTCCATCTAATTGTAATCTTGCAAGTTTGGAGACAATTGCATTGTCTTAGTATAGGTCTGATCGCTGTCATAAACAGTTACACTGTATTGTCATCAATTTTCAGGGAAGCTGCATTGTTTAGTCAATATCATATTAGTCATGCCATTGCATTGGAAGTCTCTTGAACTTCATTGTAATCACACCTATTTGAAGGTCAGATCTTTGATGAGATTTCATGTCATTTGTAATCAGTTTCAATCATATCCATTCAATATCATAAGGCAGGGATTTGCATGGTAAATGTTTGTTTAAATGCCCTTGGCTGTAGATGTACAATAGCTTTCATGCCAAGTGTTTGACGAAATGTCAATTGGCTGAAGGTGAGCATTTTTCATGTAGAAATCATATATGTGCATTTGAAAAGATTGAAGGAAGTCATTTATGCATCTAGATGATTACTTAGTCATTGTAGTATTTATTTACAAGCAATTAGAGTACTTTGATATCATTTTCAAGCAAACATATCAGACTGAAACCACAGACCAGCAAGCATTAAGTTTGTCTCAGAAGTGTTTGAAAATATTCCTTGAAGGCAAAATCACATCTGAACTAGCAAGGAATATTACAGAGATTTTCAAAAGGAAATTATTGGTAAATGGACTATTGAATCCAAAGGACCTTCATGCTTGCCTAAGTTCTTATACTAAAATTATTTTAAAGAGGAGCTCAGTTTAGTAGTCACAATGTTGGACAAAGTGATAGCGCAAGTTAAATCGTGAACTTTCAAAAATTGGATGTTCTGTTTAATTAACCTCATTTTTGAAGGGAAAAAGACATTGATTGGCATTATCAATAACTGCATTCATACCCAACTGGTGAACTTTTTTGATACCAAATATTTTTATATGATGTCATATTTGGTATATTCATTGGTACAGGGTACGACAAACTAGATAAAGTTCAAGTAAATGGTCACCTTTTTAGAAAATATCCATAGTGGGAATTTAGAGAGTATGAAGAATTACAGAAAGGTGAGTGATATTTTCTTAATGTTAATAATCAGAGATTTGGAGGATGGAAATCATGCTTGTATTTCAGATAATGCTAAGATGATCATTCACGAGTAGGCTGTTTGATTTATCTAATTTACCACCTTCACTTATATCAAGGTGTTTGGTTTCAATTCCTATCCATATAAGCTACTTCGTTATTCAAGGTTAAGTTGTTTTAATAGAATATTGCGGGCAGTTATCAATTGCTCATAGTTATTGTAGGAGAAGACATAAGTTGGGAGCTGATTTCCCTATACAAATAGGGCCATATAGGTGTGTTAACGCTATATTATCACTACTGTAATTTCTACTTTCAACCTTAAACTTCATCACAAAAGGAGGTATTTCGATTCTAAAGATATATGGTTGAAATAATTAGAATTGAGTATGCACATGTACCTAATATTGAAGACTTGAAACCATACAATAGAATCTTGATATTTTACATCACATAATTTTATATACTACAAATATAGCACTTGTATATAAATTAAAGAGTTACAAAGCTTTGTAATGAATGGTTCATAAGGCACAACATTTGCTAGAGATTATACAAATGGTTTAGCAAGCTATGTGGGCTTGCGATGTTTTGGGGATGGTGAGATGTCAGGGGATGTCCCTTGGCCACCCCCCTATAGAGAAATTTTGGAAATGTTTAAGAAACACATTCCCATAATTGGGGATGGCAAGAAATGCTTAGAGAATGCTTGGCCATCCTTGAGGGGTTGGAAACGTCTTAGACATTCCATGAAGAAAGCAAACCTAGTTTGACATTTGCTTTTAAAAAAGACATCTAGTGATTTTTTAAAGTGTTTAAGCATGACGGTTAGATATAAATGTTTAGGGTAGATGCAACCAAAGCAACCTTAGTCGTGTGTAAAAGGTGTTTTTCACTAGCATGCTTTTGTTCAAGGCATTTGTGTCAAGGAAAAGCTTCCTTCTTTTGAGAGATTGTTGGATGGTCTATATAAGAGAAAACTCGAATATTCAATATAGTCAAAGCCAACAAGAAAGGTGCTGACAAGAATTTACCTCTCATTGGACAACAAAAGGGAAATAAAGGAAAAAGGAACAACAAAGGAAAATGAAAGGATGAGGATTCATCCTCATTGATAGGGAAAAAGGACTTAGAGTAAATCAATTGCTTTAGTTGTCTTAAGTTTGGTTATTTTACCTCAAAGTGTCTACACAAGAAGAAGAACGAAGGAAAGCAACATTAGTATGAAGTAGCAACTTTTGCAAAAAAATAGATGAACAATTTTTCTGCCAAGTTTGAGAAAGATTTCTCAATGGTTTCTTGTCTTTCTACCAGCACAATTTCAAAGGATGCTTGGTTGGTGGATAGTGGTGTCTCTGGACATATGACATCAGTTGGACAATGTTTTACCAAACTAGAAGAACAAAACTATGGAGTTCAAGTTGAGCTTGGTAATGATGCCAAAGGTCTAGAAGTAAGAGTTGGTACAATTCATTTTCTATTACAGTCAGGTAACTCTGTCATGTCCCCGAAATCCTAACATTTAGATAATAAAGAAGCATAATTAAAATAGTTAACTGTTTGATATTACATAATTGTCCAAGACAATATCAATGAATATTATAAATAACGTCATAAATATTATTATGATATAATAGATATTAAAGTATATAAAATTAATACAAAATAAAAACATAAAATAATATTATAATTACGATTACAAATATAACGGATCATATAATATTCATAAGGAAATCTAAATAATCAAATAACTAATGTAAATATAAGAAAATATAATCTGAATTACAATTACAATGATAATTATCAGTAACAATGTTAAAATTATAATTATAGCCATTATTATGGTTATGAGCATGTTATTTAAATAATAATATTAAGACAAAAATAAATATAAGACAAAGTGCAACGATTCATTATAAGGCAAAGTTTATTTTAGTGAAAGGCAACGACTTTATGGAAGAAAGACAGCGCTTTGAAAAGAACCTATATTAGTTATAAACAATACCATAATACAAGGGGTTCTATTTAAAAGGTGCGATTGAGATATTGGAGGGTGCAACCATAAATTAAAGATTAATTCAAAGAGCAGCAATAAACATAAGTCGGTAAAGGGTGAAATTAAATAAAAGGTGGTTTGTTTTAATAAAGAGTTATGTTTATAAAAAGACATGTCTCATTTAGAGATACCTAATTTCAAAGGGTATGTCCCTTCAATGAATATGGAGATATAAAAAGAGAAAGTATGAGATAATGAGGGTGGGGGAGAAAAGAAAAGAAACTAAGGAGATCTGCGTATCAGAACAGCAGCAGGTATATGACATTAATTAGTCATGTAAAGGTATGAATATGAATGCTAGGCAATATAAATAAGGAATATAAATATATATATATGTAAGTAAAGAATAATTATATGTGAATATTAATAAGAGGGAATAATTATATGTATATATGTGTGTGTGTGTATAGGTATAGGTATGTGTGTATATGAGAATCATATACAAATATGCAATAATGATGCTTATAGTGTTTATTGAGCAATATAAGTAATTATGACCTTTCTTAGTATAAACATGAACAGCTTGTATCTATATATTTAGGTATGTCTGTGTTTAATATTTGGTAAATGTACTACAATCTGTAGGTGAACAATTTAGGCCTTAAATTATTGTATATACAGTATGTGTATAGAAAGTCCAATATTTATTAGTTTGGTAATAAGCAGTATGTATATCTGTATATTTCTGAATTATCAATTAATGCTAAATATGAATTATGGATTAGGAGAATAAGAAAGGAATAAAGGAAATGCATAATCCTTTGTCAAGAATGAAATATTTATATCATCTTTGATCTTAGTGGATGTTATGATTGAAATTTATCGATTTATAATGTTTCTAATGTCTCTTTGAGAAACACTTTGAATGCGAGATTTCGGGATTAAGTGCTTCCACTAGAAAGGGGTCATTACAAACTCTTTGGAGTTTGATGATGTTTTTCTTGTTCTTGGTCCCAAGAAAATTTTTCTTTCAGTTTCGGTAATAGAGGATAAGGACTTTGCAATTGAATTCAAGGTTCAAAAGTTCTTATTAGATCAAAGTGATCTAGCCCAATTATAGTTTGTGTTATAGGGGTTAGAGAAGGCAACCTTTATAGGTTATAGGGTGAACCAATTGCATCTTTATATCATAACCGTGATAATCTGTGTGAGTTCTTGTACAAGAGGATTGGGCATCTGCATTATGCAACATTACCAATTCTGAGGGAGATTGTCATAGGATTTCTAGAGTTCAACATTGAACAACAAGGAGTTTGTAAAGGATGCACATTTTGCAAGCATGCCAAGGTTGCTTTCCCAAACAAGCATAGGTCTAAAGGGATTTTAGGCTTAGTGCATTTGGATGTATGTGGATCGATAATTGTGGGATCAATTGTTGGAACTGGAAGAATGTGTATGTTTCCTTTGTGGGATCAATTGTTGGAACTGGAAGCATGTGTATGTTTCCTTCATTGATGATTTCTCTCACAAGGCGTGAATCTATTTCTTAAAGACCAAGGGTGAGGTCTTTAGCAAGTTTTAGGAGTTCAAAACTCTAGTTGAGAACCAAATAGGTTAAAAGATCAAGGTCTTGAGATCGAACAATGGGGGAGAGTATAACTCTAAGGAATTCAAAGGTTTTTGCAAGGAAGTAGGGATAACGAGGGAGTTGACAGTTTCGTACAATCCACAATAGAATAGAGTTGCTGAATGGAAGAATTGATCAATCATGGGGGCTGCTAAGGCCATGATTTATGACCTAGACTTTCCCATGTTTCTTTGGGTGGTAGCATGTCTTACAACAGTCTACATCCAGAATAGGTGTCCTCACAAGATTTTGGAGGACAAGACACCAGAGGAGACATTTAGTGGTGTAAAGCCAAAGGTGAGTGATTTCCGCATCTTTGGTTGTCTAGTATATTTCCATATACTTGTAGAGAAGAGGACAAAATTGGAACCTTTGAGCAGGAATGGTTTATTTGTAGGTTACAGTGAGGTTTCAAAGTCTTACAGAGTCTACATTCAAGAGCTAAGGAAAGTTGTAGTTAGCAAGGATGTCAAGTTTAAGGAAGAATTTGCATCCAAAAAATATTAGGAATTCATTCTAGTAACAAAGGATGGGGAGTAGGCAGCTCTGAAGGTTGGATCTCCAAAGCTTCCAGTTGTTTCCAGTTCAGGACTACAACCTTTAGGTGAGGAGGGAGAAATTTCAGCCGCTTTTTTTTTTGTTAGGAGACCTTGATGGTTTGAATAGACATTAAGGGATGCTTAAGAGCATGTTGAGACTCCTAGGAGCACTTTTAGGGAGAGTAGGCCTCCAAAGAAGTTTCCTAATTACATAGCATTAATGAGTAACATCATTAAGTCTTTCAGCCTTCAAGGGATCAGCAGTTAGCTGATATTTTGACCAAGTCCTTGTAGCGCTCAGAAAATTAAGAGTGTTTTCAATCCGTTCAAATTAGTATAAAAGGGAAATTAAGAGTATTTTCAATTTATTCAAATTACAAAAGATTTCCAAGTAATCAACATTGTTCATAACACTTCCAAATGAGCTTAATAAAAGAGAATTTAAATTGCATTTCATAATAATAATATCAATGTAATGTATCAAGTTTATACAAAGCATAAGTATTTCAATGACTTTCCTCATATATTCAACCATACTTGGAAGAATCAACAATTCCAATAGAAACATCTTTTCTATGCTAAGTCATAAAACTTTAATTCCTCAAATCAATGTTACATTAGATACTTTCAAATCATACTTCTATTTCAAAGTTTCAATCAAAGAATGTCAAATACATATATATTTACAACGGAGCTTCACAAGCCAATCCAAAATAATACACAAGTACATCAATAGCAAATAAAACTCGGAACCACCTAGCCGCCGTGACACCTTCGGTCTGCTTGCAAGCTGGGGCCAAGAATGTGATTCAGGCGCCTTTTCCGCCCAACCACGAAGTCCATGACTTCCCCGGGTTCCTTCCTAACTCGAAGGAATCCCCGGCCCTGCATAAAGGAGCCTAGCAACCCGAAACAGTAAAACAGGAGGGAACTCTCGATGCGTGCCTGATGCCTATATGCATTTCTAACATGAGAAATAAACACATTTCTTGCAACAGGAGGTGGCAGAGACTCAAATACATATATGTTTCTAGGCTTTTAAAACAAACCCATCTATTTCAATGGTACAAGTGCTTGGCCAAGCATAAATAATACAAGTAAATGGTAGTTTAGAAAAGGTAATACTACCGTCTCTGTTGGTCCACCTTCGGCACCCTGTCCCGGAAGTTACCACAGTAAAGTATGAATAAATACCAAAGCAGAAAGTTTTGCATTTTCGTTCATGTTTCAATCATTCAATTAATTCTAAAAGAATTTCAAATGTGAATTTCAGAACATCCTTTGAAAGAAAAATTGTAAATTCAGTAGTAAATTTCGTTTACTCTTTTTGTAAGTAATCCTTTTCTGATTTGGATAAAGGCTCTGTTTTTAAAGAAGAACATGTATGTCTTAATACTTTTCAGTGCACTATTAGAAAGAAAGATTTAATCAATTTGTTTGAATGGAACAGTGTTTTCTGATTTCAGTATGTACTTCTATTCCTTCCAAGTTCAGGCTGACTGATAGTGTAATTCCCAATTTCAATACAGGTTTCAGAGTATTAATAATATACTGAAACAGTGCAATTTATTCAGAAATTCAGAGGTTTGAAAGATAATCTTGCATTCAAATTTTATGTTGTATTCCTTTACTCAGGATTGTATTTTTGTATGTAAGTATATGTCAAAGTAATCAAGATGATTTCCAGTTTACATGGTTTCTCAGAGACATTTCTGTTCTTGTTCCAGGTTTAACATTTCAGAGATACAGAGTTCATACTACTTTCTGGAAATGGTTTTCCTGTTTCAACTTGCATTTTGGCACGTATATGCATGGATATCTATATATATATATAAATATATATATATATGTATGTATATACAGCTAAGTGTATATGTCTACATATATATATATATATGTGTGTGTGTGTGTGTGTGTGTGTGTGTGTGTGTGTGAAAATTCATATACAGCTGCGTGTAGTTTTGAAGAAAGAAATTCTGGTTTTTAAATCTGTTCAAAGTTCACTGGCCGTGCACACAGAATAAGACATTTTTCAGGGTTCTCTTACTGGCGTTGAGCATCATAAGGGCGCAGGAAAGCCCTTGCCCCTCCCATGGGGAGGGGGCGGGCTGTGAGGGGCTCGCGCCTCCTCCACAGGCCGCGGCCTGTGGAAGGCGCGAGCCTCCCACAGTGTCGCGTCCTTCCCATGGGGAGGACGAGGGATTAAATCCCTTCCTCATTCCTATGGTTAACAGTTTCAAAACTCAAAATAAAGAAAACATTTCGCCCAGTATATCTGCATTCAAATTTATCTCAAAGGCATTTTGAATTTATTCAGATGACAGAGTTTTTATGCAGACATTATATGCATATATATATATATGTATATATGCACGGGAATTCAGATTCCTGTGCATATATATATGTATATATATATATGTTTATATATATAATTCCCATTATACTTTAGAGCAGTTTAATAAATTGCAGATTTTGCAACAGAATGAAACCCTAATTCTGAAGAAAAGAATGTGTATTCTATATTGCAACAAAGAGAAGTAAGCTATTACCCAGTATTCAAAAACGAAATTGGAAAGATTTCTCAGTTGTTTATACTCATATCATGGAATGATGCATTTCATTCCTTCAATCTCCTTACTGCAATTTAAAATTAAATGAAGGCAAAGCATGAAAGAACCTGGCAATTTTCTTCCCAGTGCAGATGCCCAGCAATACCTTCTTGTCGCCTCTTTTCCAGAGCTCTCGGATATGACTGAATGGAAGTGCTCTTTTCTCTCTTAAAGCTCTATTCCTCTTTTCGAGGATCATGCAATTTATTTCCAGATGACAGATAAAATTCTCATGCAAATTCTAAGGATTGCCACATGCCAACAGCATTGTTGGTTTTAAGATAAAATTTCCAGAGCCCAATGTTCTCTCGGGCTGTTCATTCCTCATTATTTTGGAAAAATAACCATATTCAAAACAGAAATATATCCCCTTTATGCAACCTATTATTTCATTTTATGCAAACACAATATTCTATTTCATTATTTATTTTGTTTTATTTTTATTTTTTTAATTATATTTCTTTTAAAACAGATTTTTCCTTTTTGTTGCACAAATATAAATGGGATTAATTAAAATAGAATAAGCCATATTCCTTCCACAATTTCTAAGGTTAATTAAACCATATTTTAATTTTGCTATGCTAATCAATTTCACGCAATCATATTGAAAAACAGACATGACCTAATGCAGCTACATGATTTTAAGTGGTGTGTGCGTAATCGAGAGCTTCTCCTCTTTTACCCTGTCGGGAAGCTAACCTTCTTTTCCTCAATCACACTCTTGGCCTTCGATCACCTTGGCCTTCGATCACCTGCAACTCACATGCGCTCAGGCGTGCAAAACGAAAGTGTATTAGTAACCAATGTAGAAACATAAATTTAAACAATAATTAAATCAACATTCCTATTTTATATAAAATGCACTCATAATTCTGAAAGAAAACAATTATTTTTCTACATTCCCATACACCAAAGCATTGTAGTATATTATATTGCTCTAACACGTATCATGATTCGTATATTAAATCCCATAAAGTCATGGTCAAACATCATCAGAATAAGTCATGGTCAAAATAGCATCAAAGTAAGTCATGGTCAAAATAGCATCAAAGTATGAGACGTGACAGTCCTTAGCAAAAGGGAAGTTTGAAGCATTCAGAGACAAACTTAGATTGGTGTAGAATTCCTTCCTCGCTAAGAGGGAGTGTTGAGTTTTTTAGCTTAGTTCAGAATTTCTGCACAGGTTTAGTGTGAACATGCAAGTAGTTTGAATTATTTCTACTTTGTAATTCACTTTAATGATTAAAGTGAAATTCTTTCATTTAGTTAATTAAGTCTAATAAAGCGGATACAATCACTAATAATTTGTACTTATCTTCCAAGTCATCTCTTGTGTGAGTTAAGATTTCTATTTTGGAAGATTAGATATTTTTAGCTGAATAGTATAAAGATAGATGCAAGATAGAAGTTCAATAACTAAGAGCAGTGTAATATTTCCCTGCAACTGAAGGACTAGTTGTAGAGGTTGTTTGTAAGCTTTTGAAGGAATACAAAGCATATTACGTGTAAAATTTTTGTGTCTTGTGTTCATCATTTCTCGGGTTTTAATTTCAATGTTTTGTGTGTGTTTCGATGTTATTTCAGCATCAGGAAATTATACATCGTGATTGGAATTTTGAACAGGTCCTATTGGAAGGAATGCCACTATCCTACAACGAGCCAACCAACATGAAAGGTTTCCAAACTTCTATGAGACTGCCACTGACCCACTTGAAGAATACTTTTTAGTGGGAAGAATGCAGTTAATCACATGGTCACATCATAGAAAAGGAAAAACAGACCTAGGAGATGTATTAGTACTCACCAACAATCAACTACCTTCATATCCCAAATACATGCCATTTTTCTGTCTATTTTCAATCTTACTGTTGCACACTATGGTTACAAATTTTGATAATTAAAAAGATATGTTGCATTTAGCGAAGTGGTGATTTCATGAGGAATCAATTCAATGACATTTGTATATATTAACAGAAAGCAAATAATTATTAAAATTATCTACTACTTGTAGTTACGCTTTATTCTCAATTCCAGGTAATGATAGATTGCTTTTTCAGTGCAAATTTTGGCAATCTTTTGTTGAAATCCTACATTTATTGCAGATTTAAAATGAGATGATAAATTTTATTTTTTGTATGTAGAGTAACTTGCGATGTACATTTTGTTGTATCCATATATTATTTTGTTTTGGTAAGATATATTTGTGCTTTATGTTTCTTCTATGTCCCTGACCACAATTTATTGATTCTAGAAATTTGTGTTGTTTCTCCATTTGAATATTGGCAATTGTGGTTTATTATTTTTTATTTCTTGGTCAGTGTTAGGACAACAAATAAAGCTTGTGGTGTAAATTAATTTCACTTGAGATGGTACAGTGTCTGAGAGACTTGTTTTGATTTTATTGTAATATTTGGTATCTCGCTTAAAATGGTGATTACGATTTAACATGATTTTAGACTTTAGATGTGACATTTGAGATGCAGTACCATGCTGTCTTACTTGGCATTTAATTCCCTCCAACCTTGATCAATTTTGTGTCTGGAAATCTGGTTGATAAGGAAATCAATATTGACATGACTTGTGCATTCTTTTCCAGGTAGCCGATGCAGCAAGATTACGATTTTCAGCAAAAGATTACAGTGATCATATGGCTCTTGTACGTGCATATGAAGGATGGAAAGATGCTGAAAGAGTTGGATCATCCTATGAATACTGCTGGAGGAATTTTCTTTCACCTCAAACAATGCAGGCCATAAATTCTCTTCGAAAACAATTTAGTTTTCTGCTGAAAGATGCTGGTTTGGTGGATGCCGAGGCTAGTACCTGCAATCAGTTGTCTCATAATCAATCATTGGTCCGAGCAGTTATTTGTGCTGGCCTGTTTCCTGGCATTGTTTCAGTTGTGGTATGATATTTTAGTAGAAATTAATTTAACTTAAATTTTAAGTGGGGGAATTGTATAATCTTCAGTGGAAAAACTGCAACTCACTGATACTCCCATGAGTAAATGGATGAGCTGCTCAACCCAGTCTACAGCTCACAAATTATGTGAATTTTTCATCTATGATTTATTTTTTAAATAACTTGAGAAAAGTACTCTCGATCAGCCCTTCCATATGCCTCTCCCACAAACCTCCTTGGCAAAGGAAATTGTACCTAGAATGAAGACTCATCCAACCACATAGCTGCCTCCAAGAATTGACCGAATCAATGGAAACCAAAGGTACCAAGATTGAATTTCTTCAGTTGAGTCTCTCTAGTTGTCTCCTATTTTCAGTATCAAACAACTGCTAAAACATTCTGCAAGTATGTCTGAAAAAACAAAATGAATGCCTTGATCTCCAAAGGCAGAACTTCTCTCTAATTGTCTCCTATATCCAGCATAAAATAACAGCCAAAACATTTGCAAGTACATCTGAAAGAACAAATTGAATGATTTCAGCTCTGAAAGCAGAACCCAAACTTTTAAAGCCTTCAAAGCTGAATAGAAGCCATAGAGCAGCTCCTAAGCACTTTCAAATCCAGGCATCAGTTTGCTGAAGTGATTCAACAAAACAAAAAGCAGGTGGCTGGAAGAAGACAAATCAGTCCAATGGGCTTTACTTGAACTGCTGCATCAGATGAGACATTCTCTCTCTCAGCATGGGACAGAAGCCACTGCTTGGAATTGAAACTGGCAGGGATCTGAAGGAAGAAAAACCACTCCCAGATGTATTCTGTCACCAGACACTGATGCATGTTTTCCCATGCCCTCAACTTAGAGATCTTCTGAAGACCTCTCTTTTCTGTTTTGGATCTTGAACCGCTAACCTATAGTTTGGTTTGTCATAAGCATGCAGTAATGTATTTGCTGCCTTATCTAGTTATATCTATGTTATAAGATTTCTCATTTTTTTTTAGACTGCAGCCACACCCCCCCCCCAACCATAAACTGCAGTGATGCTGGCGCGACACGTCCTCTGGCACCACGGGGACGGGGGGAGACTAGACGTTGTGACCCCTTGCCTGCAACAGGATGCTTTAGCCAATCGAGCTAGGCCCCCCAACCCTTTATAAGATTTCTCTTGTTCATAAGCACTCTTTGCAATTCTCCCAGTGACTTAGCAACAATTGCCTACTAGGGTTTTTTGTGAAATGACATTATGACACATTTAAATGTTTCTCTTTATCAATAAAGAAATAAAAATAAGCTCCATAAAGCACATCTTTTGCTAGGATATCCATATAGTACTACTGCTAAGTACAAAAACAGTGACTGAATAATGAAAGGTGAAGTTCCTTTGAGGATCAATAGCTTGTTTTGGTGTTAAACCTATGTTTAAACCATGTGGCATGATGTCATATTGGTGGCCTATCGTGGAAACAAGTCCCTTTTCTGGCTCTATGATCCCTTTTAGCAGGGCTTAGTTCCTATATCTGTGAGGGACCATATACAAGTCATAATCCCCAACTAATGTCCACGTTCCATTTGAAGTATTCTTTTTCAAAAGTACCATATGCATGACAGTGCACAA
The DNA here is from genome assembly GCA_007258455.2 of Sequoia sempervirens. Classification (NCBI taxonomy): domain Eukaryota; kingdom Viridiplantae; phylum Streptophyta; class Pinopsida; order Cupressales; family Cupressaceae; genus Sequoia; species Sequoia sempervirens. Next base: position 186,317,957 of record VDFB02281492.1, read on the forward strand.
GTGCATAGTTTTCAGAATAAGAAAGCCTCATAAATCAACCAATTTAGTAAACAAAGATGGAGTGATGAAAGATACTTTATTTAAAAATGCATGAGGAGATACAGCAACATGGAATTTTCAAGAAATGAGTAATTTGATTGTTACGTCTTGGTCAATGTTGTCATGTCATATGTTGGATGCTTTATTTTGACTTCGATATATGGCTACTAAAATTCCTGGTTGGTGTTTATACAGCATACGGAGAGATCAATGGCAATGAAAACCATGGATGATGGGCAAGTTATGCTTTATGCTGTAAGTTCTTCACCAGACATCCTTCTTGATTTGTTATGATTATGATAAATACAGTTAATGAAAGGAAGACTTAAGTAGTGCGTCATTTTTGGCCTTCAAGTATGATATTTAGAATTTACACCATGGATCCCTGAAGAATTTTTGATGAACTTAGATCACCTTATTTACAACCATCGAATAGCTCACTTTATTAACATATTGGATGTAATGTTTGAATTCAGAATTCTATTAATGCCCGAGAGCAGCAAATACCCTACCCATGGTTGGTCTTTGGTGATAAAATTAAAGTAAATACTGTTTATATACGCGATTCAACAGGAGTCTCAGATTCAATCCTGCTGCTTTTTGGTGGATCTCTTTCCCATGGATTTGTGGTGAGATAATCCATAATTGGCTAATCTGATTCAAATTGGAACACTTTCTTACAATGAATGATTTGAATCTAATAAGATTGTGTTTGGAAGCCCCTGATTTGTATTTGTTCTTCAGGATGGTCAATTAAAAATGTTAGAAGGCTTCTTGGAGTTCTTTATGCAACCTGATTTAGCCAAAACTTATTTGAAACTCAAGGAGGAGCTTGACAAACTTATTCAGAGAAAAGTAAGTGCTGTGCCTTTAAATTTTCCTGAGATAGCCTCTGTACTTTGTATGTTTGGCAATAAATTTGATTTAGATGGCTGCAGGAAAGAATGACTAATATGATTTCTTATTGATTCCAGCTTCAGAATCCAAGTTTGGATATACATAAAAGTGGGCAGCATTTATTGCTAGCTGTTCAAGAGATAGTGTCAGGGGATCAATGTGATGGAAGATTTGTCTTTGGTCGTGAAAGTAAAAAATCTAAGCCAGGCCGTGAAGATCCATACAACAGAGATGGACAAAATCCCAAATCCTTACTGCAGACCCTATTGATGCGGGCTGGCCATAGTCCCCCAAAATATAAAACAAAACAGTTGGGGACTAATCAGTTCAGAGCTCTAGTTGAATTCAGGCGAATGCAGTTTATTGGTAAAGTATGCAAATTCAAGCAGCTGGCAGAAAATGATGCTGCAGTTGAAGCATTGGGCTGGCTAACTGGTCTCTCTGGTACAAATGAGAAACAAAGGGGCCCATCAGTTCATGATGATGAAGAATTATTACAATTGCTTACTGAAAAGCTTAATAAAACACGGAAGCGGAAGCAGAAGGGGAAGGGAAAACGTAGGGCATAATCATTTGTCTTTGAGTCTTTTAAGCTGTGAGCTTAACCATGTGCATCACTATTTGTTTTCAGTTCTAAAAAATAATTAGAAAGCCCTTCTCAGTGTATAATTGCGGAAGATAATGTAAATGTTAGCTTATTTTGTATATTTAGAAGGAGGGCAGAATCCTTAATTATTGATTTCTCTTTATATGCTTGCATATTGTCTTTGGAATGTGTCTTCTCGATTATTCTACTTATTTAACATAGGGCAGATACCCAGCATGCAAAGGGTGCATATCAGAACATCCGTTAACAAATCATAGTCAAAGTATTATGAAATCTTCGACAAAAGTTATGCCCTTTGTTTAGAACAAACTTCTAATTTTTAGACCCAAATAGCATGATCTACGAAGTACAGAAATAGCACTAAGAGGTGCTAGTATTGAATAGGAGGAAGGAACCCTTTCCCCGAAGTCTCTTTTCGAATTGACAAAGCTTTTAATGAATAAAGATTTCCTTTCTTTCAATTATTATTAATGTACTACATAATCTATTTTTGTTGTAATGGTGATGAAATGAAATGAGAGATTTAATAACATGCTTGAGATCAAACAATTTATATGATTAAGAGCCACAATAATAGAATATTACATATATTTCTATTATTTATTTTACATGGACATCTTAAATATTTGATTTTACCATATGATTTTGATTGTTTTTATATTTCAATTTATTTCAATTTTCATTTAACAATTTTAATTAAATAGAGTTCCCCCTACTCAAATTATTAGTTTTCGTTCCCATGTCAAATTTGCAAGCACATAAATTATCCAAATCAATTCCATAATGCAGATTTGACCCAAGGCAACCCCTTTCCAATTATTAGTTATATAACGACCTATCCCTTGCCTAAATTATTTTTTTTCCAATTTTACTCCAAACATATAAAGATAACAAGTAACAAAGGCAATACAATAAAAATTTTCCTTTCTTCATTGATAAATGTATACAAGTTACAATATATTTCCACATGAACTTCGTTTTCATTGCAAATATAAATCAGAGTACAAAAGTAATACAATTACATACATAGTTCAAGAGCTTTTGAACAAATAGTAGTAAGGTCCAGGTTCCTTTCCTTTCAAATCTTGGTACATTGATCGCTTGTTATGGAGGAGAAACATCACTCAGGCACTTTTCTGCCAACCACAGACTTATAATGCGGTCCCCCACACATCCATTATTTAATATATGGCCCTCCCTTCGTCGAAGAGATTGGTAGGGTATCCTCTAACGATTACCAATTGAGCATAGTGTTGTGTCCTACACAACTAGAACCTTGCTCTTTCACAATCTCGAACTAGTACAAGGATCACAATGAACTGACAGTGTAGTCTCAACTATCTCACACCTAAGTGGATGTCGTACATTTCACTATTTTGGCCAAAGTATTCTCATTCAATACTTTGAATGAAGGTCATCTATCATAAACACTACTCAGGGTCGATTTGACTAAAGGCTATCTTACTCTATGTGTAGGCTATGTCCTTCAATGGGTATTCAGTCACCCCAGACTACCTATAACAAACTATCTACTTAGAAACGAAGCAGTCTACAAGTGTCTTGTAACATAACTCCTAATCTAAAAATCTTTATCCTAGGAGTGCTTAGCTTGTCTCAATTAACCTAATAACTTAAGCCTTAAGACCTTACTTGATTCTGCCTTCATTTCAATCCTAATAGATAATAACTAAATCATCGTATTCTCCTTATATGGAGATCATACAAAACATGCAATTTTCATTCTAAATGCATTTAAAACTCTTTCCTTATCTCTTTCACATTATTTTCCCTTTTTATGCTAAACAAATAAACCATTCCCTTAATTTTTTTCCACATAAACCCCTTTTCACAAATTCCCTTTTATGCATAACTAGTAAATGTTTTTCTTATTAATTCTATCCTCTTATAACTATGGAAAACAAACAAGCGCAAGAAAATAGAAACCAGCACTCAAATTAAAGATATAAAATGAAGAAGTTCCATGCTTGTTTTAAAGCTTCTCCTTCCAAAATCGTACTTCCAGTCCCTCTTTCAATCAAGCTTCCAGAAAAACAATGACTTCTCACTAAAATTGACTTCCCAATGATAGCTTCTCACTCTAAATGAACTCCCTATGAATTCTCACTCAATAATGAACTCGCAATGATTTCACTCTTAGCTGTATTGGGATTATTCACTGTCTGTGGCAAATTGTTGGTAAAATCTCTATATTTTCTACTCAGAAAAATAGAGTATATAAACAGAATTATGAAATGGAAATATAAGCTCAGAGAAATGCTAAACTCGGATTCCACAAGTGATGCAATATAGAATGACAATGTGTCTATATATAGGGCCCGAAATGCAACGTTTTCCACTTATGAAGGCATGATAAATGACAACACAATGCCCAGAAACATTCAAAGAGAGACATGGCGGGTTTTTAACCCCTTACTCATCAAAAATGGAAGTGATTCGACTTCATTTTGAGCCAGCAAAACAAGAATAAATCAACTTAGTAAGAGAAATTGCCACCTACAGGAAACTTACCTGTAATGGTGCCCATGTGAAAATGATTCATCATTTAGTGAATCGATCAAGGAAATACTTCAAACACTTCACCAGTTGCAGACTGTGTCACCCACATACATAGCATTGGTTGAAAATTTCTTCAAGCGACCTGCGTATTTTCTCAAGCGCCATTTTCACAGGAAAGCTTCTTTCAACAATTTTTGCCTTTTTCCAAAAGTTTAATTGTTCACTTACAAAATATTTCAATTCCTCATTGAAATTTATGTTTTAAATTCTTTTAAATGAAAAGGCTCGATTCTCTTACTTGAGATTTATTATTTCTCCATAGTTTAATACAAGAGATTTATTATTTCTCTATAGTTCCATTTTAAATATTTACTCCAAGTAAAAATTTAATCTTTTAATTTTTCACTTTAGAGTTTTAAAATATTTTAAACTTAGGAAATAAGTTAATTTAGAAAATAATTTGTTTTCCATAAATTGAGAAATTAAATAAAATATAATTTCATTATATATATTTAAATACCTGAGTATTTATTAATATATATATATATATATTTTAATATAACTATAACAATATTATATATCATTCATAATATATAATTTCATATATATTTATATATTTAACAATTATATAAAAATATCGTGAGCCAGTCAGCAACCCGATATATAAATATATATACATTTTTACGTAAAGTCATCAGGCAATAATAATATTATATTATTAATATCCACAAATAATAGGTAGTGTGTGTATATACACACACGTATATACTCATATATACCTCAGTGTACATACTATATACATGTATATACATACCCATTCAACCTATACACACATATCCTTTCACGTTATCCTCACAATGATCATAGTATTGTAAGTCTGATAAACAAACAATCATCACTCACAAAGCACAAAGAAGTAAACCAGACTCCTAAAGCTTATAGATGACTTATCAAGACCAACTTCTCTGACTAGGTTCCTCCAAACCTATAATGACTTGTGTATATGCTCAAATGGTTCTTGTTACTATTTACTTGACCAAGCTCCTCTCCCGAGTGATATTTCTCCCTGGTTGGAAGAATGGTCCTCATACCTGCACATAATGACATGATAACATAAGTCATATGTTCTCAACAATGCAGTATACATAAAACATCTCAAAGGTTAGAATAAACATTGTTCAACATCTTACATGCAACATTCATCAAGAATAACATCTAAATGAGACAAACATTAAATGGTGACACATTCATATTGACAACAAGAACATGTTTTATTCATCACATTGATTCAATCACTACAATCAATTGCCCTATGCAATAGTAGCTATACAATCGGGGTGTAACATACTCCCCCCCTTATGATTCATCGTCCCCGATGAACTAAGGTATTATTCAAACATAAAATTCTAACTCTACATTTATTTTTCACTCTTGAAAGTTTCAAGAATTTTTGGCCGGTGTAATTTGGACATCAACTTGTTTATCATCCATGGCAGTTTGTTTCCTCTGCTAAAACATGGCCTTTTGAGTAGGCAGTGAGTTTCCATGTTGTTGGGTACCATAAGTTTTGTTAGGACATTCATTCGCATAATGATTACCTTTACAAATAAAGCATCCTGCTCTTGGCCCTCTTTTCTCCATGGTTTCCCCAATCTTATTAATACCTTCACTAGCTCTGCTAGTGTCATCATATCTTGAGTTGTCTCTTTTCCAATCTCTTATGAATTCCTTTTAATTGAAGTGAGATCTTTTCCCCTTTTCCTTTGCTGCATCATGCGCAAATTCTTCCTTCTTGGGGTCAATCTTGTTAGGGACTTCAGTATCCTTCTTTTGTTCTTCTCTTTCACACTAATTGGAGTCTTCCTTAAGCTTTTGTTCTTGCTTAATGGATTTTTCATACACAAGGTCCATTGTGGTCGAACCATGCATATCGACTTCACCTCCAATATTTTTGTTGAGTCCCAATATGAACTTCCTAATTCAGAATCGTTCATCTTTATGATAGATGGGGACATATCGAAGAAGTCGACTAAACTTCTCCCAGTGCTTGTTGACTGGCATGGTCCCTTGCCTCAATTCTTGAAAGTCGAAGAGTTTTTGGTCATAATAGAGTTGTGGCAACCAACATTTGCGGAAAATTTCAACGAACTCTCCCCAAGTCAACTTCCAGGAACTTATGTCTAGTTCAAGCTTTTTGTTTATCCACCAATTAGAGGCTTCACCTGCTAATTGGTATGCTCCCCACGCTGCCTTAGTTACCCCATCGTAGTTCCTTATTTCAAAGTATTTTTCCATTTGGACTAGCCAGACTTTGGCTTCATCGTCTCCTGCACTTCCATCAAACTTTGGCGGTATTATCTTCTTCATGTCACGAGATAGCCCTGTGGACACTATCTTTCTATTTCTTTTAGCAGAGTTGGTTAGTGACTTTTCCTTCTTATGATTGTGGTTTTCACCATGTCCATGAGACAAACTTTTTCCTTTCGTGTTGTTGATGGTTATCTCCTTCTCCATTCTGTCTTTCTCTCTTTCATTCTCCAGACTGGTTAACCTTGCCAAAATCAAGTTGAGCGTTGCTTCCATACCGGTGGTTCTTTGTTCCTCTTCACAACTTGTACCAGGAATATTTCTCGTTCTCTCATACACTTTCACTATGATTTAAAAGATTGATTTAAACCTGAATGTTTAATACAAGTTAGCCTAATTATGCTATGAATTTTCTTATGAAAGACATATAAGCAAACATTCACATGCAAACAAGTATTCTTTACTAGATTTAGGCATACACTTCTTTGTTAATCTCTTTGTACTAACTCTTTTCTGGTAAAACCCTATCCTTAGGTTCATGTCAAAAAGTTCTCCATCCTTGTGGATATTTCTTTTGTTGTCTTCCTACTTTGATCTAATTAATGTTGACGTTGCATACTCATAGATTAGTAATGTTTTCTTAGAATCCCAGAATTCTTGACTCTTTACAATTGTAGGTTGCTACAATAAAGGGGTTTTCCTTATTTCTTCCTTTGAGTCATATAACTAAATTGTAGGATTAGGTAAATACTAATTTATTCTTCCTAATCTTCCTACATACCTTGTTTGCTTAGTCTTCCGCAATCCTAGGTAATATCATAAGTTGTTGGTTTAAGAATTCCTACTCCAAGAATAATTCTTAATTCATCCCAATTACACAAGTTACTAAGAATCACATCTTCCTTTTCACTTTTTCCTCAATTTTTTTCTCTTGCCATTGTGACACAAGAACTTTTCAACCTTTATCTTTTGATAAGGTTTACACATTGTTGCGTAATGAGCTCATAGGTTCCTAGTGTTAAACCCAGTAGTTCTGATACCACATATAACGACCTATCCCTTACGTAAATTAAAAAATTTCTAATTTTACTCCAAACATATAAAGATAACAAGTAACAAAGGAAATACAATAAAAATTTTCCTTTCTTCATTGATAAATGTATACAAGTTACAATATTTCCACATGAATTCCATTTTCATTGCAAATATAAATTAGAGTACAAAAGTAATACAATTACATACATAGCTTGAGAGCTTTTGAACAAATAGTAGTAAGAAGGTCCAAGTTCCTTTCCTTTCAAATCTTGGTACATTGGTCGCTTGTTGTGGAGGAGAAACATCACTTAGGCACTTTCTTGCCAACCACGGACTTATAATGCGGTCCCCCGCACATCCATTATTTAATAGATGGCTCTCCCTTTGTCGAAGAGATTGGTAGGGTATCCTCTAACGATTACCAACTGAGCATAGTGTTGTGTCCTACACAACTAGAACCTTGCTATTTCACAATCTCGAACTAGTACAAGGATCACAATGAACTGACAGTGTAGTCTCAACTATCTCACACCTAAGTGGATGTCGTACATTTCACTACTTTGGCCAAAGTATTCTCATTCAATACTTTGAATGAAGGTCATCTATCATAAACACTACTCAGGGTCGATTTGACTTAAGGCTATCTTACTCTATGTGTAGGCTATGTCCTTCAATGGGTATTCAGTCACCCCAGACTACCTACAACAAACTATCTACTTAGAAACGAAACAGTCTACAAGTGTCTTGTAACATAACTCCTAATCCAAAAATCTTTATCCTAGAAGTGCTTAGCTTGTCTCAGTTAACCTAATAACTTAAGCCTTAAGACCTTACTTGATTTTTCCTTCATTTCGATCCTAATAGATAATAACTAAATCATTGTATTCTCCTTATATGGAGATCATACAAAACATGCAATTTTCATTCTAAATGCATTTAAAACCCTTTCCTTATCTCTTTCACATTATTTTCCCTTTTTATGCTAAACAAATAAACCATTCCCTTAATTTCTTTCCACATAAAACCCCTTTCCACAAATTCCCTTTTTCATTGAGTCTCTTACAAAAATTCCCTTTTATGCGTAACTAGTAAATGTTTTCCTTATTAATTCTATCCTCTTATAACTATGGAAAACAAACAAGCACAAGAAAATAGAAACCAACACTCAAATTTAAAGATATAAAATGAAGAAGTTCCATGCTTGTTTTAAAGCTTCTCCTTCAAAATTGTACTTCTAGTCCCTCTTTCAATCAAGCTTCCAAAAAAATAATGACTTCTCACTAAAATTGACTTCCCAATGATAGCTTCTCACTCTAAATGAACTCCCTATGAATTCTCACTCAATAATGAACTCAAAACTAATTTCTTACTCAATAATGAACTCAATGATTTCACTCTCAACTATATTGGGATTATTCACTGTCTGTGGGAAATTGCTGGTAAAATCTCTATATTTTCTACTTAGAAAAACAAAGTATATAAACAAAATTATGAAATGGAAATGTAAGCTTGGAGAAATGCTAAAATCGGATTCCACAAGTGATGCAATATAGAATGGCAAGGCGTCTATATATAGGGTCTGAAATGCAACGTTTTCCACTTATGAAGGCATGATAAATGACAACACAATGCCCAGAAACATTCAAAGAGAGACATGGCGGGTTCCTAACCCCTTACTCATCAAAAATGGAAGTGATTCGACTTCATTTTGAGCCAGCAAAACGAGAATAAATCAACTCAGTAAGAGAAATCGCCACCTACAGAAAACTTACCTGTAATGGCGCCCATGTGAAAATGATTCATCATTTAGTGAATCGGTCAAGGAAATACTTCAAACACCTCACCAGTTGCAAAGTACGTCACCCACATACATAGCATTGGTTTAAAATTTCTTCGGGCGACTTGCGTATTTCCTCAAGCGCCATTTTCACGGGAAAGCTTCTTTCAGCAATTTTTGCCTTTTTCCAAAAGTTTAACTGTTCACTTACAAAATATTTCAATTCCTCATTGAACTTTATGTTTTAAATTCTTTTAAATGAAAAGGCTTGATTCTCTTTTACTTGAGATTTATTATTTCTCCATAGTTTAATACAAGAGATTTATTATTTCTCTATAGTTCCATTTTAAATATTTACTCCAAGTAAAAATTTAATCTTTTAATTTTTCACTTTAGAGTTTTAAAATATTTTAAACTTAGGAAATAAGTTAATTTAGAAAATAATTTGTTTTCCATAAATTGAGAAATTAAATAAAATATAATTTTATTATATAAATATTACTATAGTCTTAAATATATATATATATTTAAATACTCGAGTATTTATTAATATATATATTTTTTAATATAACTATAACAATACTATATATAATTTCATATATATTTATATATTTAACAATTATATAAAAATATTGTGAGCCAGTCAGCAACCCAATACATAAATATATATACATTTTTTACGTAAAATCATCAGGAAATAATAATATTATATTATTAATATCCACAAATAATAGGTAGCGTGTGTATATATACACGTATATACTCGTGTATACCTCAGTGTACATACTATATACATTTATATACATACCCATTCAACCTATACACATATATCCTTTCACGTTATCCTCACAATAATCATAGTATAGTAAGTCTGGTAAACAAACAATCATCACTCATAAAGCACAAAGAAGTAAACCAGATTCCTAAAGCCTATGGATGACTTATCAAGACCAACTTATCTAACTTGGTTCCTCCAAACCTATAATGACGTATGTGTATATGCTCAAATGGTTCTCGTTACTGTTTACTCGACCAAGCTCCTCTCCCGAGTGATATTTCTCCTCTGCTTGGAGGATGGTTCTCATACTTGCACATAATGACATGACAACGAAAGTCATATGTTCTCAACAATGCATTATACATAAAACATCTCAAAGGTTAGAATAAAAATTATTCAACATCTTACATGCAACATTCATCAAGAATAACATCTAAATGAGACAAACATTAAATGGTGACACATTCATATTGACAACAAGAACAACATGTTTTATTCATCACATTGATTTAGTCACTACAATCAATTTCCCTATGCAATAGTAGCTATACAATCGGGGTGTAACAAGTTATATGTAGCCTTCAATGCCAAAACTTTCAAATTATGTCCAAGTCAAATATAAAGGACATCACCCTTGGCTCATTTGATCTATCAATTAATCTAGAATCCATGTATCATCCAAGCACACGAAGGGATTCTTTATCCTATTGAGCCACTCTCATAATTGCTCTTGCCTTTATCATAGCTTCATGCTACTTCAACATGTTTTGATTGTGTCACCTCTTTGTCAACCAATCTAGAACTCTAGTTTAATACTAGGGTATTGCATTATTTTATTTCCATTTTTATTCCAAGTTCCAAGATGCTCTTATTAGAATAGTCTTTGATGTGTTCATTGCATGTGTTCTGCCTTATTTTTATAAAACAAATAATTGATTGAGTTCCAAGGTCTTCTCATAAGGAGAAGATCCTTGCTTGGGAAGCCCTGAAAGGTGTTTCTCATCAATTCTTGTCTAGCAATAATGTTTCTGTATGCTAAATAGATCACAAGATTTTTGATATCAATCTTATATTCCTTTTATAGGTCTTGGGACTAATATCACAAACCAAGCATTCCATCTATAGATTGTTGTTGATGATGAATAATTATTGGTACACCTAGATTTGGAAATCCTATAATTTCAATCTCCACATACAAATATTCTTAGTGAGATTTAACCAAACATTTCCATTTCCATTTTTGTATAACTTTACCCAAATTACCACCATGCACCTTGAAAATACCCCCAAGGAGATGACATCATCATAGAACCCTATCCAAGGACCACCTATTCCATCCATCCCACATCAAAATTCAACTAAGTAGGTAGTTGAACTAGATTTGAGAGCATATTTGATACACAGTAGGAAGAAAAGTAATAATAACTCAACCACCCTAATCTTAAGTAATTATTATAATCATTGAGGTTTGTCACCTTTTAAGTGACGATAAAAGAGCTTAATAAGAGAAGTGGTACTAACATAATCTTTATGTTATAGGATAATAGAAACATAGTATACACAAATTTTCACCTAGGAAAACTCTTTTGGGGAAAACACCCAACAATATAAACCTTCTTACATATTGCACAAACTCAACCGTTTACAATACAATAATGTACTTCAAAGTTTTGCTTTATCTTAATGTATGTGCAAGTATATATAAAAACATCACTAAGTAATCACCTAAGCAATTATACAATACCATGGGTACCAAAATCATTTTGCATGTATAGTCTAAACAAATTTAAATAATGAAAAATCTACAACACATTCCAACATTCTACACTTCTTGACTACTTTTAATAAGGAGCCACAACTCTAGACTATTAATTGCTAAGGGCAGCCATGTTATATGAGTCCTAGGGGAAGGCCTGGTGGACAACTCCAATTAAATGTAATGAGGCTACATGGGAAGATGATTTATGAATGATAGAAGTTCAAGTTATGTAGAGTGTAAACAAATAGGGAACACAAAGAAGGTGTACAACTAACAACAAAAGAATGGTTATATAAATTAATATTTATTACATATCCATGTCACAATTATTCACAATTTTTAGATAATAGTTAAACTACAAAAAAGGGCTATATAAATTAATATACAAAAACGAAAGATCAAATGACATTTGAATCAAGTTGTTACATATCCATGCCACAATTATTCATAATTATTAAACAATTGTTAAAATCAAGTTAGGATATAAGGGTTGACACGTGGGTGTTGAACAGGATGAGGAACTTGTTGATGAAACTGCAAGGGCTATTGAGCACACTTGAGATTTGTGTCAAAAACTAGTGACGTGAATCCTCTTGAATAGTTTTCATTCCTTGAAGAGTAATAGACCCTATTGCATGTAGTTGTAGTAATGCAGAAACAAATTGGAAACCTACACCTCTATAAATTGCTTTCCTTAGGAAGGCACTTGACCCGCTTTGATGATCGAGAAGAGAGTGATCTCTTGTTAATGTCTTTATTTGACCCTAGCATTAATCATGACCCAATTTTGTAGGAATGTTACACTTTGGGTTAATCTTCATTTGTTGAAGAGTTTGGAACCTCTAATGTATCCAACAAAGGTAGAAAGTGATTACACAATAGTTCCATGTTGAAGACTGGATGCAACCCAAGGTAAAAAGAAAGATTAAGCTCAAAATATTTATCTCCTACTCGCTTAGTAAGGGTATAGGTTTTGTATCAAAGTGGATTAAGCTTGCAATAAGATCATATTAATCTTTCCTTCTATAGGTGTAGTGAAACTCATTCACCAACTTGAAAGATGTGTGATAGTCAATGCTTTTCATAGTGCTACTTGTACTTAGTGTTAGCCTATTATATAATGGTATGAACTTGTTGCTATGCACTCAATGAATTGAACAACTTTTTCAACTTCTTTTTGAGTTGAAGGAGTTGATGGCATAACATGATAAGCTACATTGATGGGTGCTAGAGGTTGGAAACCTAAGTAGACTCAAAAAGGGTTGTGTGCAATAGATCTATGTTGAGTTCTACTGCAGTTATTTTGAATGAAGGGTGGGATTTTATACAAAGTGTGTTGCTTTTTTGAATTGTACACCCCAAGGAGATGCATTATCATCTTATTTACCACTTTCGTCTATCCATTTATCGACAAAATATGGTAGAATGTTCAACTTTGTGTCAAGTATGGATCACATTTTTTTTGAAAAATTGCTCAAGAACCTTGTATCTATATCAGATAAGATAGCTTCTGAGATTTCAAAAGTGTATATAGACCTATTGAAAATATGGTTGATTTGTTTTTAGAATTGAGATTGCTTTCTTACAAGGTATGAGAATTTCCATCTTTGAGAACCTATCAACTACTCCAAAAACACAACCATTACAATGCTTAGTAGTAGGGTAGAGTAGGAGGAAGTCCATGGAAATAGATTTGCATGTTCTCATTGGAATCAACAAAGGTGTGTACAAACCTTGTCTCTTGGCGACCAATTTGTTAATTATGCATGCACTAAAAGATGGTGTATTTAGTGGCATCTAACTTGAGGTGTGGAAAAAATGTATTTTTGCAACACTGCAAGTCTTTTCAACTCAAAAATGTCTTGCAACCTTGCTAAAATCAGCCTCTCATATTAGTTTTTATCACAATATGCATAAGTGCCTAAGTTGGTATAGAGGTTCATCTTCCAAGTAGAAAATCTAGAATTGAAATACCACAAAGTAATTTTTTTACAAGTATATGCAAAATCCATATAAAAGGGATATAATTCTAACCATGCACTCACTTCGTGTCCACATACATCAACAACAAAAAGGAGAGCTTGAAATGGTGGTTGAATTACACAATCATGTAACTTTTTTCATTAACATAAAAAATGTAAAAACCTAATGGACATAATTCTTCATGTTTGGTTATTTTTCTATATTTTGTAGAAAACACATCTTTTTGACATGCAAGACCAACCTATTGGGTTGGATGCCTAAGGGAAATTCAACCATAGGGGTTGGTATTTTATAAAGCAATAGATAATGTGAGCATGTTATAACATGTTCACATTTATTTGTATAGATAAAACAAACAATGGTCTAAAAGAATATTAGTCCCACGATATTGGACCCACATGCTCTATTTCTTCTTACAAACTACATATTTTTACAAGCAAAGAAAATGTCCTATGAGAATATCATGAACCTCTTTATCCACAACCATTAACCTCTCTTACTTTTAGGTCTGATATTCAACCTTCAAGATAACAACATTCCACTACCAAAAACTTGATAACAACTAACAACAAAAATAAAAAATAAATACCATCACTTTTGAAAACCATTACTACATTCAAGATGAAGGAATTCAATGAAATTATAGGCAACTAGCCAACATATTTATTTTTCTTTCATGTTCTTGGTAACATAGGTTAAAAATATTTTATTTCTATACATTTAAAAATTAATGTAATTTCTTAGACACCCATAATCTTTTGGACTTCTATTCAACTTGATCATAACAAGATAAGATTTTATCTTTACTTTAAATCTCTTCATATATTATAATTTCAAGAGTCCAAAAATCAAATATCATAGTTATTTAGTCACCACCTTAGTTATTTATAATAAGATGCTTAAGCTTATGACCTTTAATGACTTATAAAAATGATAACAATAATAACCTATTAATAGGTTTGCAACAAATAAATCATTAAATCATCTTAACATATTTAGACTATAATTTTAATTCAAAGTCAAGAATTCAACATTCAATATAAAATTAGAGAATTCTATAAAAATAAAACACATAGTATATCAATACTTGAAACATAGTGCATATATGCTTCCACATATCCATTCATAGATATATGACACATATTGCTAATAATGTATATGTGTAGGTATATATACACAAGCGACTGGACCAATAGATAAAATAAAACCAACATAGATCAAGATAGTCAACAACATATAGAATTCAAAATGAATTGTCCTAAAAAAAAATTATCATACCAAAACTATGATACTATTAATATATCAAGCTCACTTTTGTGGATTGCCTTTGTATACCTTAATTCTCAATCAATCCCTCTTGTACTTGAAAACATAAAATGACATCACTAGTACCAATTCATTGAATATAAATCAAATACATAAGTAAACTAAATATACACAATAGAATGTCATTAAAATCAGTCAATAAATTTATATTTTACATTTTAACAAAATATCCAAAAATATTATACATCCAACAGAGTTTTACCACAACTCAACTAAGAGAATAGAACATAGTTATTAGTACAATAATATCAATTATCCAAATACATCAATATACAAAATTATATCACAATAACATTTGAAACCAACACAATAGTCCAAAATTCCAAGCCAAGAAGAGGGATGATACAAAGAGTTTTTAGTGTTATTGTTATTTGTATCTTTTACATTTGGCTTGTGCATGGTGAATCCCCTCAATGGCTTTGTCATGAAGTCATTTTTTCTATATTGGGTATTATTTGTCCTTTTTGTGTTGAACATGGGAACAATCATCTACCCACTCTATTTAAGCTTGGTTTTGTGAATAAAGAGGTGCATGATCATTTCTTCAGATTTTCTAGCTCAAAGTGATCATCTTGCATTAGACACTTTGCTTGAGTTAAGTGGTAGAATATACCTTGTAAGTTTTCATTTGTTTCATTGTATAATTTTTGGTATGAGTTCTTGTAACTTACTTTCAAAAAAAGGTGTCCCTTGGGTTGTTTACTTAGATTTATTTCTATAATGGCTACCTAAGTTTTAGTTTCATTAAGGGATGATATTAAAAATATAGAATCTAAAAATGATTTCAAACTTATATTTGTGTTTATCATTTTTAAAGTTCAAATATTATGGTGTGTGTGTGACCATACTTGTCTTTTGTGAAATGATTTCATTTTTTTATTCGGATATTGTTGAATCATATGAGTTTTTTTATGATCTTAACTAAGTATTTGTTAAGATATTTAGTGACCACAGAGGTCCCATCAATCATCCACTCAAGATAAGGGGCTTTTTGAAATAATAAAAGTCAATGATATTGATTAGTTAAAGGAGTACACATAACTTCATCAATAACAATTTGAAAACTTAATTGAACTATTTCATTTACCCAACCCCATAATTTTAGTTTATTATTGTAGATGGAGGACAATCACTTATTTACAAAAATTCCACAATATTAAACTCACCATGGGATACTACATGTTTGATTGTCTTATGTTTTCTATTCTCATGGCTAGTCATTTTTTTGGGATTCTAATGGCTCACTACCTTAGGAACAATTGAGATGTACTTCTAAGTATTATACATGTGATTTCACTTAGAGGGTAAAAAACATAAACTAAGAGGGATATATGTAAAGTATCCATAGATGATAAGCTTGTACCAAATGCAAAATATTATTAACAAGAGGTAGATAAAGGTGTGGCTCAATTATTTTTATTGGAAGTGTAGCAATCAAATATTCCTACATCACTAAAACTACAAGCTATTTTGAAGGATATTCCAAAAGGATCAACTTTTTATAAAGATCCTAAGCATGAAATTCAATTAGTTCCATGTTACCATCTACCATCCTTCAAATATTTTTTTTGAAAGGGACACTAAAATATTAGAGAAATGGAGGAATACATTCAACACCAACACAAGTTACTCTCTAGTTACAAGGAGAACAAAGTAAAAGGACACAACAAAATGAAGTAGCAAGTTTATCAACATAGGATTTTAACATAGACAATATTACCTAAGCTAGATGTAGAGGTAAGAATCATCATAGAGCTTGAGTTAATATTTTGGAAATGCACAAAAGATATGAGGATTAGGACACTTACAAAATGGAATAATTTTTTTGTTGAAGATGCCATAGGAGATGATGAAGATTTTATGCAAAAGATTTAGTAATTGGTCAAAGTTGAGGACAACACTCATATGAAGGGGGAAATGATATACCCTTAATCCTATAGTATGCATATGGTTATGATTAGTCATCATGTGGCTACCTTAACTCTTAAAATTATATTATCATTAATGTATTCCTATATAGGTAGTTAAGTATATCTGGGTAGCACCCAAGGCTTAAGTACGACACATATAGGAGCTAGAAGTTAGTTTATTATGATCATATTATGAATTGTGTTCTTCTTGGGGACTTTTGGAGGTTTGCACCCTTAATGTGGCTTATTATTCTAAGTATTATCATTTTTTTGTAGTACATTTCCTATTATATTCTTCTCTTTTACAAGTTATTTCATTACACATTTGGTGATCACATGTGATACAAAATGAAAGTCAATCGAGAATCCCTATATGTGAAGGAAAAATAGAAGCAAATTCCCTAGATAAATAGATTAACCTAATCTATTCACAACACAAGTTAATCATTTCTCTAACCAAGAAAATATTACATTCATTTTTCTAAATGTTTCTCTCTTAGTAAATAAATGGTGAAGTAACTAGTGCACAAAAAATCTATAGATGTGCATTAGATGTTTCTATATCAACGCTCAAAGATGGAAACTATTATAAATAGTACATCAAGTCCTCTTAGTTACACAAAGGCTAAGATCAATTAGTGTGGGAATATACAAATAATTTTCAAACTTTGTTATCCAAATTGGGTGTTCAACATTTAGACCAAAATATTGTTTCAAAGTATAGGTTTGGCTTGAGACTGCATATAGAATTATATATGGATCTCCTACACATTTATTCAATTGGAGAAGCATACATATTTGCATGCAATTTTGAAGAAAAGGACAAATTCAAGACTAAGCCACAATCCAAGCCTTCTATGCAAAATTCCAAACTAGTGAGTGGATTTCATTTCCATCCATGGAACAAGTAATCGAAGATTGGAAAGTGGCATTTAATTCATAACTCCAACAATCATTTCATTGAAGAATGTTTCACTTAGAAGACTACGTGCACAACTTGAATTGGGTCCAAGCACTACAACATTGGACAAGGGTAAGTGGATCACGTAAAATAAGATAGTGTTGTGGTTGGTACCATAAACATCTCTACTTCCCTTATGAACATGAAGGAAGCAAACATGATATTTCATACTCAAATATGGATTAATGGTCGACCAATACACTTCAACGTTAATGATAAAATTCAGAAGTACCTAATATGCCTTGAAGTAGTCCAAATATTAAACTTGATATTAATGCCTCACCCACAACCATACTCCATTAGATTGTGTTATTTGGAATCTCATAAAATATCACTTAGTAGTGTCACTTGGTGTACAACATTAATCATTTTCAAGATATTGTCCCTTGTGATGCCACTCCATTAGAGTTATGTGGTGTTTTACTTGGGAAATCCTATATTTACCATTGATATGCAATTTATGAAGAAAATATTAGAGATGCTATCATAGGTGTTGGTGATAAGAGATACCATATACCAGAGGTAGTTTCTAAGCTATCACTCATTAACACTAAATAGTGTAAGAATCTAGTTGACTCTAGTAAGAATTTTATTCTTTTGATGGTGGGACATGAATGTAAGAAGATCCTTGTGGCACAATTTGTGTTTTTGTTCCTCCAGCAACAACAATAGACACCTCAAAGTTGAACAACTAGTTGCAATAATACAAGAATTATTTTCAATCACCAAAGGAATTTCCTACACACTATACATTTAGGCATAATATTGTTTTAATTCATAGGCTACATCTACCTAATGCTTCCCTAATGAAAAGATCAAATGAAAATTTCATGAACTAGTAGATCACAAACACACCAGGTCGAATTCATCACCTTATAACAACCTAATTTTGTTGGAAGAGAAGAAGGATGGCACATGGAGGTTGTGAAATCATTATAGAGCTCTAAACAATATCACAATGAAGAAATGCTACCCTCTTCTCGTAAGAAAGCAAGGTGTACAGAAATAATTTCTTGCAACAATCTTGAAGGGAGTGATGTACAAAAAGATTAAAATAGCTTATTATAAAAAGCAAAAAAAAAACAGTCTTAAATAGATAAATAATTAGAATATAACACAATGATCTACATGGGGAAACCCATCTCAAGAGAAACTCTCCACACTCCAAAACTTACACAATATATTATCAATTTTGAAAGAGGATTATAATTCACTTGCAATGCTAGTCTTTACAGGAGTATTTCACAAGAAATAAGAATAAAAGAATTTTAGCAACATTTCAACAATACATGTGTACCTACAAATTTTCATATAAAACCACTTCCTCAAGTAAAAACTTTTATAAACCATTTAAAAATTTGGGAAACTACAAATAGTATTCAAAAATATGTTAAAAACCCCCCAAAAGGTGGTGCTCGACTTGGGCACAATTTCCAATGCCACACATGAAGATCTATATCGTTTGTTAAAAAAAAAAATCATATATAAATCCCATTTTGACCCACTCAAGATGGGTGCACAACTTGTCATAATATCTTGTCTCAAAATAGGCATCATATGACAAATAATAAAGCCTTCATAGTTGTTCAATATTCCAAAGTAACTCCCACTAGTTGTAGCTCTTATGCATCATAAGATACCATCATAACTTGTCATAGTATCCCACAAAAGAGGAGCACTCCAAATCTTCTACATATAATGCTTTATGATGACTTAAAACTCATTTAACGAGGTATAGAAACTCAACATTAGATACCTTACACAAATTCCAACATCCCATTTGTAGTGGAGTACACTTATTAATTAAAATACAATATAAAATTATGGAAAACGTTAAATAATAAAATAATTGTTTTCACAAGGATAACACCCTTAGCTAAGTGTGAAACTCGGCTATCTAGTGAAACATGAGATCATCTACAAGTTGTGGGTCGCCTATAGTGAAGATGAACCTCTAGAGTAGGTTGGTTCCCTTGATGGACCTCCTATAAACTACTGCCTTGATCAGGAAAAGGGATAGAAGAATTGAAACTAAAAAGATTGTTGATCCTAGGAAGTGATGCACCAAAAATCTGACTTATACTATCGTTTCAACTTACAACTTCTCTCAAAAAATCAGCTTTACCCTATGCACAACTTAGCTTTCACAAGCTCACACAACAATGTTTCATAAGAAGACTATTTTTCAAGTTCTTGAAGGAAAAATGAAAGTTTTCACAAATACAACTACTAAAAGAAATAACACAACCTATGACTTGTATAAGTTTTGCTTATTCTAGTATAAAACATTTTATAATGAGACATAATTTAAGGATCTTGCATTCACAATCACAAAAATTAGATCAAATCAAGTACAAAGACATTCAACAAAAGAATTTAGAGAAGGAAAATATGTTGTTTTTATTGAAATAATAGAATCTTTTGGTGATACAAATCTGAAAATGCTAATTGAAACTACATAAAAATGTTGTTCTATGAATCTCATAATGAGTTACAATCCTTCTCTTTTGCATAAGGCGGAAAGAGGAATGAAGGAACTAACTCTAAAAGAGTTGCAATGCTTTTTCATATAGAAGAACTCTTCAGCTAACTAAACTCGAACCTTGTGGAAGATGTTGAGTGTGCATGGATGTGAACTAGAAGTGAAACACTAGTTTCGAGAGTTGACTTGACCTCTGACTTGTTGACCTTTGCATGCTCCTTGAAACTCCACCTCCAACTGAACTTGAACTGCACTCTAAATTTGAATGATGTTGATTGAAAAGTTGAGTTTAAACCCTTTGCATGAGGTCTTCAAGTTGCTAGGAATACAAGAGAAAAAATACTTTATTTTAGGGCCTCAAACTGCCCCAAAATGCATGATATAACTATAAGGGCTTCTAAAATAGGCTTAAATTGCCTCTAAGTGCTTGAAAACTGAGCATGAAGGCCATTTAACTTGTAATCATCTTGTAAATATCCTTTGCATGATGAGACATGGGATAAGTGATGTGAAATTATTTGAAGATGACTAGTCCTTCCTTTTTTATTTGACTTCCCTATCAATTGATCTTTTTACCTCTTCTCATTGTCTTCTCATATTAGTGGTTTTCATACTTTTTAATAACTGTGTTGTGGCCTTCATTTACTAAGTGTTATCAAGTTATTACCCTTTAGGCTTGTGACTTTCCACTATTCACAATCTTGCATCTTCTCTTAACTCCTAATATAGGAACATTAGGTCACTGCCATACTTGCCTTGGCATGTCCTTGGGTATTTTTTCCATGTTCTTTTAATTTACAAAAGACACTCAAACTGTTAACTCACCCTCACACTCTGTCACCTTTTTCAATCTTATAAAGACTGTGCATTCATTGCCATCTTCCACTATCTTGAAGCCTTCGATCATCATTCACAATGCATAATCTAATCCCACAGTCCTTAATGATTGTCCTTCACCATAGTGGTTATCCTTATTTTCTTGCAAAATCTACTCTCATCCCCTTTGATGTAGAAAACCTTGCATGGTACTTAGGTGAACTCCATGCTCATTTGGTAATCACTCTTTAGACTCGTGACATTGTCCATGTTAATCATATTCCTCATACCAAGGTGATTGTCCTCATAGTCAAAGAGACTACCCTAAACTACTGTCTTTAGGTATAGGCAATGTTCTTCATACTTAATTTTTCAATTTTATATTGAATTCCTTATATGATTGTCTTCCACATTGAAGCAAGACCTTGAACCATGAAAAAATCCTTTCAACACATTCATGAGGACTATTTGTCTTTGGAATTTCTAGGATTGTCCTTTTTCTTAGCACTATTACCCTTATTCTTCTAAATGACTACCCTTTATATGACTCATGGCATCTTCATTGCAAAACTGTCCTCTTTCTGAGTTCTCTATCATTAGGTATTAATGACAGCCCTAGTAGTTGCAAAAAACACAATAACACTCTGAGTAATAGAAGACAACAATAAAAAATAGTCACAAACTACAAAATGCTACCCCAATCGATTAGACCAATCCTTTGCCAAGGGAAATAGGAGCATTGGAAAAACACATTCCTCACACAAAGCAACCAAAAAATAAGCTTATAAATAGCAATGAATAGAGTTGGCATATGTGTATTGATCTATGAACTAAATAAATTACAATGACAAGCGATACTTTGAGGAATCAATTCCCTTTTCCACCAG
Source organism: Sequoia sempervirens (assembly GCA_007258455.2). Lineage (NCBI taxonomy): Eukaryota > Viridiplantae > Streptophyta > Pinopsida > Cupressales > Cupressaceae > Sequoia > Sequoia sempervirens. Next base: position 186,340,038 of record VDFB02281492.1, read on the forward strand.
CCCGACTCACCTTCTATTCTATTCGGCTTGCTTTTTGTAGTTAAATTGATTTGGGAATCTTTCCCAGCCACTTGGTCTTCTCTGGCATCGCCCTTCCTACTATTCTTTCCTGCAAACACCCAAACACTCTGTCTCTACCAAAGTCAATCAAGATTCTCCCCAAATTGTCAACCTTTTCCTTGTTTAAATTGGCAGAATTCTCAAAACCTATTCAAGAGGTGACATGTGCAATAGGTAAGAAACCCGTGCACCAACTACCTCAACCATCTTTTCCCTATAAGAGATTAGGGAAAGACAAGAATCAAGGATTTTGTAGAAAACCAAAACTGGCCACATGTCACAGAGAAGAAAAACAAAACTAAAACCAAAATTGAAAGGAAATGCTTAATGCCTGCATCAGGTTCCCAGAGGGACAAAAAGATCATAAACTCCTATTCATGAGGTCATCAATGGAATGACCATAGGTTGAAATTTCAGGTGCAATCAACCAAGAAGCATCCTCTAAAGGATGATTATGTCATTTCACCAAGTACCTGAAATACTCCTTGTTGCGGGTCTTCTTCAACAACTGTTTATCTAGAATGCATTCAATTTCAGCATAAGGGATTTAGTCACTTGTTGATCTTCATTCACTGTCAACTCCAACTTTGTTGTGTCTTCATCTGCAACACCTTTGTATGGATACAAATCTACTACATTGAAGATAGGTGAAATACCCATGCTTGGAGGAAGACTAATCTTGTAGGCATTCGCTGAAAACTTATGAAGAATCTTGCAAGGATCAAATTTCTTCATCTTCAATTTATTATATTCACCTATAGGAAATCATTCCCTTCGAAGATGAGCCAAAACAAGATCACCCACCTAAAAATGAACCTCTCTCCGCTTCTTATCAACATATTGTTTGCATTGTTGATTACTTCCTTCAATATTCATCTTAACCACCTAATGAAGGTCATGAATGATGGGAAAAATATTCACCATCTGCACTTCTTTTCTCCATGTCACCAATATTTTTTATTTCCAAGACACCCCTAGGATGTAATGCCCCGCCAAGTAACCTTAAATAATGTTGCAAACACAATGGAAGTGTAGTAATTTTTTTTAAAAAAAATCAACAACCTGCAATTAATGATATCGTCGTACGAAAGAAAAATATATACACAGAATATAATATATATATATTTCTTCAAACAGTGTTCATGTATGTATATGTATATATATCAATATATATATATTAATTAATTCAAATACTTAATTTGGAGCAAATATTTTCATATAGCCTTCTACAGGAAGAATATTTGACAGAGGTTTTAATTTCACAATTTTCAAAGAGGATCTCAATTTCCATAACAGAGGATTTTATTTTCAATCCAATTTCTCAGAATATTATCTACAGGAAATATTTAGAAAAATTCTTATAGAGGTTTCTATTTCCCGAGTTTAACCAGAGAATTTCATTTACAAATCTACAGAGGTTTTCTTTTGTTTTCTTTTGAAATTTTCTATTGTTTAACAATAATTTCCTATGAGGCTCTCTGATTTTATTGTAAATTTTTCTACAGAAGCACAAAATCTTCATGGTAATTTTACACACAGAGGCTATCAACAAGTTTTCTACAGGAATGTTTTCAACAATTTTTTCTACAGAGAAGCTTTCAATATATTTTTCTACAGAAGCTTTAATCAAATTTTCTTCTTCAAGAAATCTTTCCATTTAACAAATTTAACAGAGCTTCTACTAAATTGAATTTTTGTACAGACAATCTTTTCAAATCAACAAAATAAATAAATAAATAACAAAGGAACTTGTTTTTCTGAAGCTTGAAGAATTGAAGGTTGGAGCAAAGCTTTGCCTTCAGAGTTCAATTTCCAAAGCCCTTTCCAAAATCTCCAGTTCGAGAAAGATGCAAAATACTAAGCCAAAAAATATTCCTGAGAACCTCTTCCAATTTTTAACCAAAAAACCAAAAACAATTTCCTAGCCAATTTCCTCTTTCTTCTCTTTCGTGAAGTGACTTCTTTCCTTTCATAGTTATGGCAAATATTCTCTCCGAGAATAATTTTTCAACAAGAGATTTGCATTCAATTTTACTCACACACATGGATAATCTAAAATATCTTTTAACTAACTTTCAGATATTTTCTTTTGATAATTATAAAGAATTTATGCTATTTGATTAATTTAAAAATTCAAAAATTAATATCATTTGCTTTATGCAAATTTAAAATTCCAATTCACATAATAGCATCTAAAATTTATATTTAAACTATTCACTCAATCAAGAAAATTTAATCAATTAATTTATTTACTTAATAAAATAAATTTAATCACAAGGAATAAATTATTTTACCAAAAAAAAAAATTTAATTAATTAAAGAAAATAAAAAGCTTTTAACAACATTATTTAAAATTAATTAGATAAGCAATGAATTATTAAGAACATTAATCTAACATTAATTTCATAAAATAAACCTTGCATAAATAAATAACAATTAACAAGGCAAGCGTAGACGTGACAACCAAACATACCGGACATAAACTGACTACACACTGTGACTAGGTTTGTGGCTAGACTAGGAAAAGCCTTGTTACTATCTCCCAATCAACAATACCGTTGAGCCTAGACACGCTCAGACCTGTGAAACCAAGTGGAGTTGATGTCATGTACCTGTAATCCTGCAATCAAACATATATCGTACATGTATATACAAAATCCATGATTCAAACACACTGTGAAGAGAGAATCGTAGAAATCATAGGGCACTCGCAAGCGAGTGATACAATACCGTTCTCTTCACCAATACAATGTCACATCAAACTGACGAAATAAATATCAATTAAACTACCATGAGCATATATAGCAATATCATCTCAAGTAAACATCTATGCTAACATAAAGCATGTCACAAATAATCACCATCCAAATAGTGTATCATCACATCATAAAATAATTCGACCATCGCTCTACTATCAGCGATCAAATACATCAAAAGAAAGTATCAGGGTCTATCAAAGTAAAACATATTGTCAGGAAACATAAGCAAAACAGAGGGGTACTACATAGGATGCATGTCATAAACAATATAAAAAAGACTAAAACATGTACTCCTGTTTGGAGAATCGTTGTAAGCAAACTCAACCTATGCTAAAGCCATATCCCAGTTACCAGGTGTTTTCCCAATAAGGTACCTCAACATGTCAACAAGACTCCTATTCACTACTTTAGTTTTTCCATCCGTTTGGGGGTGATAGGCTGAATTGAAACTAAGATGTGTTCCCAACTTCTTCCAAAGGGTTCTCCAAAAATTCCCTACAAACTTCATATCTCTATCCGACACAATAATCCATGGAATACCATATAAACAAACCACTTTGAAAATAAATTAGCAATATTGGTTGCATCACTAGTCTTCTTCCATGGAATAAAATGAACCATTTTAGAGAACCTATCCACACCTACAAATAGGGAATCATTGCCTCTTTGAGTCCTAGGAAAATCCATAACAAAATCCATACTTACAGAATCCCATGGTCGAGATGGAATTGGTAATGGTTGATACAAACCATTATTTTGACTTCTTCCCTTTCCATGTTGACATACTTTGCATATCTCCACATACTTCTTGAAATGAGCTTGCATCCTTGGCCAATAATAGTGTGTACTCAGTTGTAGATACATCTTATCTTTTCCAAAATGTCCTCCTAGGTTTCTACAATGTCTCTCTTTCAAGAGATTCTCCCTCATTGACCCCTTGGGTATACACGATTGACTACCTTTGATCAAAAAACCTTCCTATTGCATAAATTCAATCCAAGGGCCCCATCTTTGTTGATTGGACTACTGCAAGCTTCATATGCTTCTTTGAAATCTAGATCATCCACATACAACTCCTTCAAACTATCAAAACCAACACTATTAGCCTGAATTTCATGCAACAATAAACTTCTACTTAATGCATTAGCAACCTTATTTGTTTGCCCACTATTATGTTTCAGTAGAAAATTATAACTTTGAAGATACTCTACCCACTTTGCATGCCTCTGATTTAGTTTATGTTGATGGTTAATAAATTCCAATTCATGGTTATCGATGTAAAAAAAAAACTCCTTAGGAAGCAAGTAATTCCTCCACTTCTTCAAAGATTGTACTAATGCATAGGATTCAAGATCATAGGTAGAATATTTTTTCTTAGCATCATTTAGTTTTTCACTAAAATAAGCCACTGGTTTTCCTTCCTGGCTAAGAACAACCCCTATTTCCAAACCACTAGCATCACATTCAACTTGAAATACTTTATTGAAATCATGTAGTGCAAGTATAGGTTGCTCAGTTACTCTATGTTTAAGAAATATGAAACTCAGGTTTTAACCTCTTGAGTCCATATAAACTGCTTTTTAGGCCCCTTAATTATTTCAAGTATAGGAGAAAATACATGACTGAAATTTTTAATAAACTTCCTATAGAAACTAGCAAGCCCATGAAAACTTATTACCTCCAATGCACTCCTTGGTGTTGGCCAACCAATAATGTCTTGAACCTTTTTCTTGTCCATCTTAACCCTTCACTGGATACTAGAAAACCCAAGTAAATCAATTTAGTTTGCATAAACACGCACGTCTTTAGATTAAACTGCAACTCCTCTTCATGTAACCTTGTCATAACCATCTTCAAATATTGTATATGCTCTTCTTTAGACCTGCTAAAAACCAATATGCCATCAAGATATACAATAGAAAACTTTCCTCGAAATGGTTTTAAGACTTTATTCATAAACCTCATAAAAGTACTAGGTGCATTTGTGATCCCAAAGGGTACAACCTTCCATTCGTAAAGTTCATCATTAGTTTTAAATGTTTTCTTCCACTCATCTCCAGGTCTGATCTTAATTTGATGATAACCACTTTTCAGATCTATCTTTGAAAAATCCTTAGCACCACCTAGACAATCCATTAAATTATCCATTATGGGAATTAGAAACCTATATCTGATAGGTATCTTATTAATGGCCCTAGATTCCATGCACTTTCTCCATTCATTTCCTTTCTTAGGCACTAAGACTGTAGGAACAACAAAAGGGATAAGACTCTCTCTTATCAACCCTTTCTTGAGTAATTCTTCAACTTGCCTTCTAATCTCTTCATTCTCTTTGGGATTCAATCTGTATGTAGCATTTTTTGGAAGGATAGCCCTTGGAATCAAGTCCATGTGATGGCTAATACTTTGCATAGGAGGAAAATCATCAGGTAAATCAACTACAACAATATCCTTTTGTTCCTCCAAGATATCTTGTATCTCCTTAGGCAGATCATCCAACTTTGTAGAGGTAAGCAACTCCTTGGGTTTGAGCACCAAATCAACTCCCATTTCTTCCTTCTTCATGATATGTAAGAACTCTTTTCCACTCACCAACATTATCTTGCTGTTGTTTCCACTACTGTTGTCCTCCTCTTGTTCTTGCATAGGAAAAAAGTATGTTTGATTCAATCCTTTTCAAAAGTAAAAGTGTTACTTCTCCCATCGTGTACAAATTTTTGATCAAACAACCATTTTCTACCAAGAAATACGTGACACGCATCCATGGGCATGATATCACACATCACACTATCCTTATAACTACCGATTTGAAATTCTACTAAGGTTTGTTCATCTACCAACAACTGGTGCCCCTTCTATAGATAATTTTCTCTATAAGGTATAGGATGTTCGGTTCTCTTCAAACCTAGTTTATCCACCATTTCAATAGCCACTAGATTATTGGTACTATCGTTGTCACTAATTAATTTGCAACACTTACCTCTAGCCTTGCACTTTTTCTTGAATAAAGCTCTTCTTTGTACCAGTTCTTGAATCTCCTTTGGTGGCTTCAACAACACTCTCTTGAGCAACAAAGACTCTCTAGTCTCAGGTTCCTCATTGTGATGAGGAGGTGACCCCACACTTTCTTGATCTTCTTGCACAATCTGATTGCTCCTTTCTAGCCTTGTGTGACCTTCTCTTGAGAATTCCCAACACTTCCAACTCTTATGACCAAGAGATTGATTGCATTTGAAACACTTACCAAAAAAACCTATTCCTCTACCTTGATAACCACCTATACCAAATTATCTTTCTCCCTTGTTTTGATAGCCTCCTCTTTCTTGATTGATTGGACCACTAGAACTACTAGCCCCTTAATCTTGATGGGATTGTTGTCCCTACTAGCCTACTATCCCCTTCCTCTAAAGCCTCTTCCTCTATTTCTTCCTTGTTGATTTTTCTTCCTTACAAGCTTCTCTTCTACCTTAATGGAAAACTGATAGGATTCCTCAAGAGTTCTAGGAGATACTAAACTCAACTCATCTTGTAGATTGTATTTTAAACCATCAAGGTATCTTGCTACCTTTTCCATGTCCTCTTCACTATGGCAAGATCAAATCACCAACTTGTAAAACTCTTCCATATATTCTTTTACTGGCATATCCTTTTCCCTGAGATTCTACAATCTTTTAAAAAGATTGGTTTGATAGTCTCCCAGAAGGAACTTCGCTTTCAATTTGACAACCATTCGATCCCAGGAAGTGATATTTTCCTTGTTTTTCTTTTGTCTTTCATATTGTATGTAATCCCACCACATTGTAGCATGGCCTTTCAGCCTTGTATAAGTGAACTTAACTTTCCTTTCTTTTGTGACTACTTCGTACTCAAAATATGTGTCCAAGTCATTGATCCAATCGACGAGTTCTCCTCATTTAGGCTTCCAGAATAAGTAGGGACCTTTATTTTTGGTTTGGCTACCACACTCATAATGACCTTTATCAATATTTCTTCCACTCCTTCTGGTTCTTCTCAAAATTTCTCATCAGTTTGGGATTGCTCTTCTTTCCCACCTTCACTAGCATCATCAATAAGTATTCCCCTTTGTTGTGCCTGCTCCATGGCATCCATCCTTGCTAACAGGTTTTGCAACAGCTCTAGAACTCCTTCATGGCCTCTTCAACCACCACCTCAAGCACCTCCTCTTCTCATCCTTCTTGGTGGTATTCCACCCACTTCCAAATCTCCCAATCTCTTATGGTTCTGATACCAAGATAATGGTAGCTCGAGTAGTTGCATACAACACAGTAATGCTTCAAGTAACATAAGACAACAATAAACAACAATCACAAACTACAAAATACCATCCCAATCGATTAGACCGATCCTTTGCCAAGGGCGATAGGAACATTGGAAAAACACATTCCTCACACAAAGCGATAGAAAACTATACTTATTATAAGCAACAATAAAAAGAACCAACATATGTGTATTGATCTATGAACCAAATTGGTTACAATGACAATTGATCCTTGGAGGAATGGAATCCTTTTTCCACCAACCCAACTTACCCTCTATTTTATCTAGTTTTCTTTCCATAGTTAAATTAATTTTGGAATATTTCCTAGCCACTTGGTCTTCTCTGGCGTTTCCCTTCCTGCTATTCTTTCCTGCCAAAACCCAAACACTTTGTCTTTGCCAAAGTCGATTGGGCTTCTTCCCAAATCATCGACCTTTTTCTTGTTTCTGGTAGAATTCTTAAAATGTATTCAAGAGGCAATAGATGTTATAGGTAAGAAACCCATGCATCAACTACCTCAACCATCTCTACCCTACAAGAGATTAGGGAAAGACAAGATTCAAGGATCTCGTAGACAACCAAAACCAGCTACATGTCACAAAGAAGAAAAAAAATAGCCAATAAAATACTAAAACCCAAATTGAAGGTAAATGCTTGATACCCCTACATCAAGTATGGGTGCCTTCTATTGATAAAATATGATCTTTTCCTTTATTTGAAACCACTGCCTTTAAATCTCTATACATTAGACCTCCTCAATCTATATGCTTTTCTCTTTGAACATCACTATTGTCTTTACAACTCTATCATATTTTCTTTAATGTCAAATGGTTGACTATGAGGATAAAGATGTATATCTACCCCTTTCAAGGCTACCCATTTTCATTATCTACCCTCTTTGAATGATTCTTCTCGTGAAAACTATTGTCCTTACATCAAAACCTAAAGGTCTTGGACTACCTTTTAGCCTCATTGTGTTTGTCCTTCATGGTTTTCCCTCATAGTCTTCAAAGTATCTTCAAGGTGTCCTCTTATCTTTTATTTTGTAATGGAATCTATCCTCTTACTCTTGGACTACCCTTCACATGCCTCATTGCATTTCATGGGTTTTGACTTTCCTTCAGTGAAAAGACTACCCTTTAGTGAGATTGATGAATGTGCATGTGTTCCTCATATGCATTCCTTTATGGGCACTCTTATGATCATCATTTAGAATCTTGTTTCCATTACTGTTGCTTCATTAATTCCCCTTTGGACGCATGTCCTTACTTTGGTTACATTGAAGTATTCCCTCTTTCATCAATTGTAGTGTTGTGGAATATCATGATTTGCCTTGATGCACACTACCATGCGTGTCTTCATGAGAACTATCCCATTTTAAAATGATGCCCATTTCTTTGTTGCACATAAGGTTGTCCCATTGTATTTGGTCACTATCCTTTTTTTCCTTGTATTCCTAGCAGCTTGAAGACCTCATACAAAGGGTTTAAACTCAAATTTTCAATCAACATCATGCAAATTTAGAGTGCAGTTCAAGTTCAGTTGGAGTTGGAGTTTTAAGGAGCATGCAAAGGTCAACAAGTCAGAGGTCAAGTCAACTCTCTACACCAGAGATTCATTTTCACTTCACATCTAGTTCCACATCCATGCACACTCAACGTCATCCATGAGGTTCAAGTTCAATTAACTAAAGAGTTCTTCTATAAGACAAAGCATTGCAACTCTTTTAGAGTTAGTTCTTTCATTCCTCTTTCTACCTTATGCGATAGAGAAGGATTGTAACTCATTATGAGATTCATAGAACAACATTTTTATGTAGTTTATATTAGTATTTTCAGATTCGTATCACTAGAAGCTTCTATTATTTCAATAAAAACAACATATTTTCCTTCTCTAAATTCTTTTGTTGAATGTCTTTGTACTTGATTTGATCTATTTTTTGTGATTGTGAATGCAAGATCCTTAAATTATGTCTCATTATAAAATATGTTATACAAGAATAAGCAAAACTTATACAAGTCATAGGTTGTGTTATTTCTTTCAATAGTTGTAGTTGTGAAAACTTTTAGTTTTCCTTCAAGAACTTGAACAACAACCTTCTTATGAAACATTATTGTGTGAGCTTGTGAAAGCTGAGTTGTGCATAGGGTAAAGCTAATTTTTTGAGAGAAGTTTTATGTTGAAACAATGAGTAAAAGTCTTATAATTTTGGTACATCACCTCCTAGGATCAACAATCTTTTTAGTTTCAGTTCTTCTATCCCTTTTTCCTGATCAAGGAAGTAGTTTATAGGAGCTCCATCAAGGAACCAACCTGTTTTGGAGGTTCATCTTCACCATAGGCAACCCACAACTTAAATATGATCTCATGTTTCATAAGATAGCTGAGTTTCACACTTAGTTAAGGGTGTTATTCTCGTGACAACAATAATTGAATCAAGTACTTGCAACACTTGACACACCTTAGTTACCAACACTTCCAAATACTGGAGACTTGATAGACTGGCTTTGCAATGCAAAATTCTTCACCAAAATCAATCTTAAGTATAGGAATTATCAAATTCTTATTGAACCTATAAACATGAGGCCGACAACTTAAAGACAAAAGGTTTGTTTGAATGATTTGGCATGCCCTTTGGCTTAACTAATACACCAAGTACACTCATACATGTTCCAAATGAAATTCTCAAATCATTTTGTGATAGCTCAAATATATGCGTTAGAAAACGAGCAGCAAACTAAAGAGTGCAAATAAACACCAAAACAACCTACACCTCAAAATTAGCCTAAGTTGGAATCAACACAAGATAAAAGCAACAAATGGAACATTATACCTTGTCTCGAATCGATCCTTTGGTTGGCCCTTCGATCTTTGATGTGTATGCTCCTTGGATGGCAAGATATGCAAACTAGATGATGATGTGAGGATGGATGGAAATGGATGAAAGCATAAAAATGGCTAAGTGTAGATTGAAAAATAAAATTGCAAGAGTTTGGCTAGCAAAATGATCTCCCCCAAAATGAGAGAAAAGAGGGGGTATTTATAGGAATTTTGAGAATTCCTAGAAGAAATGGACGGTTGAGATTGACCCCAACATGGCCAAGATGTAGGGCTATGGTGAGTTGAGAACTCACAAGCCCTCACATCTTGACATGTGGCATGTGATATAGCCCTAAAAGGTGAAGTGGACATGAGGTGGAAGGATAGTACATGACATGGAGGGGGGTACAAAGTACCTTGGGATTGGACAAGATCTCCTCATAAAGGAGGTCCTTGTCCCCATGTGGGTGAGAGGACATGTGAGGAATTAAAAATTCCTCAAATATTCTCATGGGGAGATGGGAAAGAATAAAGAATAGAGAGAGGACATGTGGGAAGGAGTGAAGGAATTAAAAATTCCTTTTGAGTGCATTGGGGGATTAAAAGTGAATTAAAAATTCACATGGGGAAGTGGAGTGCCTTGCCCAAAAGGAGAAAGCCTTTAATAAGGTTGACTTAAGGACACATGCCATAAATGGGGAGGGGATTAGGTTAGACTAACCAAATGATTAAGGTTGTGCAAGTACTTAGTTAGATGGACTAATGACTTATTAGAAGCAAGTGGGAGATTATGGAGGATGTGACCCTAATGATGATTAGGGGTGTGCATATGTTAACCATAGTTAATTAGAGGAAGATGAAGAAGTTAAGATGGATTAGAGACCAACTTGCAAAAGTTGGAGGATGTGACAATGAGAGAGAAAAGAGGAATTAAAAAATGAATTTTAATTCCAAAAGGGGAATATGACTAAATTAAATAAAATGGTGTATATATTTAATTTAGGGGAGGAAGAGGGGTAAAGTATTTATTAAACTAAATACTTTATGATCCCTATGTAAGATGCAAGGTATTAATTAAACAAATGATTTAATTAATATTAACAGAGGGGATAAGCAGCTGGATGAATAAGGAGATGTCTTTGATCATATGGAAGTGGTCAAATTAGATGTCTACATTTTGCCCCTCTTCAAAATGTTATTAGGATAATAGGGTTTCGAAAAAAAACAGAATGCAGATGACTCTATAGAAGAAGAGATCAGAAAAGAGATGCCCCAACATGGGGGAATGTGGAGAGGATGCCCCGGTTCAGAAAAGGTAGGCTTAGAGCGACGGGTTAGGAGAGGATGGTAGGGTATGCCCCCTCGAGAAGGCAAACGAGGGAGGAAAAAAGGGTCCCGGTCAACTTCTCGAAAGTAATGAGTGGTATATGTTGTTGAAAACAGCACGGAAAAACAAGAAGAATGGCGTTTGAACGGAGTCAATCGGGTAAACGATGTGCAAATAGCGGCCCCGGGAAGAAAGAGGCTGGATGAATTAGTTGGAGGAATTTGTGATAATAAAAAAAAAAAGAAAAAAAGACTTTAATTTGAAAAGGGAGGGAAAAGGGAATAAAAGGTAATTGGAGAATTACCTTTTATCATTGTGACAGCTGACAAGTGTGGAAAAAGAGGAGAAGAAGAAGAGGAGGTGAGAGAGGTCGAGCGCGATGCCAGAGTATGATAGTGATATCATCCATCGGGCGGATGAGAGGCGGCTATTCTTTACCCACCGTGCCTACCACGCCAGGTTAGTCCAAAACTTAACTTTTAATTTTTAGTCATTTACGCAAATGTTTTGGAAAAACGAAAACATGGGTTTTGTCCGGGAGGTCGGGAAGAAAAATGGGTAGGAAATTTTTTTTGTTTATTTTATTGATTTTCACGCCGGGGAGGGGACGTTGGGCAGCCACCACGTGGACCGGTCCGCCGCCACGGGGGGACAGGTCCGCCACAGCGGCGACGGGTCCGTCGCCGCGGGCGGACACGCCGGTAGTCGCGGGGCGGGACCGGTGAAGGGGGGGGAAAGGGCGATGGAGGGGAGAAACAATGATAGGGAGGGGAAACCCGAAAATGACAAGGGGAAAAAAAGAATGAAAATGATAAAAACTTATTGCGTGTATGCAGAAAACAGGGATTTTGCGGTTGCAAGAGAGACGATCAGAGGTGTTGAGGAAATGCATAGCGAGGATGACCGGGGAGGATCACCAGAGACTAGCAGAGGCAGGACTACTGCATATGCTGACATATCCGTCGATCAAGGCCCATGGGGCCATGTTGACAGCATTGATAGAGCGGTGGGATTCGGCGACGTCGACCTTTCACCTACCGACAGGGGAGATGACGGTGACACTGGAGGATGTGTGGCGGATTCTGAGGCTCCCGATATCAGGGCTCCCGATCAGCGAGTGTTGGTTTGAGGACAAGGCGCTGGATGAGTTGGTGCGCATTGTTTTTGGTAGTGACGAGCTACCGGTGCAGCGGGGTCAGTTGGATGTGGATAGGATGGTGGTGTGTAGGGTACCGGCACTATCACTGTACTTGGCAGGGTTGATTAGTGGTATACTTCTGCCAGACCGGAGTGGTCAGTTTCTTCACATGAGGATGGTCGAGGTGATCTTTCATGTCATCGAGGGTCGGGAGGGACAGTTCGCGTGGGGTACCTGCATGTTAGCACAGTTGTATCGAGACATGCACGTGATTTGTTATAGGAGACAGTTGAGTGTGACAAATGTCACACTACTACAAGTGTGGGCCTGGGAGCATATCCGCGTTGCCAGGCCGATTATAGTGAGAGTTAGGGAGCATGATGACAGGGAGCTCATAGCGTGGTGGTGGGGAGCAGAGGCAGGGACTATACTGCGGTACCGAGAGGTGCAGGAGGTAGACGTGTGGAGGAGACAGTTTGATGATGTGCAGGCAGTGGATATAGTGTGGAGGCCATACATGATGCGGCGATTCAGAGGGTGGTCAAGGGAGGAGGGGTTGCATAATGGTTACTTCTTTACTCGATGTTATATGATTGGGAGCAGGCCACGAGTAGTGGAGTTGCATCGACCGGATCGGGTGACAAGATAGTTCAGAGTGAGACAGGATATTCTGACAGGCCGAGTGACATTTGCACGACAAGTACGAGAGCGGCCATGGGGAGCCACGCTGAATCTGCGCAGCGTATGGAGTGATATTGAGGGATTGGTGTTCAGACCCTATTCGGATAGGCGAGAGGGGCCGCGAGATGCAGGGACGACAGGGCGGTATGATGAGTGGTTCGGGCGACATCCGCCCGAGCGGATTACACCAGCGGTGCCGATCGAGGAGGCACGAGGATTTGGATCAGAGGATGAGAGGCAATTGCAGAGACGGATCGTGAGGACGCAGAGGAGGATGAGGGGCACAGGAGTAGGTGATAGGAGGTCAGAGGAGGAGATGCCAGCGGAGAGGCCGGGGAGGAGACGGAGTAGAGGGGGGAGGGGCTGAGGCTAAGGAGGTTTCAGAGGATGAGGCTGAGGAGGTGGTGGAGAGGAGGCCGAGAGCCAGGGGCAGGGTTGACAGGAGAGGAGGCCAAGAGCCCGAGGAGGATAGCCATAGGGTACACAGGGCGAGGCTAGCGGGGCTAGAGGGGAGGAGGTTAGACAGGAGATAGCCAGGACTACCGGAGGGCAGGAGATAGACGGAGTCAGAGAGGAGATGGACAGAGACCTAGGAGGGCAGGGGGGACAGGAGGCAGACAGGGCCAGGAGGACAGGAGGCAGACAGAGTTGGAGAGGAGATGGACAGAGACCCAGGAGGACAGGGGGGACAGGAGGCAGACAGGGCCACCAGAGGACAGGAGGCAGACGGAGCCAAAGGAGGACAGCCACAGCAGGGAGCTCCTAGGGTGATAGATGTGGATGAGATAGAGCTATCAGCAGAGAGTGAGGGGTACCATCCGCGAGAGATGGAGGTCGATTCAGATGTGCACGATGTAGCACCGCTAGCAGCAACACCACCTACAAGGGAGGATCTGAGGGCCGTACTAAGAGAGACAGTGGAGAGACTGCGACGGAGCGAGCAGCGAGTGCGAGAGATAGAGGCAGAGCGGATTGGAGTAGAGGTGGAGAGGGATGAGTGGCGGGCCCGATTCGCTCAGGGTGAGAGAGACTACATGGAGCTGTCTGGCTAGTATCAGAGCAGGAGAGGAGATTGCTGAGAGAGAGAGATGAGAGTCAGGATGAGGCTGTGGATCTGCGGGCTGAGGTGGAGAGATTGCGAGCGGAGGTGCAGAGTCAGATGATGCAGATGGAGGGATTAGGTTTGGCGGGAGAGGGGGCAACACAACAAGTTGTCAGCAGGGGGACAGGAGATGCCGTGGATGCAGAGAGTGTGCAGAGAGAACTAGCTGAGCTTAGGGACAGAGTGCGCACAGTGGAGGCAGAGAGAGATGTGGCGCAGGCGTAGGTGGAGGTGTTGGAGGCAGGGAGGGATGTGTTACAGGTGCAGGTCCAGGTAGCACAGAGTGAGAGGCAAGTGGCTGAGGCAGAGGTACAGTCTCTCCGTAGAGAGAGAGACACAGTGACATCGCAAGCATCTAGCTTGCGACGAGAGTGGGATTCGGCCGAGCTGAGATTACAGGCCTTGCAGAGGGACAGAGATGTAGCGGTGGCGTGGGGACAGGCTTCACAGAGGGAGAGGGATGCTGCAGAGTTGCAGATGCAGACACTACAGGGCGAGAGGGATGCAACACGGACTCAGTTGCAGAGGGGGCTGGTTGAGGGGGGAGGGCCAGGGACAGATGTTCAAGAGCTACACACGCAGTTACAGGTGCTGTAGGCGGAGAGGGATAGAGGCTCAGAGTAGATACAGCAGTTGATACTAGCTCAGGAGGCCTAGGTACAGGAGCGGCGGGCTATCAATGCAGATCGGGATCGGTATAGGCATGAGTGGAATTCCACGAGACTGATAGCTAGGCAAAGGGACGAGTTCATGCAGCAGGCGAGCTATTGAAGGGGTGTATATGAGCAAGTTGTTCCGGATCCAACACGGTGCGCTACATCAGTCAGGCCCCACAGCCACCAGGGTCGTCTCAGTCACTAGGGACACGCACCAGGGGTTTTAGCGACTATCGGCGGACTCCGTCTCCATATGGCGGTTACCAGGGGACTCCAACCCGTGAGTACCAGGGGAATCTAGTGCACAGAAGGCCAGTAACCGACTCTCCACAGAGATCAGATGTGGGCAGCTCACAGTAGAGTGGGCAGATGCAGGACATTGATTTTTTGGCAGATACAGGATGGATGTTTTGCTCATGTCGCCAGAGGTCAGAGGTGATCGACATCTCTGGATTTTGTATCTTACTTGGCGATATATGATGGAGACGCATTGTATTATGATAGGATGTTTTTTATTTTGATTATGTGAGGGCCTTTATTGACACTAGGCATGATATTTCTTTTATGTGGCTATATGGGATGATTTATGAGGTGGTTGCATATATATACACATGTTTATATAGATGGATGATTTATGCTTTATGATTATGTTTTATGAATGCACATGTGGAGGATGATTTATGTATATTTTTATGATTTATGATTTATGGATGCATATGTTTATGAAAATGGATAATTATGTATGGTTTATGTAAATGCTTCTATGATTTATGATTTATGGATGTACGTGTGGATGGACGATGTATGCATGTTTATATGATTTATGATTTATGGATGCACATGTGGATGGACAATTTATGTATATTTTGATGATTTATGATTTATGGATGTACATGTTTATGTGAATGAGTGATTATGTAAATGCTTTTATGATTATGATTTATGGATGCACATGTTTATGTGAATGAGTGATTATGTAAATTCTTTTATGATTATGATTTATGGATGCACATGTTTATGTGGAATATGAATGAAAGGTAAATGTATATAATGTACTTAAGTGTCAATAAAGACCGTCATGAGAATGCGGATAGGCGATAGGCGTATAGAAGAGTGCATTTGCCAAAAAACCATTAATATCCTAAGAGGAAGAGGACTCAAGAGGAAAAAGAACGAGAGTACTTGCACAACCGAAATCATAAGTCATGGTAATGGTCATGATGGAAATGAAGGATGCATGTGAAGTGATGAAAATGCAATGAAAATGAGATTTTTCCATCTTTGGAGCATTGATTTTTTACTATAGCGTTGGATACCAAGTACCTTGATATGGAAGATCAAGGCAAATGGGTATTCAACGCATGAAACAAACACAACAAACAAGAAGGTTATCCCAACACCCCGATGTCGCGATGACCTCGGTCGGGCCTGGTGTTGAGATAACCACAAACACACAAAGTTGTCCCAGCGTAACACAAGACCTTAGAGATCTCGGTGGGTCTTACGAGGGAAAACCAAGAAGACAGCAGTCAAAACAAACGATCAAGGTATGCCCCCACGTCAGTAAGTCAAGGCACGCCATGGTATGGTGGACCAAGGCGACTCTGACAAGTGATGGTAAGGAACCCAAATGATAAACAAAATTCAAATGCATCAAGAGATCACAATCAAGACAACAGGTCCTTTGCCATAGGATCAAGGTGGTGGATGGGATTGACGAGGTCTGCTAGGAAGGGTTCATCCTGTTGAGACCAAAGATGGATGCTAAAATAGAATGACCCAGTTGACGCAGGATGTTATCCAGGGACAAGATCTTGTAATACGAGGGAATTTTGTTTATTAAGAACCGGTTAGATGCGGGCATAACTTGATGACAAAGCACAAAAGACCGACACAACCTACAAACCTAGGGGCTCGGGGGCCGATCATAGATTAGCCTTGCCTACGTGAAAGCGCAGAGCCCTCATAGTTCCAGAAAAGACCATGGATGAAAAGAAGACAATGATGACCGATGATGATGGACAAATGCCCCGGGGGTGAATCAAATGATCAACCTTGCCTATGTGACAACGCAGGGGAAACATAGTTCGACTGACGGACGCGACAGGATGTGATCTAGGTGAAGACCGACATGATGGATGATCCTACATGATGACACAGACCGATCGACAGAGAGAACAAACAATGTAAGCTCAAAGTGGGATGTTGAAAAGCTTGGGATGGAGGATAGGCCAGATGGGTCGTCCAATGCTCAATCAATATATACCAAGCGGCCTAGGATGAGATGGGGAGGACAATAGCACGGATGATTGTATAAAATAACCAGAATGTCTGGTAGATAATGATTAAGCCCTCTATGGATGACGCCTGCCACCAGGTTTTCACCATCCATACCTATCCAAGGCGCCACCAAGAGGTGGTTTTCACCATAGGACGAACTTATTTTTCTTTACTATTTTTAATTGATTTTCTGATTTTTTTTTATTTATTTATTTTTATTTTATTTTAGTTTTTTTAACTTTTTTGACTTTTTGGGGTTACCAAGCGGATTTAGGTGTAAAACTTCTTTAGATGCATGATATTGATGGGTTCGTCGAGGGGTTCTCCTTCAAGAGTAGTCAACCTGTATGCGCCAGATCTATATTTAGTGACTATGATATAAGGTCCCAACCAATTTGCCTCAAATTTTCCTTTCTTGTCTCGGTCTTGCTAAGTGCGCTGGTTCTCCTTAAGAACAAGCTTGCCCACCTGGAATTTTCGAGGACGAACCTTCTTATTGTAGTTACGTTTGAGGCAATTTTTGTATGCTTGCAGATGATCATAGGCTTTTATTCTTTGTTCATCCAGTAATTCCAGCTGTGCAAGCCGTGCAACTTGAGCATCTTCTTTGCTGATAAGATTCTTCAGAGAAATCCTCAATGATGGAAGTTCAACTTCAATTGGAAAGACGGCTTCAGCACCATACACTAAATAGTAGGGGGTGGCACCTGTCAGGGTGCGGATGGATGTGTGATATGCCCAGAGGGCAGGATGAATATGAAGGTGCCAATCTCGTCCAGTGTTATTGACAACCTTTTTAAGGATACGGATAATGGTTTTATTGGTTGCTTCCACCTAGCTATTACCCTGGGGGTAATAAGGTGTTGGCCAACGGTGCTGGATATGGAAGGTGTCGCAGAGGTGTTTCATGGCTTGGTTTTTGAAGGGTTTTCCATTATCAGAGAGGATGGTGGACGGGATACCATATCTGCAGAGAATATTGTAGAGGATGAATTTAGAAATCTGAGTACCAGTGATTTGTGAAAGAGGCATCGCTTCCACCCACTTGGTGAAGTACTTAGTGGCGGTAATGATGAATGTATGGCCATCAAATGATGGTGGGTAAATCTTGCCAATCAAGTCGAAACCCCATTGAGAAAACAACCATGGTGCCAGGAGGGGCTGAAGATCTTGTGTTGGGGCATGAATCAAATCTGCATGTTGTTGGCATGGAAGACACTTCTTCACAAACTCACAAGCATTGTGTTCCAATGTAGGCCAATAGTACCCAGCTCGTAGGATCCTTTTGGCTAGAGCCATACCATTTGAATGAGCTCCACAGACACCGCCATGTACCTCCGTTAGTGTAGCATGGGCTTCGGTCTCATTCAGACATCTAAGGAGGATTCCATCATACCCACGATGATAAAGCGTATCACCGATGATGACGTATTGGGAAGAGTGATGAACGAAGGATTTGCGTTGATTACGTGTAAGATCTAGGGGTATAATATTATCATGGAGGTAGGTGTAGATGTCCTGGTACCACAGGGAAGTGGGACCCACAATGTTGCACACCATGTCAGTCTCGAGGATATCATATGTTGGGATTAAAAGTTGTTCCACAAGGAACTCACATTCTGTACGGTCTTTAGGCATGTCAAGCAGGGAACCAATAGTGACCATTGCATCAGCTGCTTTGTTTCGTACCCTAGGAATTTGTTCAAACTGTATAGAGGTGAAATATTTCTTGAAATCATCCACCATGCGCTTGTAGGGTAATAGCTTATCATCCTTGGTTATGAACTCATCATTAACTTGTCTAATGACTAGAAAAGAATCACCAAAGACTTTCAAATGAGTTATGTGCCACTATTTTGCAATTCTGAGGCCGGTGAGGAGAGCTTCGTATTCTGCCATATTGTTGGTACATGGGAATGCTATCCTGAATGACTTTGGAATGTAGTCACCTTGAGGGGTAACTAATAAAATTCCTGCCTCTGATCCATTGTGTGTGTATGACCCATCAAAATATAGTGTCCACATGGCCGTCTTATCAACGAAGAAGACTTCTTCATCAGGGAATTATGTGATCAATGGATGAGCATCAACTAAAGGAGCTTCTGCTAATTGATTTGCGATTATTTGTCCTTTAATAGCCTTGCGGTTCACATACTCTATGTCGAATTCACTTAGGAGCATGACCCACTTGGCCATGCAGTCAGTCAGAGTGGTTCTAGATAACAAATACTTCAATGCATCGATTTTGGCGATTAATTTAACTGGATGGCTGAGCATGTAATGTCGAAATTTCTGTGTGTTGAAGACGAGTGCAAGGCAGGCTTTTTAGATGGGGGAGTAGTTTAATTCGTAGCTGACCAATGTCCGACTGATGTAGTAGATCGCCCTCTCTTTCGATGATTCATCATGTTGTGCCAACAATGCCCCCAATGCGACTGAAGTGGTAGACATGTAAAGCAGGAGGGGTTTTCCCGGAATAGGTGGCATCAAGATCGGCGGATGAGCTAAATATTCCTTAATTTTATCAAAACCCATCTGACATTGTTGGTTCCATCGAAAGGTGGAATCTTTCTTCAGAAGATGAGTGAATGGCTGACACTTATCTGCTAGCTGGGCTATGAATCGATGGATGGACTGCATCTTCCCTTGGAGACTTCTTAACTGCTTCAGATTGCGTGGGGGCGGCATGTCTAGGATAGCCTTTACCTTGGCAGGATCAACCTCAATGCCCCTACGAGAGACTATGAAACCCAACAACTTCCCTGACGTGACCCCAAAGACACACTTTTTTGGATTTAGCCGCAACTTGTAATGTTCTAACCGCTCAAATATCTTTTTCAGGATGGCAGGATGTTCTGCTCGTGTTCTGGATTTCCCTAATAGGTCATCGACATAATCTTCCATGATGATATGTATGAGGTCATGGAAGATGACCGTCATTGCCCTCTGATATGTTGCCCCCGCATTTTTGAGACCAAAGGGCATAACATTGTAACAGAAAGTGCCCCAAGGAGTTGTGAAGGTGGTCTTGTGTTGGTCTTCAGGTGCGATTCGAATCTGATTATAACCAAAGAAGCCATCCATAAGGGATAACATCTCATGTCCTGCTGTTAGGTCGACCAACATGTCAATGTTAGGCAGAGGGAAATCGTCTTTTGGGTAGGCTTTGTTAAGATCCCTGAAGTCCATGCAGACCCGAATGTCTCCATTTGGTTTGGCAACTGGAACTATATTGGAGATCCACTCAGAGTAGTCAATCGGTCTGATAAAACCCGCCTTTAGTAACTTCTCCAATTCCTTCTTGACCAATAATGCGACCTGCGGATGCATCTTGCAGAGCTTTTGTTTGACAGGCTTGGCGTCTGGGCGAATTTCTAAGTGATGAACTACTAAAGCGGGGTCTAAGCCTGGCATGTCTGAGTATGACCAAGCAAAGTTAATGATTCCTTCTTGGAGTAGTTGCACGATGATCAGATACTCTTGCTCTGAGAGTGACTTAGCCACATAGGTGATTTTAGGACTTTCAGCAGTTCCCAAATCAACTTCTTGAGTTTATTCAATTAGAATAGATGATCGGGCAGATAACTGAGTTCCCATAAGGGGAAGATGAACATCTCCACCTTCCAGCGCCTCTTCGAGGTTTTCACCATCAGATGCGTCCTTTATTTTTACTTTTTCAAGGTCAGGAAGTGCCTCATGGAGGTTTTCACTAGATGACTGCTTTTTACTTTTCTTATTCTTATTTTTGCGACTGGAGTGTTCATCCTCCCCCAATCCCATAAGGTTGACATATGTATCCGCAGACATACTGACAGGTGTGCTATTACGGAGGTCCCAATCAATAAGCTCAAGGTGACAAAGGGATAGGCTAATAGTGCAGACGGATAAGCATTCGAACATGGATGATAGATCAACGTGATCGACGTCATCATACTCACGTATGATGGATTCCTCCTCGGGTATGTCCTCCAATGAGCCATTGTCCACGGAGACACTATTGGAAGTATTAGACGATGTTTCAGGTCCTTTCTGCTTTCTGTCATACCCAATGCCTATGTTCTTTGGTAGCTGTGAAGTATCAATGGGTTGCAACCGCCCTTGCTCTTCTTTACCTAGGCCCTTACCTTGATAGTTATTTTTTTCCACGAACTTTGTCTGCCAGGGGTACTTTTCTTGAAAATATTCCTTTAGAGGAGTTTCTAGTTCGGGCTCTTCTCGGTAGACCCATTGGCTTATGTCTTCTTCTGGTGCATCTATCTTGACACTTGGGGACCTGAAAATGGTGGTAGGGATGTTTTTACCACTGAAGGTGACAATCTTGTCTTCCTTTGGGGTAGCATGCGAAGGTTGACCATACTCGTGCGGTGATGGCGGCATGGTTGCTACATTGAGAGCAGTATGCATTTCGTATTCACCACACCCTTTGTCAATGATCTGGACTTTGGTGACTGTAGGATCAGTGGTGGAGGATGGAGTGGTTATCGCAGTGGAGGGTGGATTAGCAAATGATGACTGGGATGCCCCCATTTCAACCCTAGGACAATAATGTAAATGGGGAAATGACGCTTCTAAAGCACGACAATATTCAAATGGTTGGGGATCAGCATAGATGGTGACCTCTTGTCCATTAACTGGGAATTTCAGGCACTGATGGTATGTGGAGGGGACGGCTTGCATAGCATGGAGCCACAGACGGCCGAGGAGGAGATTATATGGCAAGTCCAGATCAAGGACATGACAGGTAATGTATTGAACCACAGGTCCCACCTGGATAGGGAGATTGATAATCCCTTCTGAATTCCTTTCTGCATTGTCATAGGCTTTGATTGTGATGATCTGGCTACTTAAGTATACTTGAGTATACCCCACCTATTTTATGAATTTAAAAGTACACAAATTGAGGGCATAACCATTATCTACCAGGACTCTTTTTATTTTATGGCGAGCAACCACAACTTCGATATGTAAGGGGCGATTATGATTGACATCAATGTTTGGCATATCATTTTGGCTGAAGTGCAGGTGATGAGACAAAGCCAAGTGTCCCACCAATGCTTGGAATTGTGTGGGGTCGATATCATTTGGCACATGGGTTTCTTGCAATGCTCTATTGAGGATTTCTTAATGTACCGGAGAAGACTTAAGCAAATCCAAAATGGATATATGAGCAGGGGTCTTTCTTAAGTGATCAAGGATGTTGTACTGAGAGCTTACAGGAGTCGATTGGGCGAGTGCGGAGGCTGCAGGAACGGTGATGCGGGCTCGTCGTGTAGTAACAGCACATTGAGGGTCTTTAGCTTTGACATGTATCATGGATACACGAGGTTCTACCTGCTCAATGTAATGGATAATACCCTCGTAATTGAGGGGTACATTCTTATAGCTCACGTTATTTGTGTTGTTGTTTTGAGGATTACTGTTGGAGGTGCTCGGGCCTTGATTATGGTTTGGAAAGGCGTTTTGATATATTTGCAATTGGGCATTGGACGACGGAGCTTGACTGGGGTCAACCTTGATATCACCTCGATCTATGAGATCTTGGACGTAGTTTTTCAAACCCTGACACTTATTCAAAGAGTGTCCTTTGATTTTATGGAACTCACAATATTCATTTTCTCTAAACCATGCGGGCTTAGGTTTGGATTCGTCGAGTGGCTTGGTGACAGGGTACGTGATCGGATAGTTGATCTGTAATAGTTTATTGAAGATGACGCTCAGAGGTTCTCCTAGCTGAGCATATTGGCGTTTAGTGTTCCCTTGGTTATTTTGATTGGACTGTTGGGGAGGACGGGGTGTCCCTTGTGGTACAGATATGGCATTAGGTATGGATTGTTGTTGTCTCTGGGATGTGTTGGCCACGTGGACATGTTTAGTATCAGTAACACCATCATTTACTGCATTTTTGTTCTTGTTCCAAAAATGTGGCTTGTCGTTGGATGACCTTTCCTTATCTTGATTATATATTTTGATGTGCCCCTTGGTAACAAGGGCACGCTCAAGGACGGGTCCCTTCTCTACTACCTCCACGAAAGTGGTGACACAATGTAATCTAAAGTTATGAGCCATGTCGGGATGAGAGTTCTCCACGAAGAGGGTGACCATGTCCTTTTCTTTCAAAGGGGTTTTCATTCGGCTTGCTAGGGCACGCCACCTTTGGAGGTAGTTAGTAAAGGTTTCCCCTTCACGCTGTTTCTCTTTGAGGAGATCCAAGGTATAGGTATCTTTCTCCAAATTGAAGGAGAGGTAGGAGACAAACTTTTCTGACAGGTCTGCAAAAGATTTTATAGATCCCTTTTCAAGGGTCATGAACCACCCTAGGGTGTTGCTTGCCAAACTCCGAGGAAACAGGAGCAAGAGATAGTTGTCATTGTGGATAACTTCTTGACACTGGGAGTAAAACTCCTGTAAGTGGGCTTTAGGATCTTTGTTCCCATTATATTTTTCAAACTTTGGCATTTCAAAATGTTTGGGGAAGGGAATCAATGAGATGGAGGGATCAAACGGATATGGGTATATATCTTCGAACTTGAATGATTGTTTGCCAGCCCCTACCTAAAGATCCTTCAGAGCGGCTTTGATTTCTAGTATGTCTGCACTGGCCGGTGTGTTGGATGGGCATTGATGGTAGGACGATTGTGGATTCTGAGATGACGCTTGGGGATGGTTGTATGGATAATGAGGAGGTAGTATCCCCTGTTGATGCACCAAGGGAACTTGTTGATAAAGAGGTTGTTGTTGCGAGGCGGGATATGGATTGGTTGGGTAGTTATGGGTGGCATATTGTTGGGAAGTATGGAGAAGGTGTTGTTGATTAGTTTGTGGATATTGGGGGTGCTGATGTGACTGTTGTGAGGTCACATAGGATGGTTGTTGTTGATATTGTTGCTGATTATAATAATTGTAATGATGGGGTGGTTGTTGATGCATAGTTGGCGGATGTGGTGGGCGAGATGGGATGTTATGTGGTGGTTGCGCTTGCGGGCGTAAGATGGATGCAAGGAATGGAGATATAGTCAGGGCTAAAGGCCGAGGTTGATTTCCTTGTGGTTGATGTAGTGGTGGTTGTGTTGAGAATAAAGGATTGACCAATGGTTGTTGTTGAGGTCGTGGTGTGGCTGAGATGTTTTGCGAGGGGGGGTGTTGAGCACTAGTGGGAGCATAGGATTGGGATGTATTTTGTGGAGGGATGTTGGATTGGGGAGGTTGTTGGGGTATGAATGACGATGGTGGAGGATTCGTAGTCCCAGGAGGTGGAGGCAAGGTAGCGAAAGGGCTACCCCCAGTATTGACAGGGGGCGGATTTGAGGGGGGTGGTGTCAGTAGCATTAGTGGTTGCGATTGTGAGATGTTTTGGGGCATGCCATAAGCGAAAGGGTCGTTGGGGTCAATGGTTTGGGGTGTCCCTATGACTGAGATGACGGGATGCGTGGGATTGCCAACGGGATATAGAACAGCATTGCCGAACTCAGGTTGATGCCAACCTTCTACGGAAGGAACATTGGGGACATATGAGCTACTTGGGATGTCATGTGAACCTTGGGGTACATTAGGTGTGGAGGTGTTGTACTTGGATAAGTCGACACCTGATGGCAGCTTGACACCCTTGTCAATCAAGTGAGCCAAGATTTTGTCGCCATGTTTTTCAAGAAGGTGTTCTGTCATTTGAGCATTAACAGGGTTACTGAAGTGTTCCTCGAATGTGAGCTCAGGTTGATCAGCCATGTTTTCCTCCCCAGGTGGTGACGTGTTTTGACCATCCACATTGGATTGTGATGAGGTACCATTGTGGGGATCATGAGGGATGTTAGCGTCATAGTTAGGATCTAATGAAACGTTCATTGTGTTGTTGGGATCTTGAGGGTTATTTGATTGGGCATTTTGGGCTTGTTGGTCAGCCATCTTCTTTGTCTGTGATCGAGTCTGAATGGGCATGCAAGATGATGAGATGGATCAAGATATTAGAAAGACCTGGATGATGAAAGATTGATTTGATTGGATGGGAGATTAGCTGATGACGATCGGTCAGACCGACATGGATTGATTAGTAGACACTGGATTAATCTAGATTTCGGATTTTGATCTGGATAGATTTGATGATGTGGGGGTTGGATCAATCTGATGATTAGGATTGCTTTGATGATAAATATGATGAAGACCGAAATCTACAACCGAGTTTAAGAAGGATCCTTGGTAACACTAGGCATTGATTGACGGGTGGATGTATGATAACGACACTGAATCCAACTTGAGATAGAAGCGGATTGATTGGGTCAAAAAGGATGACTGACTTAAGATGGATAGCAATCCTAAGCTAGTTATGATGATTATGATTAGGGATGAACACCTAGGTCAACTCGGATGACAACTCCAACGGGGCTTACATGGAATAGCGAAAATCAGAGATGAAAGCAGATTCGAAACGGATGGGGAGCATCTCAAGACAGATGAATGACTCTCGAAACAAGCAAAAGAGTGCTCAGAATGAATGACTCTCAGAAGACTTGGAACGGACGTTCAGATGCTTCTTTTGGATGCTGAATGGTCGTATCGATGTTCAAAATAGAGAGACAAGGGATGCCAAGTGATAATATAGGCTGGCCAAAGGACAAGTCCATCGCAACATAAGGTCAGGTCCGCCACAGCATAAGGACAAGTCCGCCACTCTGTAAGGACAGGTCCACCACAGCACAAGGACACGTCCGCCACGGCACAAGGACAGGTCCGCCACAGCATGTGGTCAGGTCCGCCACAGCATGTGATCAGGTCCATCAAAGAATAAGTTTTAAACTTGATGTTTTTGGTGGAAAAGTAAGGCAAAGGACCCAAAATATAGAAAACATGAAAAGATTTGGCCAAACTAATAATGACTGGTTTTGTACGAGAAAGACAATTTAGACAGCACAACCCTAAGATTAGTAGAAATGGGTATGGCCAACAAAGTCTTCTACTCTAGGATGAACATGGTTTCTAAGGAGTCCTCGATATACACCCTGTACGTGAGGCCCAAACCGTGAACACCAACCAGTTACAAGCGTGAGTCGGGAACCTTAGCGAGATACTAAAGGCTCGGACCAACTCTTCACGTCATCCCGACGCTTCACCAATTACAACGTGGTTGGATTGAGGTACAACTTTCGCTCTCCCCCCTTTATATACCCCGCTGGTACGCGTGGTTGGAATCGTCCCTTGGGGTGATGAAATCCCCAAGCAAGTCCCACTAAGAAAATGAAAATGGGGTGACTCAAAGGACTTGGAAAGCTACAATTTCTCGTCACCCAAGATCGCCAAATGGCGCAAGGGGATTGGATACATCAAATAGCCTTCCACAAACACACCAAACAAGGTTCGTTGACCCCTCTAGTTAAACTATGTGCCTAATTTACCAAAGGACAATTGGTAAAAACTTGAAATTTCACCTTCGGGAGGTCAGGTCCGCCAAAGCAGGACAGGTCCGCCACTCTGTAAGGACAGGTCCGCCACTCTGTAAGGACAGGTCTGCCACTCTGTAAGGACAGGTCCGCCACAGCAGGACAGGTCCACCACCGGAGGGACAGGTCCGCCACCGGAAGGACAGGTCCGCCACTCTGTAAGGATAGGTCTGCCACTCTGTAACCCGGACCTGCAAAAATGCAAAAAATAGCAAACGTGAAAGAAAGAGACCCGTTTGTGGGTCCCACCGAGCGTGCCAGAAATGTGATAGGTTGAATATATGCGTTAGAAAATGAGCAGCAAACTAAAGAGTGCAAATAAACACCAAAACAACCTACACCTCAAGATTAGCCTAAGTTGGAATCAACACAAGATAAAAGCAACAAATGGAACATTATACCTTGTCTCGAATCGATCCTTTGGTTGGCCCTTCGATCTTTGATGTGTATGCTCCTTGGATGGCAAGATATGCAAACTAGATGATGATGTGAGGATGGATGGAAATGGATGAAAGCATAAAAATGGCTAAGTGTAGATTGAAAAATAAAATTGCAAGAGTTTGGCTAGCAAAATGATCTCCCCCAAAATGAGAGAAAAGAGGGGGTATTTATAGGAATTTTGAGAATTCCTAGAAGAAATGGACGGTTGAGATTGACCCCAACATGGCCAAGATGTAGGGCTATGGTGAGTTGAGAACTCACAAGCCCTCACATCTTGACATGTGGCATGTGATATAGCCCTAAAAGGTGAAGTGGACATGAGGTGGAAGGATAGTACATGACATGGAGGGGGGTACAAAGTACCTTGGGATTGGACAAGATCTCCTCATAAAGGAGGTCCTTGTCCCCATGTGGGTGAGAGGACATGTGAGGAATTAAAAATTCCTCAAATATTCTCATGGGGAGATGGGAAAGAATAAAGAATAGAGAGAGGACATGTGGGAAGGAGTGAAGGAATTAAAAATTCCTTTTGAGTGCATTGGGGGATTAAAAGTGAATTAAAAATTCACATGGGGAAGTGGAGTGCCTTGCCCAAAAGGAGAAAGCCTTCAATAAGGTTGACTTAAGGACACATGCCATAAATGGGGAGGGGATTAGGTTAGACTAACCAAATGATTAAGGTTGTGCAAGTACTTAGTTAGATGGACTAATGACTTATTAGAAGCAAGTGGGAGATTATGGAGGATGTGACCCTAATGATGATTAGGGGTGTGCATATGTTAACCATAGTTAATTAGAGGAAGATGAAGAAGTTAAGATGGATTAGAGACCAACTTGCAAAAGTTGGAGGATGTGACAATGAGAGAGAAAAGAGGAATTAAAAAATGAATTTTAATTCCAAAAGGGGAATATGACTAAATTAAATAAAATGGTGTATATATTTAATTTAGGGGAGGAAGAGGGGTAAAGTATTTATTAAACTAAATACTTTATGATCCCTATGTAAGATGCAAGGTATTAATTAAACAAATGATTTAATTAATATTAACAGAGGGGATAAGCAACTGGATGAATAAGGAGACGTCTTTGATCATATGGAAGTGGTCAAATTAGATGTCTACACATTCAATACTTCATTTGTCATATTCTACTTTGATGACATCTTAATCTTTAATAAAGCATGAAATGAATATCTACGCCATTTAGACAAAGTGCTTGAAATTTTGTAAAAGCATAAGTTGCATACAACCATGAAAAATGTCCATTTGCAAAGTGAGAGATAGAACATATAGGATATGTAGTCCACACACAAAGGAGGGAATGTGGACCTAACCAAGATTCAAGTTATCTAGTAATTTATCCACAACCAAAGAATCTCACCAAGATTTGAAGCTTGTTAAAATTAACAGTTTATTACAAGAGATTTGTACTTGGTTTTTCTCATTTGTCTTTGCTATTGAAGCAAATCACCAAAGGTGGCTTTGAAGAAATTGAAGAATTGAAATGTAGTCTTTGTTCTACACAATACTTTTATTACTAGATTTTCAACAATTGTATGATATTAAGACTAATACATCTTAGTACGTACTTGGAATGGTCCTTAGTTAACATAGTCACTGAGTTGCTTATCATAGTAGAACATCCATTGCTTCAATAAGGAATTACTCAACATCTGCTCACAAGTTTTATGTTATTGTTCAAGCATGTAGACATTGGAAATATATATCTTGGGTAATGAAACAATGATCCACAAATATCAAAAACTACTTTAGTTCTTTTAGACTCAACACAAATTATAAAAAATTATCTTCTTAACTTCAATAGGTCCATCTAAACATCAAGCATAAGAATGGAAGTGTCAATCTAATTGTAGAACTTCTAGCTCTAGATTTTACCTTTCTAACCATGTAGCTCTTTTCTAAAATTTAAAAACATTAAGATTTACATCTTCAATTTCTTTTGTTGGTGTCTTCAAATAATTAAGAGGGAAGCACACCCAATTTTTTATTTTTTAAGATGTGTCCACTTCAATTTTTTTTTTCTGCTTCGTAATAAGGTATTATATTGATCTGAAATGAAATTTATAATTGTCTACAAAAAGTAGGCTCCTCCATGATTTTTTATGGCTTAACAGCCATCACCCAGCACCATACAAAACCATAGAAAACTGCCCCACCAACCTGACAAACTTACTAGCTTTAACCCATACAACCTGACCCACCAAACAACCTAGGAAAAAAGAAGGACAAGTATGCGACCAGCCGGCCCAAAGCCGAACCAAAATAAAGCATTTAACAACACAAAAAATTGTGAGCCAAAGACACCACATAACCATAGGACCACCCGACCTACATGAAACCGTTGGCCTTCATGAAGGCATCGAATTCCGGCACCCAATCGGAATCTTCCACTTCCACCAACCGTAGAACTTTTTTGAGGAAATTGGCCCCGATCGTCACAATCATCCTGTGTCAAACCAGTGTCATGCCCTTAAGATCCAGCAGAAATGGGTAAATCTTGATGACTTTTCTCATATCTTTTATCAACTCCAAATCTTTTGGCTGCAGGACCCCAGCCCTAGGTATCACCACCTTGAGGATCTTGTCCAAACCCTCCATCAACCCTTTCCTGAATAGTTTGCAGACTAAAGCTTTGGCTTCCACCTTGGCTATATGAATATCCAAAAGGGAGGCCAGAAAATGTGAGACAATCTGTGAATTCACCCTGAATGTTTCATGCAGCTCCAAATTCCCCTTCTTGAGCACCATTTTTATTGCTAAAACTGTTAAAGTATCAATGTTTAACAAAACGTGCTTAAGGCGTTGATTTGTTATGCCTGAGAAAGCATTTTGTTGTTCTTTACAACCCAGTTGAATTGGGGTGTCAGCACCGAAACATACTGGGGCATCCACCGACATGTGCACCATGAACTTTGAGTGCTCCACCATTAACATGAACCAAACCCAAACCAGGGCCAGAGAGAGGCAAACAATGCTTCAAATTTACCACCTGTCGAAGAGAGAGGATGCTAATTCCTTAAAAGCTTGTTGGGTTATCACTTTGTACAATGTGTGCTTGCCACCCTATTCTACCCAAACAACCATGGACTGATGCCATTTCAGAGCATGAGTACATCCAATAAAGATGTGAACTATCAAGATGCGACCTTCCATATCGCCTGAATCATTCACAAGTACCAAAGCCAACCTCACTATAATTGCTTCCAACTCAAAACAATATAAAAACATGAATAAAAGTGGAAGTAATATGATGCACGTTGCAGACTTAACTCCCATGTCACCCCACTTCGTACTTCCAACACACAACCCAGTCGAAATTTCCACAATCCATGTGGAAAGTCGCCTTCCCTTCCACCCACGTGTCCACTTCAAAAATTAGTAAAAATCCTATATATATATATATTATGCATAAACTATGTGATGTTAGCTAATTTTCCACCAAAGTGATTTTTTAAAACTTTTAAAAAGTCAACATTTTAGGGGGAGCACAAGAAATGCTATGTTATATTTTTTTGACAAAAAAAGGAGCACTTTGTGTGCTCCCCCTATTTGATCCTATTAATCTCCACCATTTAAAAAAATAGTAGTTCAAAAACTAGATTTAAACTAGTCCTAATCTTTTTATTTTTAAATCTTCAAATTATGAGTGTGTTTATCTTGAATTTCTTGTCCAAGATTAGTTTTTACTAATTTCAAGAAAAAGTGGCCACTTTGGACCCCCCTATTAGCCCTTCATTTCTATCACATACAAAATGTTAAAAATATTTTTGAGAGTATGGAGATAAGAAGGGAAGAGGGATGGAATTGTTTAATTAGTTGTTATCTTTATCATCTTAGTATTATCTCTTAATATCTATCAATGTTATTATTTGTGGGGATTGTGGGAACATCACGAGACTTTGTCTATTGAGAAAGCCATAGTGAAGGGGAAAAAATCATGGGGGAACACATAAGATTAAATCCATTTTTGTATACTATTGGAAGACTTGAGTTTTTATCAAGTAATATTATTTTTATGACATACATTTGAATGACTTAATGTTATATGGGTTGAAAATTTTATTCTTGTAAAATATATTGAGTATGGTTGTAAGTTATTTTAATAATAAATATAATTATAGTTGAAGGAGTCTATTTGTGTTGTCTTGAGCAATAAATATGTATTGACTATGTTGTATTTAAAACTTTGGAATTGGTTTTGGGTTTTAGGATTTAGTTAGAATTATACTTGTGGGTTATCTAAAATCATGAAAGAAATAGTTATCCAAGAACAAAAAAATGCTAGCAATTATAAAAAAAAATTGCATATTAAACTTTGCCAACTATTTATTGAGCTAATATTTAATTGTTTATAATTGCTAAGTTTATAACTAGAAAAACCAATGATTTAAACCTAATGATAACTAGGATTTTTCTTGGGTTATTTTGATAAAAATATTTATGGGTCATTTACATGTGAATAAAATTTGTGTTAAGAGAGTTACTGTATGATGTGAGGGTTTATCAAAATAACATAATTGGGTGAGATGAGACAAGAAGGGAGTTGTTTTTTTTTGTTAGATGAGTTATTAGTTTTAGTCATTTAAGTGATTATATATTGGTTGCAAAATACCCTACCTTGATAGTCTAGTTTGATTTGCCTATAATGACTAATTACACAATCTATTATGGTGTAAGAGTCTAGGGTCATATGTTATATATTGTCTAGTTGATTCCATTATTAGATTCTATTTGAGAAGTTCCCAAGGTTTTATTTTGTTCATTGTTACATGCAATATAATACTAAACTAGATATATAAAAGATACATTTTTATAGATATATGTATTGTTATATTTTACTACATATAATGATACATTGTTTCATATTGCTACACTATATGCATGTCTCTTCTATAACATTATTATTTATTAACATCTATGGCACCCTATAATATTTATATACATTGATTGTATTTTTACACTTCATTATTTTTATTTCGATATATATTTATACATTATTATATGTTATTTGACTATGATAAGTTAGTATTAGTTGCATGATACTTGTGACTATAATAAAAATATGATATTATTATGTTACATTTGTAACACTGACTAGTGGACTATACACGTGAGGATTTTTTTGATTAAGGTAAAAAGAGGGTTTCTTAAAGGTCCCAAAGCCTTTTACAAAAAATGCTAGTGGGAAGCAAAGATATGCTTTGCAATATGCGAGACTAACAAAAGAGACCAAATGATAACAAGAATAGTACACAATAGGAGAAACAAGAAAAATCATTAGAAATATAGGAAAAGGGTGAGAAAACATAACAAAACCAAAAGCTAATTAGGATCAACAAGATTCTTAAGTAGCGATGGGTGAAGGACGAGCGGGAGTGGGCAGGAATGGAAGTAGGAGCGGTTTTTTGAAATCCTCCGAGGATGGAGAGAATGCAGATGAAGACTCAGATGTTGATTTGGGTGTGGTAGAGGCTTGTTGGGTCTCTATTTTCATGTTGGTTGTCAAGCTCTCCTCTCTACCTGAGGTCGTGGGGTTTGGTTCCCCTTTTGCTCTTGAAAATGTGGCTATGGAGGCGGTGGAGGGTTGGCTTTCTGGTTTCCCATGTTCTAGCACTATCTCTTTGGGAGGTTGTATCTTGAAGGATGCTACAGTGAGAGATACTTGTTGCATGACTCTTCCTTGGCAATTGGTTCCCCCTCTAATCGTGACTGCCTCTCTCTTTGGAGATTTTTCATTGCTCTTTTTGAGCTTTGCATTTTTCCCCAGATCTTTTTTGTGTCTCTTTCTATCTCTAGGGATCTCCTCTCTTGTTTTACATGGGTGCTTCTTCTTTTGGGAGGCCATTGCTTGCCTTTCCTTCTGTGTTGTTTATGAGGTTCTTGTAGGGATTCAAAATCTTTGGGTGGTTTTGGAAGCCGGTTTTGACTCCTTTTCGTCGATGAGGGTTATATCTTTCAAGGTGTTTAAAATCTATTGGGCTCAGTTGTGCGGGTTGGTCTTTGTTTTGGAGGTAGCCCAGCTTTTTTATGATTTTGTGTGGGCCCGTTATTTGGGATTGATTGCTTTGTTGGGGTATGGTCTTTTGTGGCCCTTTTGTTGCTTGGATTTGGACTACCCTCTATTCTCTGTGGGAGGTTTTTCTATTCTTCATTTTATCTATGGTTTGTGGGTTGGGCAGAGTTTAAATCTATTTTTGGTTGCCCAGTTGTTTTTGCCTCTTAAGGATGTTGTTATTGTGGTTGTTGATATCTTTTTGGAGCAACCTAGTATGTACTCATGTCATTATTTTTCAGAGGTTGTTGATCTTCAGAAGTTATTTTGTGTGGCTTTAGGCTTCCCTAGAGTAGTGTGGAGAAGTTATGGCCTTGTGTGCTAGTGTGTAAGGATTTTTCTTGGGCTGAGTAGTTACAAGTTTTACTCTTAAGGCTCAAATTCTTTTGGATTTTTTTCTTGTTGGTTGAAGTGTGTTCTTTTGTATTGTACCTATACCTCACTCTGCCTAAAGTGGTTATGATTGTCCTTCCTTTCGAAGCTTTTTCTTTCTCTCTAGATTTGTAGGTGGGGTCTTCTATGGAGGTGGATACTACTCCCATTGAGGCAGAGCCCTCTTCTATGGAGGTGGAGATGGTTGTTGTAGATTCAGAGAGGAATATTTTCTTGTTCCTATCGAGGTGGAACCTGTGTGGGAAAATGAGTGAAGGCTTTGGAGGTTGGGGATCTCATCTCTTCTTCTCCTATAAAGGGAAGCTTGCTCCTATTAAGGTGGAGGTGGGAATGGCTCTGGTTGGGTGTTGCTACAAGATGGTGCATGGGCTTTAGTGTTTCAGTGTGCTCTCTAAACCCCCTATTGAGGTGGGGTCTTTGGAGTTGTTGGTGCTTTTGATTATGGGTATGGGTTTGATGGTGTTCTCCATCATGAAGTTTTATTTTCTTCTTGGCTCAATGATGTCTTTCCTGAGTAGTTATTTTGCTAATGCCTAGCTGGTCTAGGTGGTTTCAATATCTACTTAATGGTTCCAGGTCCTAGTTAAAATTTGGTTGTTAAGGGATCTTGTCCCTCTCTTTCTACTTTGTTGTAGCTTGTGGTGTCATGCCCTCTTGTTATATGTTGTTTCTGTTTGGATGCTAATTGTATGTGAATTATCTTATATGCAACATGCCTGACTTGGACAGGGTTACAGAACCCTTCAAAACCGTTTATACTGGGTTTCGGGCCCCCATCAAAACCTATTTTTCCTATAATCAAAAACAAGATTATTAAGTCCAAAAGTTTCATGTTATTCCTTGGTTAAGAAGTTGATCTAATCTTAGAATGAGACTTCTAGAATTCTATTTTTCTCTTGAATGGAACTAGGACTTAGGTTAAAGGCTCTATCCCTAGTCCTATTAGCCAATTCATCACTAGTTTCCTTTATTTTCTAAAGGAACTTAAACACATCTATCTAGGAAGAAAATGAATCTTGATAAGCTCACACTTTTAAATGCAAGTGAATTACAATAATGTTAAGTATCAAGATAAAAGTTTAGAAATAATCTATGGTAGATGTAATCTTTGATTTTTGGGGATAGAGGTAAAATAATTATAAATGCTTTATAATTATTATGTTTGGTTTGTGACAAAGTTTGTTATTAAATTAGTTAATCATATACTTTATTCTGATATGGAACACATGTGCTTGCATAGTGAATTATTTGGTCTCTTGTTAATATAGCATATGTTGTAACTTTTCTATTATATCTATCATGCATGTATAGTGTACTAGCTAACATGTGTAATTTCTATGATATTCGGTTGTGTGAATGTTAATTTGATATAAGTCATATCAAATAAATTTCAATGATGCAATAACATATCAATTTCCACATATTAGTTCTACAATGCCTTATGGTTGGGGTGTAGTAAGGTCCACCAATAGATGGGACTAATCCTTCACCAATCCTTGCTAATGATAGAAATGAAGATAAATATACTTGAATGTAATTGTACATGATGCTACTACCTTGTTAACATATACATTTTATCACTTGAGAATTTTAAGATGTATCTAAAAAGAAATCATGGGTGAGACACAATCATAAATTTTTAAATTTCAAAAGTGGTATGCTTTATGATCTTATTATTTGATAAATATTTATCCATGAGAAATGAATGAAGGGAAATATTTCTAGTGGTTAAAATAAAACATATTTAACTTGAAAATTCATTATTGAGATGTAATGAAGCTAAGATATAACCTTTTTTTTTCATCATACTAGTTTAAAATAACAAATTTGACTTAGAGCATATTCAGTATCATTTGTTCTTAGAAAAGTTGGAAAATTATTCTATATCAAAAGTTCTATTTCATTAACAATTATCAAGGACTTATTCAATAGATCTTAAACCATAACCAAATGACTTCACTAGACCATTTAAATAACTCTTAAAATATCAAGAGAAGTAATAATATTTAAAATCTATAATGATTATATATGTTCAAAGATTGATAATTTTAGATTGTTATTTAAATTATATAGTATTTCCTTGTTTTATAAAATTTTAGTGGGTTAAGACTAAAAAATTTAATCTCATTCTTCTAGTGTTTTTACTCTCTTCCACTTCCACCATTATTAGCCTTTCAAGAAAATTAGTTGACTAATTAATTACCGTAATTATTTTTTGCAAAGTAGGTAGTATGAGCTATGTACGAATGTCAAGGTTAATTATTTTTATGGTTTGTGATAGTCCATTTACAATATAAAAATGTTTATAATTTTTAGGCATGAATAACATGGGCTCAAGGGATAGAATAGGATTGGGGTTTAAGATAGTGTTGGTTAATATAGTGAGGTATAAGAATTAATAGAATATAAATAGTATTATATTGAGTCTATGCTATATTAGATCACATAGGATTATACATATAGGTATACCTCAAAACCTTGCATGTATTTCACAACTCTCTCTTTAATATATGTATATATTTATTTATATAAATATATATTTATATACTTATTAGTATACACAAATATCCCCATCGTCTTTTGAAGTTTATACCTTCATCATCATATCTATCAATTATTTCTTTAAGTGGATTGAACCTATTTTACCTCATTCCACCACCACTAAAGTAAATTATAGATTTCTCCTAGATAATATAATTTATCTCATCTAAATTGACTCAACACAATGACACAAAATATAAAGCTTTTATATAATGATCCATGTTTACTTATGTTCTCATAATGTGGTCCAACTACATGATGTAGTTAGAATTGCTAGGAAATCATAAGTTTGATCAAACTATTTTCAGCATATTCCTATAAGAGAAAATCATGCATACACGCTTACAAAAAACCATAATGCAAAGTTCAAAGGCATACCACAAGATTACACAAGATAGTTGTATAACAAACATCAAGGTTGTCCAATGTATTCTTTGTATGTCCAAGCATAATAGATAACCATGTAACCATGATTCACATATGCACTTACAAGAAAGCTCAATATAAATGATAGCCAACCTCAACTATTAAATATGTGATTGCTTTTATAGATTCAACCTCACATAAATACAACCGCAATATTAAAAAAACCTTGTGTCTTAAAACCATAAGCATACAAAACTAGTGATCACAACATTTATTTTTGGTATTGTTTTTCTAATATTAAATATTTTCCAATGTGAAACCCACACATAAAATATCTAGCCAATGTTACTATATAACAAGTGGACCTATTGCTAGACTTCAACCCATGTTATTCTTTTTTCACATTCATCAAGCTCCTAAAAAGGATGGATTGGTATGGAAGAGATGTCTAAATGGTATCTATTATGTGGATTCAAGGTTTGAGTCTTTAAAGAACTATACTATTTTTTCTCTCTATAGGGCCAAGCTTTGATATCCATAGTTGATTCCTAAAATTAATAACCTTTTGGATTATGACACAAAATAAAATTATCACTCTTGATAATCTTAAGAAGAAAGGCTTTGCATTCCCTAATAGATGTGCCCTCTGTAAAAAGGAGGAACAAATTGTTACTCACATGCTATTGGAGTACGACTTCTCTAGAGAGGTATGAGCAATCATTCTCTTCCTTCTTTATTTTAATCAAATATTCTCTAACCCTATTCAAGGTTTTTTAGATAAATGGGGTCCTCTTTTTTTTAGGATTTGGTGTTTTACACCTTGCATAAATTGTTATTTTATATGTTGTAATCAAATATTATTTAATTGTGGTGCACCTAGGAGGTGTGTTTAGCCATATTAGATAATTATTTGGGGCCACTTGTAAAGTTGTATTGTAACATTGGTTTATTATTTAATGTGTGGGCGACATACAATAATAATTTAATATTTGGGGAAAGCATTTGATAAAGTGAAAACTTAGCACCCAATATTAAATGAGAGGTCATTGGTTATGTGTTCACATGGTTTTGTAGCACATGGTTTTATCTTATAACTTGGTTGTATTTATGTGAGCTTGAGTCTATAAAAGCAAACACATGTTTAGTGGTTAAGGTTGGTTGGGTGAGTGGGTTGTCACTATTGAGTCTTTCTGAAGAGTACATATGTGCATCATGGTATGGGATGTGTGGATTCGTGCTTGGACACATGGAAGATGCATGGGAGAGGTTTGATGTTTTAGAAGTATTCATGGTAACTTTATAAGTGTATGTATTGTTTATTTGTTAAATAATAGATGAATTATGGATGCTTTTGGAGGCTAGGTTTTTCCCTCATGAGGGTTTTACTAGGGTATATCTTGTGTTATCTTTTGGTTTGTCCATTTTGATCTATGCATTTTGATTATTCAGTAAGCTTGCATGCATTTTTTTCTCATAGGGTTATGTAGGAAATGGATTAAATGAATTGGGCATTGATGTGTTATTTCCTAACAAGTGGTATTAGATTTTTAATGGTTATGGGAGGTGTGAGCTCCCAATTTTTGTTAGAACCTGTGTCTGAGTAGAATTGGTGTAAAGTTGAATCCATGGCTATGCAAGATAGATATGAGGCATTACAAGATATAAAACACATGTGCAGGTGTTTTTTTGTAGATTTTGGGTTTGGGGGTTTACAGATTTGTTGGGTTTATTATAGATCTGAGGCATGAGAAATTTGGGTCAAAAGGGTTTCTTGGATTATGCTTTCATATGAGGGTTTTGTAGAGGAAATTTCACATATGACCTCTTGAGAGAAAATGAACCTCACCATTAGATCTAGAATGGTCGAGAAACAAAGATTCATATAAAAATTTCCTTATTTTAGCCACTATGAAAAAATGAAATTCCCCTATCTACCCTAGGCATACGACTGTACCGTCATTTGTAGAAAGTAAAAAATAAATACTAAAATCCTGCAGTATAATTTTTTATTGTAAATTACTTGAATTAAAAATAATTTTTTGGGGGATCTAACCGAAAGTCCATTAGTATGGGGTTGTTAATCTTGGCTAACGACTGACGGCTTTGGGCTGACAAGGCTAAGCCCCCTGGTCACATGGGGAACCCAACCTGGGGCCTATCGGCCATAATTTTTAAACCAATTTTTTTAAAATAAAATAAATTTATAATATTTGAAATTTTCCTCCATCTTTGCCACCTGAGCACCACCTGGGAACCGTTGGTAAGTTGTTGGTGGCTCCACCCAAGGGTCACCATTGTGCCTCCTATAAACCATATTGGAGATTTTTTTTTCAAATAGGCATAACTTTTGCCCATGATGTCAGTTCTTTGACTTCCAATAATCAATGGAAAGATCCTTCTAAGAAATATGCATAAATATAGATAATTTAGGCCAAAAGATAGATAATTTACCCATTTGTCCAATTCTCTACATCTGATCATGTTTTTGATTAAGGAACAAACAGGTTTTGAAGGGGCCTTGAAACCCTTAATAGCAAACATGAAAAAGATACAACAATAAAAAGTTCATAACAAAGAACAGAAAGCTACCAACAAAGAAGAAAACAAAGAACCAGCCTAAGGCAGCACAACAAGAAGCCAACAAAAACCCAGCAAAAGTCCAGCCACTAGGCCAGATTCTTGAGGATATTCGCCACCTCCTGCTCGAGGTTGTTCATGTTTAAAATTGATTTCTTAATCTCCTGAATGTTAACAAGAGTCTTGTCAGCTTTCCTCTTCAGGTTCGCTTTGGTTCTTTTACTCAGCCCCATGCCCTCCACCTGGCTTTGTTCTTTCTTAGCTTCCACATCCACAACAGTCCTAACCTCATAAGCATTTTCCAGATTATCAACCATCGTATTCATGGTGTTCGCTATACATTTTAATATCTTGTGGCTCATTTCTAATACCTTCTGGATAGATTCTTTTATGTTTATAATCTTTTCCTCCATATCAGAAAGCTTGCCATCATGGTTACTCTTAAATTGTTGCAAATCCTCAACGGTTTTCTTGAGGCAGTCCACCATGTATTTCTTTTCTTCCTTGGTCCATAAATCGGTGGCCTTTTCTCTGTCTCTGTTAGTGTTGTCATTCATTTCATATCTTTCCAGTTTGTTGTCCATAGCCCTCTAATTCAATTTAAGTTCCTTAATCTTGAAGAACACCCATCTGATCAACCTGAAGAAATCCAGGGACCCATTAAGAGCAATAGCAAGAATGTCATCTAGAAACTCACATTC
This sequence comes from Sequoia sempervirens, assembly GCA_007258455.2. NCBI lineage: Eukaryota > Viridiplantae > Streptophyta > Pinopsida > Cupressales > Cupressaceae > Sequoia > Sequoia sempervirens. The sequence continues at coordinate 186,379,659 of VDFB02281492.1, forward strand.
GGCTTTAAAGTAATGGTCATCCACCTTGAGATCATTGGGATAATGTGGCCTATCCTCTTTGTCGGTAGCAATTATTAAGAAAAAACCTAATCCAGTTACCTCCAATTTGACCTGTGGACACAACAAAGCCTTCACCTTTGATCTTTAACTCAAAAGCATTTTGTCAATATCATCGTACCCTTGGAAATGATACAAAACAATGTATGTGTCTTAAACAAAAATTGCAAGACCTCGTTGATTCTAATCACATCTAGTTGGCCAATGTTAATGAAAAAGGAAACAAGTATGTTGCTCCACCCAATCAAAACTTGTAAATTTTCACAAACCCAGTGCCAAATCATACATACAAATTTGTGCAAGCTTGTGATGATAAGAATGGTGATGAGTGTGGTATGAATAATATGATCAATGCAATAGACGTTCAACCTCATAAGTTCCAAACCACTTTGTTACTCAACATTGCTTTGACACATTGATGCATCTATACATGCACCAGAGGATCCTCTCTACATCGCCTGACATATCAATGACAAACCTATACTAGGTATAATCATTGATTTTGTGTGTTTAGAGAATATGATCACTGAGGAATTCTTGTTTGTGCATGAGCTTTATCAAGATTCTTATAAATAACTAAAAGCATGGTTAAAAACTCATGGTGGTTTCGCTCGCTCTACGATAGGTTCAATCACTCTTCCACTTAAAGATGGATCAAAACAACTAGATGTATCATTATCCATCATCCCAACGTTGGACCAATTCTATGTGAAGCTAGGTTATCCATGGCTACATTCCATTAATGTTGTCCCATTGTTAATCCACAAGTGCATAAATTTCCCATTTGAAAACCAAATATATACAGTTCATCATAGTGGGTTTAATCCTTTGGCTTCCTTGGAAACATTTTAGTGGACTATTTTTGGTCTCAACCCATGGAACCTATTAAGCCTTGTGAGGATTTCTTTTTTAGGTCATACCAAAAAGTTAAGGCAAAGCGCATAATAGAGTTATCCCTTAGCAATATTCCTAAAAAATGATAGGGCTATGGTTGTTCCTCCCACACCACAAGTTGTGGATGAACCCATGTATAAAGCAAATACCATTCCAAATATATAAGCAATTTGTGTCGTAGTTCCTCCACCAATATCATATAAAAGACCAAGAGACAATAACAAGATTACCTTTGTGCCACCAAAAGATAAAAAAATTTATAGACCTAAGGAGAAAGTGGCTTTCCAACCCCTGGTGGTCCCTTCAATTCCTCCTCTAAGGGAAGAAAATAGATCAATGGTTGGGAAACCTGCTCTTACCCCTTCGCAAATTGAAAACCATGCAAGAAGAAACATAAATTCTAAATAGTGTAGGTGTATACATCATTCTATTTCTTGTCAGTTGGGTGAAAACAATGAAACATTACTAAGGATCAAACACCTATGCAAGCAAATCAAGATGAATTGCAACTTTCATCAAAACATGAAATTGAACCTTACATGTCCCAACCAAAACAAAGAGTGAAACAAGAACATACAACTCACATTATCATTAAACCACCCATGGTGATAAATCTAGATGATGAGGATGAAAATGCTAAGATTGATGAACAAGTGCATAACGAACTATCTTTATTATTCTCAAATATGGATTTAGATGAGGGAAACCATGATGATCCTCCTGATAAGAGTGATTCACCACATGTTGAACCTAGTGATTCTCCTAGTACGACACTTCCTGTAGTCCCTTTGGCTATTTTTTTTCCTTCCATATATGATGAACATGATTGAGATGTAGACAATTTTCTTTAGATTAGCTCACATGTGCAATACCCTTTTGTGTTTTCTTTATGTTTCTATTTGCGTTTGCTTACACATGATGTGATCCTCTATGTTGTGATGCTTGATGTTTCTTTAAATGTTTATGAGTTTTCTTTGGAGGACCCTTGTTGCTTCGTTGGTGCAAGGATACAAAGGAAACCAATCTATCATAACATCCATCTATTTGTATCTCCATTATTCTTCATGTCATAGATGTTCTTTTTTATCTTGTGTTTTACCTTTTGGGGACAATGCAAGGCATTGAGACATTTAGGTCTCTTCCATGTTGACCCAAAATATTTCTTCTTTCCTCTATGTGTCATTCTTCCATTGTGTTTGTAGTTCCACGAGTATTTGGGGAAATGATGTCAATTTTGAGCTCACTTATATTGTAGCAAAGATGTATACTAACCCTAGATCCATGGATCCCTTATGTGATCATCTTTGTGTTTTTTTTATTGCATTTAGGGAAACCCCTTATCATGGGTTAGCTTCATTTTGAAACATATCAGTGGCATGGGGTTTTCCAAATAAGCTCTCATGACCTTATCACATGGAATTTATCATCTTCTACCTTAAAGCAATTACTCACAACGTGGTTTTTTGTGATTAATTTAAGGTGGGGGCATACATTCCATTCTGTGCTTCACTTTGTTCACATGTGTTAGACTTAGTGATGTGTTGGCATAGTATTTTGATCATTTTTGTAGCACCTTATCAAATTTATTGGGACTATAACTCTTGGTATAACTGACATGGGTACACACCTAGTGAAAATCAAACCTCACTAGTCCTTGTGTGTTTCCCATTTTGTTGCTATCATTGAAAGGCTCACCTAGTGAATATTGGAATTCACTAGCCCATCGTGCCTTTGGTTTATGATTCACCTAACAAATATCAGACTTTGTTAGCCTATGAGTCATGAACACCTTAGGTATAGATCCTAGCATAATATAGCTTGCTAGTCTGTGATTGTCATACCCTCTTTTTGTGTTTTGTGTTTTTCTCATGTATGTTTTGTGTTGTCTTACTACATTATATGCATGTGTGTTCCCTTTGTATTTATGTTGTCTTACCATAGGATCTTGAATCTTGGGGGCTTGTGCACTCCCTCTAGATTCATTATCATCCTATATTTTCAACATTCAGTTAATTGAACCCCTCTTGACATATTTTCTACTTTAGTGTGAGTTTGAGTGTAAGTTCATACTTTCACTAAAGTGGGGGCTAAATGTAGCGTTGTAAATTATCACCCATGAAAATTTCACACTATTTTTTTCTCCCTCTTAAGTGAATGGACCTAATTGTACATCTAATGTCCTAAATTATGCATTTCATGGCTCATTTGGACATTTATCAAGAAAACCATTTACAAAACCAAAGAAAACATTTAATATTTTTCTCCTGACTCTTTACACCCAACAAAATAGGGCTAGGAAAAAGTCACCCTAGGCGACTTGGTCCTCTTATTTTGCCTCCAATTTTTAATATGTCAGAGTTGGAATTTTATTATTTGAATTTTAAATGTTAAATGTCACCTTTTAGGATTTAATTTTTGAGATATTAGATTAATTGTATATAAATACCTAGTCATTGCATCATGTAAAAACTAACCAAAAAATGAACTAGAAACAATCAGTGATTAAGCACTTTTGGAAGCAATTATTATCAAGTCAAGAGCAATCAAGAGTAGATTTATTGTAGCATTTCAACATTGAAGCATCATGCCAAGTTTTATGTGAGTTTGTTCATGTTTATGTTATCATTTTGTTTGTGAGGACTAACCCTTGTAGGTATTCCAAGTAGTTAATCCAAATTGTAATCAATCCTTGAGGTGATGTGCATGACTTCAGTCCTTCAAGGAAATAAGATTTGAGTGGTGAATTACAGTCCATCATTGATTCATCATTCATTTTTTATTTAGCCTCTATCCCTCAAAAGCATAATCTCTCTTTTATCAATTTTCCATTGTGGAGGTGGAAACAACAACACATGTTTTGATTGAGGCAAGCCCCTATATGGCACAACCCTTCCTCTCTCTTTGAATGTGCAAGTTTTAGATCTGAAGAATTTTAGAGGAAGATTGAAGAACATTTATTCATTATTGCATTCAAACCCTACAACTTGACAAGATATGTAAACTTAATTATCTTAGCATCCAATGAAAATCTGATAGTGAGACCCAGAAGGAAGAAGGCTCTGATCAGACCTTAGAGCACTATGAAATTAGATTCCAAATTTAGTTATAATGACATAGTCACCCTAGGCAATTTAGTCCCCCAAATCCAACTCTAGATTTATAGGCTAGGTGCACAAAACTTTGTTCAATCTGTTTATGAACATCAAAATTGTCTGTCAGTTTTCAAATTTACTATGTTTGCATCAAATTACAGTGTATTGTCATCATTAGTTAGTTGCATAATTGCATTTCATACAAAATCCATTTCCATGTCCCTAAATTCAAATCCTAGGATTGATTGGCTCACCTTTTAGGTTGCAAGTCAATCTCATATCCTAGTTAATCTTGAATTTAATAATAAAAGGCCCTTGCCATTGTTGAAAAAGAAAGAGCCCTTTGCAATCCTTAAGGGTTCATTTTTCCACCTTATCATTGCTAATTTAATTAAATAATAAAATTATTTAATTAAATGTAGAAGAGGATTGATGATACCTAATGATGGAAAATGATGATGTTTCAGGAGAAATATGTTAGTCAAATTTAGGTGTCTATAGGTATCCCTTTTGTATTTATTTCCTTGTGGTTGTGTGATTAGTTTAATTTTTGCCCAGATCTCCTCTCATAAATTAGTGTATGAAGTGTATTTCATATATATGCTTCCTTTCAATGCATGCTCTAAGTAGAAGGAAGTATTAGGTAGCTTTAGTGACACCATTGATCGAATTACTATCTAGGATCATTCAAAGTCTTCCTAATGATGTGGTATACTAAGTATATTTAATAATGGAGAAACAACAACCTCTTAAGGCTAGGTTTGTGATATCCTTCTTGGATGTATATGATTTTCTTCATCACTTAGGAAATCTATATGTGCCTTTTTTAGATATTTAAGGTCCTTATTCATGATAGAGGTGCACCAAGTAATGTATTCAAGATACCCTAGGGTGAATAAGATGCATACTAACTTTCAAATATTATTTTTTTACCTAGGATAAACAAGGATATAAAAAAATGTTGCTTGATATCTTGAATGTTAGAGAGCCAAGGTTGAACAATAACACCTCATAAGACTTCTTTATCTACATGGAATTTCCAAATACAAATGTAAAACCTTATCTATGGATTTTATCATGGCCTTGTTGACATCATATTTTCACCATAACTTGATCATGGTGATAATGGATAAGTTGATGAAAGTGGTACATTTCTCACCTATTAAGATTACTTAAATTACTATTGTTATGGTTATTTTTTTCTTGGATTATAACATGTGTCTTCATGGTGTTTTCCCAATATCATTTCTAACATTGATCTTATTTCCACTTCTAGATTTTGGATGAATTTATATATGATTCTTCAAGTACTCAACCCAATTTCAATCATGCATATAACCCAAAGACATATGGTTAGACTGAGAGGTTCATCTAGGTTTTATATGACATGTTAAGGATGCATGTGATGTACCATTAGTCCTCCAAGGAGGATTATGTTTATCTAGTTGAAAACACCTATAAAAATGGATTTTGTGGTTCTATTAGCATAACACCATATTAGGAGCTTTATGTGTAGCCATCCAAACACATTTAGGTTTAGATCAACTTGAGTATTGAGTAGTGTTTAGTCTTGTAATGTTGTAGGAAATGGAGAAATAAGTGGCACACATTAATGAGAATATTTAAAAGGTTTGATATCATCAAAATAAGTATATAGAATCTAAGAGAGTGGATACACATTTCTATATAGTTGGAAGGGTTTTACTATGTGTTTATCCCCACAAGAGTCTTATCCATTGTAGAAAGGGTTATAGGTTGGTGGAACTATTAAGATATTAAAGGTATTATGACCAATGCTTTATCATCTAGCCTTGATACTCAACCTATGAAGGATTCATGATGTATTCAATATTAAAGATATATGTTCCTAACCAATCTCTTATCTTGCACTTTATTACATTATAGGTGTAAGATAGAGAGATTAATTTAGAGCCTTGCACATTGTGACATATCGAATTTTGGATGAGTTAGACCAAGTTAGGGTATAATAGGATCCTTGTGATGAGACATCAATCTCTTGGAAGGAGGCATCATCATTACTATTGGGCTACCCTCCCCTCTTCAATTTTTTTATAGAGTCTAACTCTAGGGGAGGGGATATAAATCCACCCCAATTTTCCCCTTGTTATGTATTTTTATTTATTTGTGTTTTTTGTCATTGCACTCATTCATTATACTTCTCTATCTCTTTTCTCTCTATAATAACTTAAATTATTTATTACATGAATGTATGGGTATTTTTGTAGGTTTTGGAGATACATGGGTATTTTGCAAGTTTTGCATCTTTATGTGATGTTTACTAACTTTTAAATAATATGGCATAATTTATAAGAAACCAAGGGGTTGAGATTAATTGGTTCTTGTTGTGGAGACCTAAGTTCAAATCCCCATAGGGACATTTGATGTGGAATTTGAAGTAATGACTTTTGGTCTTCTATAGTTGGCTTCTAATATGAATGTGGTTTCTAAATAAAATATATTTGTTACTAATGACTTGATCTTTGTTCTCACAAGATATTATATTGGTTTCACATAGATTATTGTATGAATAGAACATTTGTAAATGATATTCAATACTAAGTTTTTATCTAACATTACAAAATAGTGGTGTAAGACATTTTAATAATTTTGGGATGAGAGGAATATTATGTTTATTGTATTTATTATTATTCTATAAACTAGGGAGGATATTCCTCATGTGTATTCGCCAACTTACAAAATTTGTAGGAGTTATATTACATGAGAACAAATAAATGACTAAAATTAACAACATAAATTACATATGTAGTATTTATCAAAAATCATAAACAAAGCCATAAAAAGGAGATAAAGAGTTAACATAGAGAAACTCCTTTGTAGGAAAGCATAAGAAACCTCACTTAGTACTCCAAAATTGGCTTGTTATATAATTAATCACAATACATAGACTTGTATAAAATCTTGGTAGCAACCTTGCAAGACCAATTACAAAACTTTTCTATTATTATTTGGTACTTCTTTATAATATAGTCATAATCATGATTTTAAAATACCTACAAATTCTCCCAAAACATTAGCTTCATATAATTCCTAAACAAAGGAGATAAGAGAAATAAACTAGTGAAATTGTATTTTGGTTATGAGTGCATTACTTTGAATTATATACGAGAAACAATGGAAAAGGTGGCAATGAGGTATATTTCCCTTGAAGGGAAACACAAGTCAATCTATGATCATCGTTTTATGTTATTAAACCATTTTTTCCATAAAATGCAAGTTTCATTCTCTTTTTATATATTAACTTTTATGGAGAACTCTATAAAGGAGAGTAGGAAAGCACCTAATATGGTGCCTATCCATTAGGCTTTCATGTTGTTACCGGTTAACTACATGAAGACCAATAACCCTAGTAGAGAAGCCTTGGGCCACTATAAGAAGAAAAGTCTTCATTTGGTCAAGAATCTCTATGATACTTCCTCCTCCAAGTTGTTGGAGGATACAATTAATGGGAGGGGGGATGATGACTCCAGGGACTCTATCTAGGAGGTTGCTAGTCCTTCACTCTTGGACTATGATGATAAGGAAGAAGAGCCTAAGAACACATAGAGGAAGAGGAAGATGAAAATAGACACACCTCAAACCTAGTCTATGAAAAAGCTAAAGGAAAGGGTAAACTTTTTGAGTTGAAGGGCTTTGATATTGTCAAAGAAATGGAAGTGGAAAGTGTTGAAGATTTAGGTTTGGAAGGTGAAGGAGATCCCCATGTTTCAAAGGATAGTAGGGGTGGGAAAACAACCTTCATGGGGATGGAAATTGGGGTTCCCTTCCTTGTTATTCCATACCCTACCTAAGATGTAGCTAAAAAATTGAGTTTGTTTTCAAGGCTTCCAATTGAGATCAATTGGTGAGAATTTTGAGCATTGTTAGGGATGTAGTCTCCTCACAACATTTGATGAGTACATGGTTCTATATTGAAATAAACCAACTAAATATCAAATTGAACTATATGTATAGGAATTTTGGTGGGTAGTGTCGGAGAACTCCAAGATCAAAGAGCTTGTAACAAACTTCCACAAGTGATAAAAATAAGCACAATAGTATGTCTATCAATATAATATGAAGAGTATGTAAGTATAATGATCAAGCCTTGCATATATAGGCAAGGATGAGGAGGTGAGAAGGTAGGAGTGAAACTCTGACTACCCCTCCAAAGATGGGACACTTGTGAGCTCACTTGACAAGTGTGTGAGCAAGTTTCAATAGGTGTCTCAAGTGTTGAGGACACATGTCTCAACCATATGAAGTGAGACAAAAATAAAAGAAACCTAAGTAAACTTAATCTAGGTGTGAATAGGTCAATCCTAGAAAGGTGATTAGCTAATTAGGTATGATAATGACTTTATTTACACTAAGACCCACCCCCCCCCAAAGTGCAACTTAGAGAGTAATGTATGCACTAATGATGAGTCTCGGCTATAAGGCCATGTTAGGTACTCATGTACAAATTTCTCATAAAGTGGAGTACAGGATAAAAACTAAATGGGAAATAAAAACCCCTCTTCAAAAGAGAAATGGTGCAAAGAAATAAAATGTACATGTGGAGAAGATAGAAGGACTCATAATGACCCCCCAAGGACTACTTCTCGAACAAAGTACAATGGGTGTTCCCCCCATGGGAGAGGAATGAGAGAAGGTCATGTGACCCCCCCCCCAAAATGTGAAGTAATAAACTCCATGTGGGGAAATGCTTCCTCCCAAAACTGATAGTAGAAGAGAAATCATGCAACCTCCCCTAAAGGTGATGCCTGTAGTGTTGGTAGATGCTCGACATTGCATGTTGAAAATGATCCACGAATGTTGAATAACATGTCTCCCCTTGGGAAGAAATAACACCACAAATGTGTGCAAGATGACTTCTCATTCCGAATAGGAATATGCAAGAAGTAAGACAAATGTCTTTGAATGATACACATGATCCAAAGATTGATATGATGTTAGTGATGCCTTTAAATGATGCTCAATGATCTCCAAGCTAATGTTGATGTGTGACAAATGTTAATAAGATGGATCAAGTACCATATATGATTTAGGAACATGGACCATGGATGTATGGTGATAATTGGACCGATGTGAATATGATACTGCTACAAATGATGATAATTGAGTCAGATAAGTCAACTCATGAATGTCTACACAATCTATTGTGATAGAAGTCGATGTAGGAAAGATAAGAGCAAGATCTAAAGATGGAAATGGTGATGCAACTTCATCGAAGTTAACATCAAATAAAAGATGAATGTCCTCAATGGTGTCATCCAAATTTATAAAGTGGGATTCTACAAACAAAGATGTGATGTTTGGTAGATATGCATCTCATTGTGGCGGATCTGGAAAGACAATAACAATGTCCTAATGCAAAGAATCAGTGGAACTCATGGATGAGTCAATATTGGATTCAAATGTAGCAACAAGTGTTATGGGAGATGAGATCTCAATGCAAGTCATGGGACTACATTGTTCATCACTAAATGATGGTGTCTCACAAGATTTCTTAGTGTGATTTTTTTTCAAACTCCAATAGTAAGTCAATGATTTGATGGGAGACATGAGGACAAAATTCATCCACATGTTGATTGCTCCCATACTATTTGCACTTATTTTTGTATTTTTAGACATGGTCTAATTATAAGCAAAAAATCAATGAGAAATGCAAGATTGACCCCCAAAAAAAGATAAGTATTGATTGTAGCCCCCCAGAATAATGTGCAATAAAATTTTACAGGTTATGAAGATCGGATGCCAAAATCTTATATTTATAAATCACAAATATTTTTACAATTTTGTGAAAAAATGGGAACCCAAATCTTATTTTACATGAAAAATCAGATTCCCTACGAAATTTTGATAGAATTTTTTTTTTTTTTAAAGTGTACAAAAATTTGATAAGCGGGGTGAAAGTTATGCCCCATCAAAATTCGCTTACAACTATGACCTTGGAGGTTTAAAAAAACAATTAAACCACAACAAGTCAAAAACGTCTTAACGTTGAAATATCAACGATGGAACCAACTTCTCATTGACTATTTACACTTAAAAATCCGACTGCGAGTTACAAATTATATGGAAAATAAAAAACACCTCTTTCTACAAGCAATTGTGGTCAATCAATCTATTGAACACTAGTAGTTATAGTAGTTAATAACGAAAAACATTAAATGTGTAATGTTAAAACTTTTAATATGTAACAAAATATGCTAAGTCGAGGAGAATATGGCACGAAGTGGAGGTCATGTGGAAAACTTTATACAAAGCCGTGTGCGACTTGGTTCTTGGGAGCCATTGAAAGTCGCGAAGACTGGCATGGAGTGATCGAGTCTTGAGAGACGTTAGAGGGATAATGGAAATGCTTGACGCCTATGAAGGAGGCTATTGTGGTAGACAAGCCACCAAAAAAGGAGCAAAAAGGCCATGTTTGAGATGCGTGGAATTTAAAGAGACCTCATAGATTCCAACCTTGAATGCACAACAAACAAAAATATAAACGCTTCTCAAAGGACGCTTGCTGGAGTTATAGCCGCCTGAAAACAAACCTCCAATACAACCAAAGACAGATCGAACCATCGATTGATGATGTGCAGGGCGATAACATGTGCAACAAAGAGGCCCCCATGGGAGTTGAGAAAGGTTGTGCAAAAGATAAAAGGGAGGCCGATGGCAACGCTGGTGATTGAGGCGCCTTGTTAGAGCTGATGAGAGAAACCCTTGCAACAAAAGAACAATCACAACAATAGACTTCACGCCAGATCTGGAATTGGAGGCCAATCAAAGGATATCGCAATGCCCTTTAAATGATGGATAAACCATAAGGTATCAAAAGGTAAAGACAATGCCTTGAGGAGGTCGTGGCTTGGTAGATTATAAGCCATTGGTTCACTTTCAAGGCTTAAAATACAGGTCATGGGTGGGCTATATAAAGGGCAAAATTGCCTTCAAATGAGTGGACGAAGCCTCGAATATGGAGGAAACTAGACATATAAAGCTCACCAAACTTTCCTTGAAATCCTACAAATGATGATTGCAATAGAAATCTTCCAACGGGCTGTGAAGGCCACAAACTGCAACAATATTTTCTGCAACAATAGGTTGGATAGGCCAAAGCTCTACACAATAGGTTGAAATAGCCAAAAACACTGCAAAATGCAAATATCTACTCAAAACAGCAGATGAGTAGAGGACATATTGGCCCTGTGCTAAAAAAATAAATAAATTTTTTTACAACTTTTCGTACATTTGGCACATAGGTCCAAAAAATTGCAAATTATTGATATTGACAAAACGAAAGGTATTTTTTCGTTTTCAGAGCCTTTTGGATGCAATGGCGGTCCCCATTTAGCTCTATGAAACCTCGTTTATAGGGCTATGCGTGGGAGTCACCTCAATACAGAAAGGAATGTGCTCTCATGACTCTAACACCATGTTGGAGAATGTCGAGATCAAAGAGATCGAAACAAACTTCCACAAGTGAACAAAATAAGAACAATAGTATGTCTATCAATATAATATGAAGAGTGTGTAAATAAAATGATCAAGCCTTGCATATATAGGAAATGATGAGGAGGTGAGAAGATAGGAGTGAAACTCTAACTACCCCTCCAAAGATGGGACACTTGTGAGCTCACTTGACAAGTGTGTGAGCAAGTGTCAACAAGTGTCTCTAGTGTTGAGGACACATGTCTCAACCATATGAAGTGAGATAAAACCAAAATAAACCTACGTAAACTTAAGCTAGGTGTAAATAGGTCAATCCTAAAAAGGTGATTAGCTAACTAGGTACAAATAATGACTCTATTTACACTAATAGGTAGAACTATGTCTCTAAGGATCATGATGCAAATATCCTTCAAGGTTGGGAAGTTATCCCTAAAATTAAGCAATTTGAGAAGGACCTAGATAATTTGAGGCAAGTGGTGGTAGCCATGGAAAATGGGAAAAAATAACTCAATGATAGAGTTATTGGTCTAGAAAAAGAGGTTAAATGCATAAATGAGAATCTAGAGAGGGTGGTGTAGGTCAACAAATGTACCATTTGAAATAGTATTGCTAACATCAAAATTTTAACTAAAAAAATTAAAGAAATCCATAAAAGGCAAGTAAAGAATCATGCAAAGCCAAACACTAGGACTCGGGAAAGTAAGAAAAATATCTACAAAAATGAGTAGAAAGATCTCATAAATTTTGCCAAAATTTAGGAGGAATTCTACTAATAGGAGATGAAAGTTGTTGAGACCTTAAACCATCTCTAATTGGTCTATTTTGTGTTTGTCCCTCTTTGTGTTTTTTGCTATGTTTTTCTACAAGGGGTTCACTTGAGAAAATGTTTTGTTGTGCTTTTTATATTCTTTTCTCTAATGTAAATGGTTTTGATGTCCCTTCAGAACCTACTTTATCTTTAATAAAAAAACTCCTAAACATTTATTAATGCAACTCTAACATGGAAATTATAGAACCTCAAGCCACTTGGGAGTTGAAACAACCATCAAGAGAGAATAGTTAGAAAAAAAAGAGAGTTTTGGAATGCAACAAAATACACACAACCATATAGAGTGAATTTTTCATTTTAATAAAGAAAAATTTCACCACTTCAAATGCATTCACTAGGGAAAACTCTATGTTCACCATAGTGAACTGTCATTTTCCATTCAAGTGTAATTGTTGATTTCATCATGAAGAGTAGAAAATACCTACTCTATTGATTTTTTGTATATAAATTTTTTTTTCCACCTTCCAGAGATTCTCTAACATCAAATAAACTAACCACTATTTAGAATAATGTCAAAGAGTATAAAAATAGATCTATTTTTATCCAAGATGCACATGATTATCCTGACTAGTAAAATGTATTAATGGAATTGATTTAATTGACATTAAAACACATAGGATAATATGGTAATTAATTTATTATCATTGTGGATTATGTTTCATTTGGCACCTTAACCATGGGGGGTGGATGTATTGTATTTGTTGTGGTTCATTTATGATGCAACAATGTAGAAATGGAATTAGTGAGTTGCATATATTTGTATTATGGGTATATTCTTTATATATATGCTCATATGTTTTGGAATGCACAAGTGATAAGTTAAGATCACACAAGGTTGACAAAGGGTGTCGTAGTGGAATTCCACCCACTACCTTCCTAGGGGTTGCCATCCTTTATAATTCTTAATTATTCTTAACTAGGAGGCCACCTTGGTGAGGGGAAATATGTATTTAACCAAAATCATATTATGACTTGGGGGGCTAATTTGAGAATCATTCAAATGTTAATTTTATGTAATTTATGGGTAAAAAAGGAAACTTGAACTTAAATTTAGAAGTTAGTGAACTTTTGATCAACCCTTGGTCTTGTGTGAATGTTTTACAAGAGAAGTGAAGAATTGAATAGTACCAAAGTCTAAAGTTTTCCAAAAGGGAAAAAAGGGAGACATATGCCTTTCCCATTGGTTGAATTCAAAAACTATTCTTATGTGAGCCCAAAAATTTCCTAATTAGATGCATCTGACTTGAGATTAAGAGATAGGAGGAAGGTGAGCAAGAAAGTACAAATTTATCCCAACTTTAATGAATCATGGGGTAGGACATTCAAACTACATTATAAATATTTTAGGTAATGTGATGTTCATGAATGTGTAGGCAAATAATGTGCTTATTAATGTGTCATTGTAGCTTATACATGAATATTTTATTGAATAGTTGTGAATGTAATGGTTGTTTCCATGGGTCTATGTTTTGTGTTATGGTCTCAACTTTATGGGTTGAGAATCGTCATCTGTCTTGTGCTACTGTGAGAGATGATTTATTATAGGTTCTAGTGAACATGAACATGTTTCTACATTTTCTCTTAGGTTTTTAGGGGACTTGGTCTTGCAAACCCGCACAGGCTTAAGGTAAATCTTAAGGTTATGTAACCCATTAAGGGTTTACATGGTGCTTTAGTTTAACCACACAACTCAAAGGTTTACAACTTATTATAGATTTATTTATTTATTTATCCTCTCCATGAGGGTACCTTAAAGGGTTACCCATGCAAAAAAACATTAGGTTTTATGTGCAAATGGGTGTATGGTTTCAATGGGGATTTTTGGATAGGGTATGGCTTGCTTATTAGTAGTTTGGTTCAAAAACTTTTTAGAGTCACATGTGGGTAAAATTTGGGAACCTTGTATTTATTTGTTCCATCAAGTTGATTAGATTGGAAGAAGGAAACTCCTACACTTTGTCCAAGGAGGGATTGAACTATCCAAGAGGAGATGTGATGCCAACATGGAAGGGAGGCATATCCCATCATTGAGTGACAAGGATTCCATGTTAAAACTACATGTAGACTAAAGTTGGGAACTATGTAATAATATGTGTGTGTATATTAAATTTAAAATATGAGGTTCTATTAGGAGATCTCACCCCATACTAAAGAGAGATACATGATTATAAAAGGAAATAAAAGACCTATGTGACCCATAAGGAGTGATAGGATCATCTAGAAACACCAAAGGGTCCACATAGCATATACATGACTAGAAAACACACTAGAAACATCAAAAATAAAAATAAAAACCACCATTGAGAGCCACCAATAGAACCAAAAACATGCACAAAGATCCATAGAAATAACAACCACCTAAATTGACACTACCTTGACATTGCCAACCTAATAGTAGAAAGCCCTCGTATGGGGATAAAGGTACGACCTTTCATAAAATTCCACCTCTCACCCACTCAATTCACAAAATCCTCGTCAACTACCATCACTACCTCTGCTAATAAAGCTAATAAAGAAGTATAGAACAACTTTAGAATTTGTACACAATTTATCAACTCTACTTGCTTTATAGAATGAGACAGAGTATCATTGACAAAAGATGGTAGAGATAAATTGCTTGTTACCTCTAGGACCCTACCATGATGAGAAACTACTAATATAGTTAGATCACCGAGAGAATATCATGAAACAAATTTATTAAGATCCATATGTATCTATCGATAGAGTTAAATTCATCCATTGAGATCTCTCCTTGGACACCAATCTTGGACAAAATAGATCCAAAGGAGTCAACTTCATCTTTGGCTCTAACTCCAAGATAAATTCATCTCCAACATTATTAAAATAAATAATATCTCAAATATAGCTAGGAGCAACCACATTTTTTACCACCTCTTCAAGTTTATTATGAAAACTAGCAAGAATAGTAGCATATGGCCTAGCATGGCTCATATCTTCCACTCCATCAGAACCCAATATAGCCTTCAAAAGATTAAGGACTTGGACTATAGGGTAGTGGAAGATTTTCCTTAGTTGAAGTAAAAAACATGCTCCTCCTTAGCAAGTCTCTTTGTGAGTGAACATCACAACACACCATAATAAATAAGATATTGTATAAAAATAAGCCAAAAGTTAAACTCCAATTTCCAAACCATACCACCCATAACAATAATGTAATACCATGACACCACCAATACCCCCTTCTCATTATGCAGTTATTAAGATTGAAATATTTGGCTTAGAATAAATTCTTTAATTATTGAATTAAGTTAGGTTTATATACCTTAGATTGTAATGTACATATTACTTTATCCATTGAATAAAAAATGTGAAATTTGCTCATTAATAACATTACAATTGAATTTATGAGATATTATTAGGGCCATAGATTTTTGTCTTGTATTCTATTTGTTTATCATAGTCAATAAGTGTGTTGAAAATTTGTTATTTCTTGAAAAATGAAAATTAAAATAGTTGATTATGGATGTACAAGTTGAATTACATTTATAGAAATTAAGATAATATTCTTGCATATCTTCTCAGCGAATGTAAGTAAAATTTTATCATATATTTTCATATTATATAATTGTTTAATATTAAAACCAACCTTCATACCAAGTTTTAACTATATGCTTGGGTTGTATTTAAATATAATTATAACATTTCTAGACATAATTGGCTTGGCTCATGTAATGTCCCCTGTTTCAGCATGATCTTGTTTTGCGATGGTTAGCTTTTTATTGGACTCTCGTAGGCTAACAGGTTGGGTTAGAGGGTCAGTGGTACTTTTTGGAGAGTTGGATTGTTCTTGTTTTCAGTGGAGAGTGATTGGATCACAGTGAGCGTTGGCATTCCAGGAGTTCATCGCTTCTGACGGCACGAGATTATCTTGAGATTTGAGCATTTTACGGGATTTTAAGTGATTAAGTTAATTTATTAACTTAAAACGGCCTTTTTAATAAAGTCACATTGACTTTATTTATATTTTTATATCACTTAAATGTCAAAAGGAGGATTATAATATTTTAATGACTTTAAATATTATAAAAGTGCGCCCAACTATTAAAAAGGAATATATTGAAATGTTATAATATTTTTAAAACCCTAAAAAGGGCGTATCCTCATGGAAATGCGTGCTTTTGCTTAAAGAGGCATTTTGGCAATTGAAACTCATATCATTTGACCATTTCTCTTTGCCTTGTGCAACTTTTCTCTGAGCATTCTCCTGAGAGCAGGGTTTGATCATTGTGTCCATTGGAGAACGGGAAACTCTTCAATGTTGAGTACGTTTGAGGCTGTGAGAGATCAGCTGAATCCGTACAGTTGAGGGCTTCACACAGAAGTTCTACAGATTGCAGACAGAGCTTTACTTATGCAGTTGTTTGTGCTTGATAATAACTGAGGGGTTCTTGGTGGCGTACCTCTTGCTTCAGGGATTCTTCTTCCAGAGATTCATTTCCTTCTTGTTCATGGCCGTACGGCTGCTTTGGTTTGTGTGCCTTGAGAAAGGCGTGTGAATTGAAAAGGAGAAACGCCTTCTTTTTGAGAGGGCTTTAGCTTTTATCTTTGGCGGCTAGTGTATTCAGAGCTTTGTGACCAATTTCTGAGCTGGAGAAACATTGTCTGGAGTTGTGGCGTGCATTTATGCCTGTTTTCACCATTTCCAGCTGTAGACCTGGCCAATTTCTTATTTAAATAATCTGGAGCCTGATTGGTATGTTTATCGTTCTTAATCTATCTGTTGGTGTTTGATAATACATTTTGTACTTTCAATTTGAAGGAATAAGTTTAAATTTGTCTTTTGTGAGCAAAAATATGCTGCGCCCCTTCTCTTCTGTCTACTAAGATTTCTCTAAAAAACTCTAAAAAACACTTTAAAGACTTAAGAAAAGAGGGTTATGAACTGAGAGCCAGCAGGGCTCATCACAGTGGTATCAGAGCTCACATCCTGCCAGCTTGTGGGGTTTGAGAATTTATGAAGTCAAACAGAGAGGGTTTTGGTAAGTCCTATTTCAGAGGTGGCCCTAGAAATCAAAGAGGCGACCAGAATCCTTTTCCACCATTTCCGTTTGCAGATCAGGAGGAGGAATTAGATTGGGACAATATGGCGAACAGGGCTGGAGAAAGTTCTCACAGGAATAATTGGGAGGATGAGGACAGAGAAGCCAAAGACGTGCTTAGAGGCATGGTTGCAGGGCAAGAGCAGGTTGCAACTATTCTTCAACAACTCAGCACGAATGTTCAGAATTTGTCATTAAACAGAGCTCGTAGTTTGGATTCAGATAGAGATGGCAGTATCCATAGACAGCCACAGAGGATTATAGATCCAGTACGCACCTATGAGAGAGCTACATATCCCACGTTCACCAGAGATGATGCTGAGGAAGTGGATGAAGCTGAACAAGGTGGTGAAATAAATTTTGCAGATAACATTATGGCTATGCATGATGAGTGGGATGCATTGCCACCGAGAGTTAAGGAGCACCTTAACTTCGATAGATTCATAAGCCAGAAGAGAGAACACACCAGAAACAGGAATGACAGGAGGCCTAAAAACAAGCAAAGTGATCTCAAACAGGCTACCAACAAACTAACCTTAGTTCACTATGATGGCAGTGGTAGAGTTACAGCACGTGCCTGGGTGAGTAAGTTGGATACATTCCTGACACTACGTCCTATGCCAGAGGAAGATGCTATACGATTTGCAGCTCTCCACCTTGATGGCGTAGCACATGACTGGTGGATTCATGGCATGGCTACACTGCACCATGATAGGATTACCTCATACCAGGAGTTTACTGATAGACTGGTAGAGAGGTTTGATAGACGTGATCCTGAGCTATTCTTCAGAGACCTTGCTCAGTTGAAGCAGTTGGGTAGCTTGGAGTCTTATATTGGTGAGTTCCAGAAGCTCTCGGTTATGGTTACCGGAATCTCAGAGAGGAGACTTGTCATTCTATTTGTAGAAGGTCTCCATGAGCCAATGAAAGGTTGGATCAAGGCATTCGATCCACCTACCTTGCACGAAGCTATGAGAAAGGCTCGTAGCATGGAACTTACAGCTTCACGTGGTAAGTTCACTTCAAATGCAGAAGCATCTTCATCCTATAGTGATAGCAAATCAGAACCTAAGGAATCAGAAAATATTGATGAAAAGAGGAAGTTTGCAGCTCCTTTGGACCGAGAGACAATCAATGATTTGCGTAGGAGGAAGCTATGTTTCTATTGCAAAGCTCCTTATGACCAAAACCACAATTGTCCTCTTAAGCCTAAGGGTTCAAATAGACAAATGGAGTGGTTTTATGAGGGTGATGACCTTGCTGATTTAACGGACCAGCAAGCTGGTTTGGAGGATGGGAGTATGCGATCTATCATTCTCGTCAACGAAAAAGGTGGGAAGATAGAACCGAAGATTCTAGAGGAGCATGAGATGTTTCAGGAGGATTATCATTTTGATTCTAGTCCCATGGGATCAGAGGGGTTTGATTGGGATCAGTACAGTTATGAGGTTCAGTTAGTACAAAATCCTCTTTATGAGACAGATGCTACATCTTCTTGTGATAATCCGCTCTTTGAGTTGGATGCTGATTCTACTCTTGATCCTGATTTAGGCAAGAGCGTTGTTCATAGTATTGGAGATTCCGTCAGTGCATCGAGATTTCAGACAGAGCCCGTTGAGGAGATTTCCAGTGTGTACATGGTTAGGAGTCTTCACAGTTTCACTTTCAGTCATCATGTACATGACCTGTTCCAGATGCACAATTCTGGTATGCACGTGTTAGATATGTTGGATGATAGCATATCTCGGGCGGTTTTAGGGAGCAAGTGTTGTCAGCGGTTTGACTTGCTTTCTTATGAGTTCTTCTCTCCTGTGACAGATGGTGTTGAGATTAACAGGGTACAACATGATGATCCAGTTGATCAGATTTGGGAGTTACAAGAGACAGTTGATGACAGTAGGGACATTTCACAGCACTATCCTTGGGATCCTGGTAGAGTGGTTGATCCTTTGTTGTTGAGATTGCTTGCGGACAAGCAATTTCAGGGAGGGCGGACTGTAATGTCCCCTGTTTCAGCATGATCTTGTTTTGCGATGGTTAGCTTTTTATTGGACTCTCGTAGGCTAACAGGTTGGGTTAGAGGGTCAGTGGTACTTTCTGGAGAGTTGGATTGTTCTTGTTTTCAGTGGACAGTGATTGGATCACAGTGAGCGTTGGCATTCCAAGAGTTCATCGCTTCTGACGGCACGAGATTATCTTGAGATTTGAGCATTTTACGGGATTTTAAGTGATTAAGTTAATTTATTAACTTAAAACGGCCTTTTTAATAAAGTCACATTGACTTTATTTATATTTTTATATCACTTAAATGTCAAAAGGAGGATTATAATATTTTAATGACTTTAAATATTATAAAAGTGCGCCCAACTATTAAAAAGGAATATATTGAAATGTTATAATATTTTTAAAACCCTAAAAAGGGCGTATCCTCATGGAAATGCATGCTTTTGCTTAAAGAGGCATTTTGGCAATTGAAACTCATATCATTTGACCATTTCTCTTTGCCTTGTGCAACTTTTCTCTGAGCATTCTCCTGAGAGCAGGGTTTGGTCATTGTGTCCATTGGAGAACGGGAAACTCTTCAATGTTGAGTACGTTTGAGGCTGTGAGAGATCAGCTGAATCCGTACAGTTGAGGGCTTCACACAGAAGTTCTACAGATTGCAGACAGAGCTTTACTTATGCAGTTGTTTGTGCTTGATAATAACTGAGGGGTTCTTGGTGGCGTACCTCTTGCTTCAGGGATTCTTCTTCTAGAGATTCATTTCCTTCTTGTTCATGGCCGTATGGCTGCTTTGGTTTGTGTGCCTTAAGAAAGGCGTGTGAATTGAAAAGGAGAAACGCCTTCTTTTTTAGAGGGCTTTAGCTTTTATCTTTGGCGGCTAGTGTATTCAGAGCTTTGTGACCAATTTCTGAGCTGGAGAAACATTGTTTGGAGTTGTGGCGTGCATTTATGCCTGTTTTCACCATTTCCAGCTGTAGACCTGGCCAATTTCTTATTTAAATAATCTGGAGCCTGATTGGTATGTTTATCGTTCTTAATCTATCTGTTGGTGTTTGATAATACATTTTGTACTTTCAATTTGAAGGAATAAGTTTAAATTTGTCTTTTGTGAGCAAAAATATGCTGCGCCCCTTCTCTTCTGTCTACTAAGATTTCTCTAAAAAACACTTTAAAGACTTAAGAAAAGAGGGTTATGAACTGAGAGCCAGCAGGGCTCATCACAGCTCATTCCTCAAAACACGATTTTTCCTTCTTTTCTTATAGAGCTAACAGAAAAGGCCTATGTTGCAATTATATTTTGGTTTCTCATCTAGAGTGGAGAGTTACTTGGTTTTCAGCATCCTCAATGGAGATGGTGGAAGAGTTTTGGGTGGATGATGGATAGGCCAAGGAAGCGCTCAAAACCCCTTTCGTGTACTCCCCTTAAGAAAAATATGGATCTTTGGAGGATTTTTGAGGAAGTGGGCACCACACCTTTCTTCATTGCCATGTAGGGTTTCAACAACGAGTGCAACTTCAAATTTTGCAACTCTTGGAAGGAGGGAATGGTGTCAATTGGCAGTATCCATTTCAAGGTGACCCCTAGACTAATTGCAGAGGCAACGAGATTAGAATGTGAAACATAGAAAAATAGGTTAGGATTCAAACACATAAGGTTAAATTTGGAATGTTTCACCAAACTTACTATAAATAGAAAGAGCAAAATGGGGTGAATGAACCTACCTATTCTTCTATTTCATTCAAGAAATGAGATCCCTCAAGTCAAAATCCACTTTCAACCCTTAGGTGAGTGAATTCTTTGAGGAATCTTGTAATTTCCCTTTTTGTGTTAGGACGAGGGTCTAGGTTAGATAACACTTTGGGGAGAAAGATTAAAAATAGCAAATCAACTCCAAAATGCAATCTATCACTTGGATTTAGTAGATTAAGCATAAAACTAAAGGAATCTACAAATTTTTTGGTAGATCTGGAAGGGATAAATTTTGTGTACCTCTCACAAAATAGTGTTTTCAAAAGTTGTTTGAGGACTCATTCTCCCTATGGAAAATGGGTCTTGGGTAGGGCTCTCCAAAATATGTTTTTGGGTTCTTTACTCTTATGTTTGCACTTCCAAATTCTTGATTTTCATAGTTAGACAATCGGGAATAAATCTGGGATTGAGTTTCTATGAGATGACAACAAAGGTGACAACTTTGGAAAGTTCTCTAATTTTTCTCTTCAAGAGATCTTCAAGATTTCTTCCACCTAAATCTGCAAACAAGAATCAAGAGGGGAAAATGTTTTATTGTCGGTGAATGGGGGTTTACCTTGGTCAAACCCCATTTTGGTAATCAAACCTTGAAATGAATAAAATTAGCATGAAAGGAATGATGAATGAACAACTCTATGTCCCAACTCACCAAGTTATAAGTGATCCCACAATACTGGTTTACAATTTTTGGCCAAACTGGACATTGAACTGATTTTTTTTAACTAAATCTTCACTTTGGGGAACCTATAAAGGCTAAACCATGAGGAATTTGAAGATGATGCAAACTAGCGATTTTTAAAATTTTGTCTATAGATTCTAAATATATTTTTTTCAATTTTTTTAGAATTGGATTGCACTTCTTTTTCCATCTCCTTCGAAAACTAGTTTTTAATGACAAACACCATTTTTAAAGAGTGATGTTACTAGCTAACACAACTTTTTTTCTATGAAGGATAAAATTCTAATTTTTCGAATTTAGATTCGTAACTATGATATCTAGTGCATGGAGTTGGTTTCATAGCATTTCATTGAATTTTTTTTCTTAATTAAGTTTCAAAGTCAAACTAGTTACAATTTAGACATGATTTACTAGCTAAAACATAACTTTTTTTGTATGTATCAAAATTCAATTTTTTTTGGTTGGATCAAGGAAATCGATATCTAGTCCACTAATATTTTTCAATTTTTTTTGATAATCTGCTATTTTTCCACATGTGCAGAATAGAGAGCTTGATTTTAGGTGAAAAACCTACATTCACAAGAAATAAAAAAATAAATATAATAATCAAATTAAATTTATTTAAAATTATACTTTTTGGGAAGCTTATAATAAAGACTACATACTTACAAAAAAATAAATTTTAAATGAATTCATTTGATCCCCCAAAAGGTGAATCAAAAGTTATTTTTTATTAGCATTTTGATAGGTGTAAAGGAGACTTCGTTATAGGTATGGTTTAAAACTAGCGGGGTTCTATCCAAGGGGGTTTGATCTAAGGTGGTTTGATCAAACCCTCTTCAATTGGAATCCTTTAAATGAAACTTTTCAAGGCTTAAATCATTATATTTCCTAAAAATATGTGATTTCAACAAAAAATAGGATCTCCCAGAAAGTGTAAACCACTATTGTGGCATCACCCAAACCCTTGAATGAACCTTGGAATATAGGTCTGAAACTTGCATGAAATGGCTTCAATGGATGTGGATCTTGATCTTGAAACTTGATTTGAAACAATGCCTTGAATGCTTGAATGGATCATGAACTCTACATCATCATATTAGCTCCAAAAACATGCATGATGCAAGAAGACTTTGACATGACAATTAGATCTTGATTGTTGCAATAATTCTTCACTAAATCTACCCTTGAATGCCTTGAAATGATAACTTTACTATAGGAGTTCTCACTTCAAATTCTTAGATGAAACATAGTGAAATGACCTTATATTTATAGGTATGTAACATTAATTTTCTGAAATTCAAATAACACAAGCCAACATCTGAATATTGATTTGAATATGTTAAAATACTGCCAAAAACATAATTTGAATTAAGGTCCTAGGTCTAAGTGAGGAACCATTTGCTCGTGGGTGAATGGGTCCTAGGTCACTCGCTTAGGACACACATTGCTCAATGAGAAGTGTTGTGTTTAGGAATTAATGAATATTGAGTTTCCTCTTTGGAAAATGCAATTAATTAGGCTTGGATTTGAATTAAAGGAGCCAATTAAGGAAAATTAACCTCAATTAATTAAGGGATCCCTAAATAAGTGTGAAAGTGTAAAGAGGTACAGTCTACAACACTAAAAATAAGGCACAATTAAGTCCATTTTAATTAATAGGTCCTTAAACTTAATGTGTTCATATGTAAAATAAATATTACAACACTAAATTAAGGCATAATTAAGTCCATTTTAATAGTAATTCCTAATTAGGTGTGAAAATGTAAAAGGGATACATTTTTTTATACTATATTTATCCCCCACTTTAGTGAGAGGATGACCCCGTGTCAAACTCACACTAAAGTAGAAATTCAAGAAACATGTATGCAACAATGATAAAGATACTCAATCATACAACATCAAAGACCTAAAAGAGAAGGTGAGAACAAGGAAGGCGGACAAGCCTCGACTATCCAACGTGATGTGGAACACGCCTCAACTATTTATCTAACAAAAGGGGGTGGATCAATCCCTAATTTTCCAACGTGATGTGGAACACGTCTCGGCTATTTGTCTAAAGATGTTCACAAGTAGAACCCGATGTCCACTATGCAAACAATGTGCATGCTCACTTTGGGCTAATGGAACCTTAGGTTGTCCACTAGGTGAGCCCCCAATGGGTGGAAAATGAGAGAATCTTATTAGGATCCCATACCATATCAAAGCTATCCCTCTAAAAACTTCAATAAGGCACCGCAAGAAATTTGGGCTTCACAAGGCCTAACAAGCTATGTTATGCTAAGCATCTCTGATCAAGGGCAAGGCTCCACTGGCAAGCAAAGTGTGTTATGCTTGGTGGCCTTGAAAAGGGGTTCAAGCTTCACAAGGTTAACAAGCTGTATTATGCTAAACACTTATGAACAAAAATGAAAATAAAGGTTTGTTCAAAGGGATCTTGCTTAGTTCATGTAAGGTCTCCTCTTAGGGAGCATCGTGCCTAATGTCTCCAAGAGAGGACAAGCCAAGGGTAAAAGATTCACATTCTTACGGAATGCAACACATAGCATCACCACTAAGAGGAAAGTTATACACTAAGAAATATCACACTCTCAGAGGACATCAAACCTAATGACACCACCAAGAAGAAAGAAAATCACACAATGAAACATGAGGAATGCCAAAAATAGTGCCAATGTATGCCCCCACTTTAAAGAAATTGCTAGCATCATTGTTGGGAGAATTTTTTTTTAAAGTAGCCAATAGTCAATGCTAATCAATAAAGAAGACATGAGAGCTTATTCAGAAAGCCCTATGCCAAGTCATATGTTCCTGAATGAAGCTCCATCATGCAAAAGAGAGGAAGGGGTTTCCCCCAAAATAAAATCCCAAAACACATAAGGGATCTATGGATTCAAGGTCAGTATGTCTTTGCTACAATGTTGTTATAGAGCAACTGAAAATGTCATCATTCCCCAAATACTCGTAGAATAGGAAGAATGACACATAGAGAGCAAAAACAAATGTCTCAACACCTTGCGTCATCCCCAAAAAGAAAACACAAGACAAATGAAAAGATAAATGCTTATGACATATAAAAGAATGTAGATACAACTAGAGGAATGCACACTAAGAGAGAGACACATCAAATAGAATAGTATGAGGGATCACATTACGCACATGCAATCACACAAAGAACATGAAAAAGAAAACAAGAGACTAGTAAGGCACATGTGAGTCAACCTATAGCAGGTTGTTTGCATCCCAATCTTGATCAGTATATGCAGAAGGTAGATAACTAGCCAAATGGACAACATCAAGTGCCAAAACTAGGACAAGGCTATTTAACCCCTAGCCCCCACTAAGTGTAGGACAAGGATGAGTTGAGATAAGTAATGAGAAACATGATGAAAATCAATATCAATTAGAGGAACTAGATGCATCAACACAAGGAAGTACACCACAATCCTTAAGATGTTGAATTTTATCACTTAAAGCCTTACATTCATTAGTAGAATGACCATGAATTCTATGATATGCACAAAATGAACTCTTGTTGTAAAATTTCTTTCATGTTCTTGGAGGAAGAAGAATTAGGTAGGCTTCGAGAAGCCTCGACAAGATATTCTCTTGATCAACAATAGGGGATATTTCTTTCTTATCTCAAGATGTCATACACACAGTAGATGATAAGGCCTCAAATGAAGATGGGGATAAAGGTGGTAAACCTAGATCTTTCTTGAAAGAGTATGGTATATACTTCACTTGTTCTCTATCATTTTTCTCCATGTTTTCATTATATCCATGATTAGGAAGGAGTTTGTATCCAAGACCATAACATTCTTCCAACTTAGATGAAGAGGTTTTATGCTTATGAGAAGGATTGGCTTCTTCACGAGAACACAAATCCTTTTTAAGTTTCTTAAAGTTGCACATCTTCCTCTCATGAGGGATGGGAATTGAAGGGACCCCATCACCACCATGGGGTGATGTTGATGTAGAACCAAGTTGAGCAAATGAAACACAAGGCTATTTTGGTTTACATTGTGAGATTTTGTACTCTCCCATAAAGGAGGGCATAAAATCTAGAATGAACCCCAATCACCACTAAAACATGTGTCTAAAGAGGAATTGTTTGTATATGACTCTTTGGACTTTGAGGGTGAGATTTTGGACTCTTCGTCAAAACGAGGCATAAAATATAACGACCCCCAATCATCACATAAGATTTTTGTTGTAGGTGAAATAGAATTAGGATTAACATCAACTTGTATAGGTTCTGCTTTAGAAGTTGGAATCAAAGTACTAGGGGATTTGGAAGTGTTATGATCATGTGGTTTATAACTTCGTTCATCTACTTCAACCATGTATAACATTTTTTTGTATTCAAATTTCATCTCACAGTGAAGAGTAAACGAGACTCCTTTCATAGCATGAATCCATGGTCTCCCTAGGAGAAGGTTGTATGAAAGAGATCCTGGCATGATATGGATAGGGGTAAATTTTGTGTACCTCTCACAAAATGGTGTTTTTAGAAGTTGTCCAAGGACTCATTCACCCTATGGCGAATGGGTCCTAGTAGGGCTCTCCAAAATATGTTTCTGGGTTCTCTACTCCTATGTCTACACTTCCAAACTCCCAAGTTTCATAGTCGGACAGTCAGAAGTAAATTAGGGATATGAGTTTCCATGAGATGACAACAAAGGTGACAACTTTGACAAGTTCTCCAATTTTTCTCTTCAAGAGATCTTCAAGATTTCTTCCTCCTAAATCTGCAAACACAAATCAAGAGGGAAAAATGTTTTTTTGTTGGTGAAAGGTGGTTTACCTTGGTGAAACCTTGAAATGAATAAAAATAGCATGAAAGGAATGATGAATGAACAAATCTATGTCACAACTCACCAAACCCTTGAATGAACCTTGGAATGTAGGTTTGTAACTTGCATGAAATGGCTTCAATGGATGTGAATCTTAATCTTGAAACTTGATTTAGAACAATGTCTTATTTACATATAAAACAATTCCAAGGAAAAAATCCATAAAATTAATTCTAAGGGATTTGGCCAAGGAAAAATCTTCACATAGCAATCTCCCAAAGGTGTTTATCAATATCATTAAATTTTTTTATTGCAAGTCTAAACACTCGAGGTGAAGCATGAATTTGAAGTTCCAAGTAGCCAAATTAATCTAACCTAGCAAGGTTGAATTCATGTGTCAAAGATCAAATATGTGCCCATGGAGATTATTTTTGCATGAAAAAAATGATTTAGACTGATAAATAATGTATTTAATAGTCTGCTACCAATCATTTGAAAATTATGATCATTGACACAAGGATGAAACATAAATAACTATCTACCAAAGTTCATTCAAAATCAAACTTAGAGTTAATAATTTTTTTATGTACTTATGAGCATGCTTAATAAATGTTTTAGTTTTAGCTCATAAATCTAGGGTGATTTGCTGATTAGTTTTATTAAATTCATTTATCTTGATATTTATATATGAAATATTTATTTCATTACAACACTAAATCAAAGTAGGTTGATGATTTGTGCACCCAAAACATGTTGGAGCTTTAGTGTGCTATTCACCTACACAAAGTTCTTGGAAAAGTTTTTTGTAGAAGTTCATGGAATTTTATCTAATTTCATGTTGATAATTTTTTGGTGGATTGGTAGAAAATTGCAATGAATTGCAGAAGCTTGCAGTGAGTTTTTAGTGTGATGATTTAGCATGAAGACTTGTATAAGTTTAGTGTTGCTATGTTCTCAACATCAAGTCATTTGGAGGAGAACTTACAATTGCACAATTGTAGTTATGTCACAATAAATGTGTATAATAGTGTAGGTGCACATGTGATGTTGTTGGAGTACATGTGGTGATGACCAAGATCATTGTGATGTTCTAGGAGATGCCTTGGGGAACCACAAATAGCTAGAATCGTAGGAGTTTGTCTCTACTATTGAAAGCCATGAGCGGTGTTTGGTTGTAGTGTAAGAAATGTATGTGGTTGAGGAGAAGTGGAATATTAGCTTTGACTAAGTGTCGGTGACTTTGACTTATTATATATAATGATCATCTATTTGGAGAAGTCATGTTACATCTTGTGTGATTGTTGGTATTCTATGTAGTAGTTAGATATCTAGATGGTTGGAATTCCTTATTGGAGGATTTTGTAGCTATATCTATTTGCTTGTATGGATTTACCAAGATTTGCGACAATTTGTACATCACCCAAAAAAAAATATATATAATTAAACCATTATTTGTAAGGTAATTAGTGGGTGCATAGTCTCCTCCTTGTAGAAGAAATAACCACCTTATCTTGACTTATCACGGGGTAAGAACATTTGGTGTAAGGGTGGATTTGAAATATTCCTCCCAATCAATGAAGTTTTAAGCGATATTTATTTTGACGTTAAAGGAACATTTCATTGAAGCTTTGACCGAGAAGCGAAAGGGGTAAGTTGAAAGACCTATACTAGAAGTTATGCCGAAAGGAAAGGTAATAGTGACCTACCCAAATAGGGCGAGTTAACCTCTCTTTTATCACGCGGTTTGGCTTTATGTGGGAAGAGGAGCAAAGTACTTTGTAGGAGAGCGAGCGGCGTTTGTAATGAATTTGGAGTAGCCATTTGCGACCTCTTCCGCCCCGAAGACCTAGCAAAGGAGGAGGAGAAGAAGTTTTGCTTTCTGCTGGCAGGAAGAAGAGGAGGAGGAGGAAGAAGAAGCTGTTGAAGCCGCTGTGTATGCTATGCACATGCCTGCTCGGAAGAAGCTGGTTGTTGATATTGTGGATGTGGAGATTGGACAGGTAAATCGGATGCCAACTCCCCTGCCTGTGCCCCTGCCGACGCCGCCGCCGTCCGGCGTGTATAATCAGACGCCCGTCCGGCCGAGAAGGGCAAAGAAGAAGAAGAGAATAAGGAGCGAAGGGGCAATGGGGGTGGGCACGCGCATAGAGCTGCGCTGCACGGCAATTCAGAAGTTTCTGCTGGAGGAGACGTCGGGTTCTGAGAAGCGCATACGGGAAACCTTCGGCGATAACCCGGACACCAGCAAGGCACTCAGAATGTAGGGGCATTTTGACCTCGATTTTTCTGTCTTAGGGTTTTATTTTTCAGAGCTTGTCTTGATGCGGGTAATTTTTGCAGGCTGGTTAAACAACATAGAGTCAAGCGCTTTGGCAGCGGAGGGAAAGCCGATCCGTTTGTCTACATGGTCAGAATTGGCCATATATTATTTCTGCTGCGCCCTGCGCTGCTTCAGTTTCTAGGACTCTTTGCTTGAAGCTCTTATTTTGTTCTGACTGTATTTGTGATGTTGCAGGCTCTAATTCCTCCGGGCATGAGCGAACTGGAACGGCTGGAAGAGGCCAACGCCTACGGCATGATGCGATCCGCCCACGGGGAGCCTCAAAATGTTTAGGGTTTACACCTCTTTTCGTTGTAAGTTTTCCGGAATTTTAGGTCACTTCGGTGATAATGGAAAATTTTTAGTTTTTGTTGACACCTTGTAAAGATTATGAACAAAAAAAACATGGCGATTTGGTACTGTCCGAAAGCCTCATGTGTCTCTTTTCAAGATTAAATATTTCTTTTTTTTCGGTTTATTAACCCCAATTAAGAGGGTTTACTCATTTGACCATAGATTTTAGATGAAAAATTATGAGCAGCTCTCTTTGAGAAAAAGTATGTTTCAAGTTTGGGGAAAGGGTTCCTTGCTTGTTTCAAAGAATCCAGAAAATAAGCCATTGTTTTTCTGATAAATAGCTGTCATTTATTGAACTTCTAAAATTCGGCACATATTGGTGGTTGTAGAAACTGTTTTCATGCTGTATTCTAGTTTTAATTATATAGGAAACTGTGTCCAATTCAGAAATCAATTGCATATTACAGAGAGGAGGAAGAATTTCTACGAAAGATCATAGCCTTTTGCCAGAGATTAATATATTAACCATTTTCATACTTGCAGAGCATCTTATTAGCTGTAATTGCATTCTCCTAGTATTAGTTGCAATTCTTCAAATAATGTTTATGTGATTCTTTTTTTCTGAAATAGTAAACAAGTGCAATTGAAGTGTTCTTCTTACATTGTGTAATCTCATGAATGCAAATAATATTGTTGGTATTTTTTACAGGCCATGGGTCAAATTTCATTTATCTGGTAGAAAGTTCATGAAAAGCGTATTGGCAGGCAAATCAATTGTAATATCTGTGTTTGAATACGTCTTAACAACAAAGTTCAATCTAGAAGAGGAAATTACTGTTATGTTAGATATTTATCTCACCACAAAATCTGGTAGAGAAATGCCTGTAATAAATTATAGGCATGCCAAATATTTGATGTCATATTAGCCATCAGAGACCTGCAAGAACGAACAGTTTTTTTCTATCATTTTAGTTAAAAAGCAAATTGTTGTCATTATGGTATAGCTCAATAGACACTATCCCTTTTAGAAAAGAAACAAACATGCCCAAAGTTCTCTCAATCTCCTTCATTCACTGATATGAGAGTGCAAGAACATTGGGTTCTTCTAATCCCAATCACACTGTACTTTCAGATACGCTCCTTTACTATTTGCTACTCGTGATTAGTAAAGTTGGCTTGTCTGTATAATCTTTGATCCGCCTCCGGAAACCACTATTTATCAGGTGCTATTTTTTCGAATAGATTTTTACATCATTCTTGCAGAAAGCAGACAGAGGATTACCATTTTTCTTTTTTAGTTGTTTTATGCTTTCCAGTACTCTGTAACAGTGGTATCTGCCTTGAATTTTCAATATCATCTTTAGGTAGCAGGTCAGAAAACAAAAAGTTATGTTGAGATTGAGAATTGCTGAAGAGCTGCTGCCAAATCTCGGGGAGGATTTTTTATGGGGTTCAAATAGTAGAATCTTTTTTCCCAACCATTTTTTAGCAGAAAAATATTTTCGATTCCCAAATAAGTCAAGATAGGAAAGTTGGGGTGCCTGGATGACTAATTTCTATTGGTTTTAACTGCCTAAAAAATTAAATATGCTCTTAAATGCCTGCAGATGTCAGAAGCCTACCAGTATTCTTCGAGTGCATGTGGCCGTTGAAATTAATCTTCACGCAGTTCAATTTCGACTTCAATTTTATAACTAGAACACAGTTATGTCTTTAGTTGCATGTTTTGGCTGTTGGTCAGTCTTGTTTCTCGTTTAAAAATTCCTTTTCCTATTATATTAAATTAGGACAGTTATAATTGTAATAATTTTGACTGTATTTTCTTACTACTATTAACTAAATAACATGTGATTATTAAACGATGGTTATGATTAAGCGAAAGGATCCCATGGTTTAAAAAGTGTGACTAAAAGTAGTAGAAACCATATAATTTTGCAAGTAAATTAATAAGTTGGAAGGATCATTTTTAGTTTTCATTGTATTTCAAAAATGTTACAATACTTTTTTGTTACACTATAATTATTGAACACCCTAAACACGGGATACAGTGGTTTTATCTTTATATTAAATAAGTACGATAAACTAATTATATACATATACCTCTTTTTGTATGATATGATAAACAAATTATTTCTTTTTTATATATGTTGATGGGGTGCAACTTTGGCATAATTTATTGTCAACAATATGTTCTGGAAAGACTTAGATAATTCAATGATCTTTATTTATTTATTTATATATATATATGTCAATAGTTGTAGAGTAAGTCATTGTGGATTGACTTAGATAATTCAATGATCTTTATTTATTTATTTATTTATTTATATATATATATATATATGTCAATAGTTGTAGAGTAAGTCATTGTGGATTACTTTTAATTACTATCTTGACTGAAAAATTTAGTGAAACTCAAACAGTACTTAGTTATTATGAAAAAAACTTCCGGAAGTTATAAGAACACAAATAAATTTTTGCATCTCTAATATAAAAAGTCCGCGTGAATAGTTAGTTATAGGAGGCATAAAATAGAGCTACATGGGAACTATTTTACTAATATATAAAATAACTTGTTAAAAAGTTATTCAACTCATAAAATTTTACTGGGTCTGAAAAATGGGAAACGCTTTGTTTTCATAAATGCAATTATGGCAGTTGTAGGTGGGAAAGAAATAAATTGTTTTAGTAATAATATGCACGCGTATGAATGAATATTTAATATGAAAGATTTTTTAATTAAGAATTTAATAGATATTAATAGTAGATATAGTTGCAATGTTATGAAATATTTTAATATAAATTTAGGTTAATCATGGTACAACATAATTTGGACTTAATTAATTGAAAATTGATAGTTGTAAAAATATTTGAAACTTAAATAAGAAATATAGGTGTGTTTAGTTTTTTAATTTGATGATGGATAGTAGAGGTTGAAGATGTAGGATTGATTTGTTAATGTACAAAAGAATGGTTTACAATGTCTTCATATTAGAGTATAACTAAGGACTTTTTGTGGATCAATTTCAAGTGGTTTGAAGTTGATCCCAAACAATGTGAATTTGTTCTAAGATGTGGATTGGATTTGCTAAATGAATTTTTATTTTTGTTATAATTTTTGATATTTGAGTATTCATAAAAATCATATGTAGAAATACACTTGGGGAAGTTGATTGGTAGGGTCAAGTTATCTTAGGTCAACTTTCTTGATGGATACACTTTACAACCTTGAATGCATATTCAATGGTGGGAATTTTTTTTTTACAAATGTGTCATGTTTTTTTATTTTCTTCCAAAATTATTGTTTTTTGTGATCTTTTGGTTTTCAAATGTGTGATTGCACAATTGAATGCCATTAAATACCAAGACATAACAAGAAGTTGTGTAAATGTGTATCGATTCAGATCACAACTAGTGAGAGTGGTGTGCTTATGGGATTTGAAATTTTAAGAGTTGAATTAGGATCATCTTAAGTCCCTTTAGATTGAACCCAAGTGTGATGGGATTGACCAAGGGTCGGGAAATGCAAGTCTTAGAATCAAGACTGTGGTGCATAGAAGTTTGGGCTAATCATAAGGTGAATGTACGTAAGTAGGTGTGAATGGGGTTGTGATAAGGTCAAATGTATAGAAATGTGTGAAGATGAGAATAAATGAGGATGTATAGGAATAGGTAATGAGTCAAACTTAATGCTAGTGTGCCACTTGTTAATATGTAATTATATTAAAGTCATTCCATCAAAATGGGCCCAAAACTAAATGGGATAAATGGAATTTAGCACCACTTTAAGGTGCACGGGAATCTAGCATGAACATGTATTTCAAAGTATTTAAATATTTTAGCCAAAATAAGAAATAAATATTTAGACATTAAAGGATATGGGGTTCATGTAAAGTAATGGATCAATCTTGAATTCTTTGTCTCTCTCCTTGGCATGAGTGCTTTGTAGGACCTACAAAACAAAGAGTGAAAAGAGATTAAGGGTTACAAATTTCAACATAAGGGTGTGAGCAATAGTATATGTACTAGAAGTCTATGCAAGGAATTGGAATAGACGAAAAATGATAAATGAAAAGTAAAAGTTAAATAAGTGGCAAGCATGTAAGCACATTGATTTTGTATCAAATGTGTGATGGTTGATTGGTGAACATGTAAGCTTAGTGAGCGTAGAATAAAAGTCAAAGACAAGTAACAAAACATTTAATGATAGGCATGGAAAGTACATAAGTGGGGATAATAATCAATAAGGTCACACACAATATAGGCAAATCATAAAGTAAAATATGTCTCTAAAGGCAATATAAGGAATCATGTAAGTTAGTATAACATTGGGAAGGCATGGTATCCCAATGCAGCTCTAGGAATATGATAAGATATTAAAAAGTAGTATGGGGAAGACATGATGCTCCCAATGTAATTAGATGACTCTAGGAACATGTTATGACATTTGAGCACAATGTGGTGTGGGGAAGGCAGGATGCCCTTAATGTGATAGGATAGTTCTAGACGTATGATAGTACAATGAAAGCACACCCAATGACAATATGTGATATAAACAATAAACATAGCGACAAAAGCTCATAATAGGATAAACAAAGGTAAAAGTTCATAAGCATTCATGACCATTAAATATGGAAGCAAAACATGATAAGGATTATACACATAGGATAAAAGCATGATAAGGAGAATAGATAAACATGTAAGGCGACCATAAATTACAAACATGAGATCATAGGTAGAGAAACATGATAAGCATAAGTAGACCAAGATCATGACCAACATAAGGATGCCTAGGTAATCACAATCATAAAAGTGGGAACTATGAGTGCTATGAATAATTGAGGTGGTAAACATGAGCAAACACAAGTTCAGTAAGGTATGTAAGCATAATAATAAGCAAGGAAGTTATAATTAAGCATACGAGCAAAGATGTCAAGAACTATAAGAGAGATGCTCCTTGAGTGTAGGAAGACAAAAAGTGAAATATGACATTCAAGGTGAAATGAGAGCATGTAAAATGCAACAAGGCACAATGAAAAAGGCCACAATGTTAAGTAGTAACAAAAACCAAAGTGAAAACTAGAAATATAGGCATATGGTAAATAGTTTATGTGAGTGCACATGAATTGCTAAACAAACCTAGGAGGATCATCATCCTTCAAAAGATCATCTTCTTCTCCAAACATGTCATCATAATGATCTTCATCGATTCTAGCATTTTCTTCACCATGCCTTGCTTTTTCTATTACATGTTTATTCTTGATAATCTTTTGCACTTTTTATAAACACACTAGTAGTTGGTTGCACATTAGGTGTTTCTTACTCAACTAATTTTTCACACTTCTTTGGTAGTGGTGTATTTTTTTTTTTGCATTTGATGCATCACAACACTTCAATTTGGAATCCATGTTTTCTTTTTTGCATGGAACACTAGTTTTTGTATTATGACAAGACCCAACCATTTTTGTATTCTATCAAAATAATAAGACGAGTCACAAAAGTTTTTTGTATTATCATAAAGGCTAATGGAAAGTAATTGTATGTTACATTTTGATAGAAATAAATTGAAATATTTGGATATTCTCTTAAATGAGGGAAGTTAACTTACTATTTTCAAAATACTTATATTTAATATTTAAAATTTTATTCATGGGATTGGGAAAATGTGTCTAATTAATGGTGCAAGTCAGAAGGTATTTTACATCAAAAAATATTAGTTGTAGGTTTATGTAGTTTCTTATTTTGTATTCCTAGAAATTATATATGGCTTTGTGTGTCATTGGCACTAAATGGTTGGTTTAGTAGCATAATGAACTTGTAATGCCAATTTTTAATATGAGGGGCTAGAAAGACTACCATGAAACCTTCCTATAAAAATAATTTCTAGAAAACAAGTATTTTTTTAAGTTTTTGAGTTTTCTAGTCACATCTTAGGAATTGTGATTGCACCCTTGGAATTGAATTTTCTAAACCCTTTAGGGTCTATCAAATGAATTCATCTTTTTATTTTTATTTTTATTTATGTGTAGTTTTTTGTAAATTTACCTATTATGCCTATTTCTTTCAAAACTTTATTGACTAACTTATGCTCCAATTAGCATGTTGCAATTGATTTCTTTGATTGATTAAGAAGCTTATGCGATGATTTATTATTGCTTTTCATGTTGTAAGCATTTGGAAAAATAAATGTTTTTTTTTTTAAGTTGAAACTAGTCATTCTTTCCTTGTAAATGTTAGTGTAGGTAAAGGATGATTCTTGTGAACCAATTAATGAAAGTAGATTGGTTTCTTTGATTTATTCTTTTATATTAGAAAAAATCATGTATACAAATGGGTGGCTAGATGATTTTCCTAGTCATTCTTATTGCTTGGGTAATGAATTGAACCATGTTTATAAATGATAGTCGTTATTTTTCTTGGTTTCATTTATGCTTGTAAAAGAAGAAAGTTAACATTATTGGTTTAGTTTATACTAGTGCTTTATTATGCTTTGGAATTCAGTAATCACTTAAATGAATCTAGAGAGGTTAAGGAAAGACACATGTTTAGTTTTTTATTGAATCTATTTCATCCATCATAGTAGGAAATGTTGGCATTTAAATAAATGGATTGTTTTTCTTAGTTGTCTTTATTTGTTACTTTTGAGCATAGTGGTTGGCACAACTATCTATG
This sequence comes from Sequoia sempervirens, assembly GCA_007258455.2. Taxonomy (NCBI): domain Eukaryota; kingdom Viridiplantae; phylum Streptophyta; class Pinopsida; order Cupressales; family Cupressaceae; genus Sequoia; species Sequoia sempervirens. The sequence continues at coordinate 186,415,576 of VDFB02281492.1, forward strand.
CACTAATATGTAGTATGAGATTTTATCTCTACTATCTTGTTACCTTAAGCTTTAGTTTGAACTTTGTCACTACCCCTACATGTACCCTTGTGTTGAGTTGAATCACTAGGGTTTTTTGCTTTTGTGTATGTGTGTGCCACATTGTGATATGTGCTACCTTTGTAGATTGAAATAACATTCTCTCTATGTGTGTATCTTTATGTGTTGTGTTGTCATGCATGACAACACTAGTGAGGTAGCATGCATTGCCTTATTATTAGTGTTGTAATTTTTAATGCAAAAAAATTGTTAGGTTTGTTTTATTCATGTTGTTTTAGTAAAACTTGAGCATTGTTTTACACACTAGTGTCATGGTTGCAACACTTGGGGCTGTAGGAGTACTTATTGGATCTCATCTTTGTTTTGTGTATTCATGTGAAGCTAGTAGTCATTTCCATCTTGTTACATGCATTCTAATTTTCTTGTATGGGGAAATATTTAGATCCTCATCATGTTGGTTTATTATCCCATTTAATTGATAAATCTTCTTAATGCTTTGAGTGCTTAAGAAAATGTTAACTATATATGTGATTGATTGAATGACCATTTGTTGGCATGATTGCTTTATCATAGCTACTTTTATAACATTATTTTGGATCTTTCTTGATGAAAACATGTGATTTGCTAATGAATTATAAGTGATGTATGATATGCTCTATTGCTGATTTATTCATGTTACATTATGAAAGATGTTATATGTTGTTTACAATACATGCATCTTATGAGAAAACACTATTTTTTTTAATACTTAGAAAGTAGTGTATCTTGCATTTTACTCTTTTGATTATATGGTTATCATGTTGCATGATGTGCTTATTGGCATGCAAAAATAAAACCTTACATTGAAGGAATAGATTGAACTCAGATAATAACTTAAATTCCCAATTGTGTTTTGTATCAATTATGCAATTAATTAACTAATCTAGATATTGCATGAGAATCTTCTACCTTTGTATGGTGAACTCTTATTATGGTGCTAGATGTTAGAGAACACTATGATATATGGTTTCTTGTGTTTATAGTGTTAACCACTATTGGATTGTGGTTAACCATGATGTGTGATTGGGATTATTATGATTTATCTCCTTGTATGTTGAGAGTATGTTGTCTTTTGGTTGATCATGGTTTTGGATGTAAACACTAGTATTTTAGTGTATGAGAACCCATTGTTTTCTCTTATCTCACATGATTTGTTGAATTTGAGTTGATATGACCATGGATTAGATAGTGATTCACTTTTCACCATATGCTCATGTGATACTTTCTTGTCTAGTTGGTTCTTAGATGTTGCAAGTGTGTATTGTGTTTATGAATTATCTTTAGATGCATTGTGACGATTGTGGGTGATTTATTATGATTGAATCTATTCATTCCTAGAAAGGTAAACTTATAATGATAATGTTATTGAACTTCTTAGTTAACCTTGTCACATTTGATTATATGGTATTAGATTTGAAATTGATAAAAATATGCAAATCATATGATTGTAAACTATTGAATGTTAATTTAGATGCAACTAGATTTTTGCATTGCTATTCGCTTCTAATTGGCTATATAAATAGTGTTAATGCAATTAATTTAATTGAAGAAATAATTTTATGAAGTGAATATGAAAGGCTTGAGCTAAAATATGTAAATCCTTAGATGGCTTATAGTTTAAAATTTAATTGTTAATTGATCTATTGATAATAAGCGACATATGGTGAATGTGTTGTAAACTATTCTGCAAGAAATTTTTGATGTTCATGAAAATTACTATTTGAGTTACATGATGTGATTGAGGGATTATTGTTAGAAATAATCTTATTATGCTTCTTAGTTCAAATTTCCATGTGTTGTGGTTTATTGAAATATTTTTGAAAAGATTTGAATTGTTAAATACATTGCATGTATTTGTAATTTGGTTATGTACAATTTGAGTAATATGTTACATGAGAAACTTGTTTTCAAACATTAAATAATGAAATGAGAAGGAATTGTGTTCTTTGTGCTATATTGAGAATGTAATTAGCCCACATGAGTATCTATTTTATGTGATGTAGTGTGTTGGAAAGACGTTTTTTGGATGTGCAATGTGTTCTAAACATATTATGAATGTTTTGTGTGTACTTGAGTATGTGATATTGGGTATCCATATTGGGAAAGAGATTATACCTGTATGTTTGATTGCTTGTGTACTTTGTCGAAAGCTATCCTTTGGGTTGATGACCTCAAGAGAAACCTAAGATATAGTGCTATAATTCTATTTTAGCCAAGAGAACTCTTTAGAAACCATATATTCCTTTGACAAGTACAAACCTACCTCCCCTTGTTGGTAGAAAAGTTGAGTTGGTTCAAAGTGCTAGTCTATCTCGGTTACTATTTTACTAGTATTATTTATGTCTAGGCATATGATCTTAGTTTTAATACTTGGTACTAGAAATTGGTATTGACTTTTGGTTTTGTTATTTATATTGTGTATAGTTTTTTTTGGATCTTATTTGATATATTACCTTGGATTAGATGATTTATGTTGGATAGCATTGGCACTAAGGCAATGAAAAATTATGATAGATTTAGTATTTTAATATCTTTAGTCATATGAAAAATAAGTACATTGTTTGGTATTTCATCTATTGTGTTACCTTGGATAGATATTAATGATATGATTTGTATGATGACGCTTTGGTTATATTGTTCTAAACCATATTTCTTTGTGAAAGTTAAAATGGTATTAAAGAGCTTTCTTGTGTGATTTATGAATAGAGAATTAATGTTTATAAATAAAATGATGAATGAAAATGTTCTTGAGGTACTATCTATTGTTATTTGTAACTCCATTGTGTGTGATCATACAAAATAATTGCAAAGGAACTATTGGTTGGTAAGTAACCTCTATGATGTGATTCTCATATTCTTATGTGTGGATAAATGTGTAAAAGTTTTGATGGTTTGAGATCTTGAAAGAGGTATGTGTTATTGGGATATTGAAAGAGGGATATGTATTGTTATGATGTTGTATTTCCCTCCTTACCTTTAGGTGGCTAGCTATGAGCCATGTGGTTTCATGATTTGAAAATTTATGAGATTGTGATTTTTTTGTTATTGATGATATTTTATTATTTTTGATAACCAATAGTGATTGTTTTATCTTGGTTTGTGAATATCTTAGCAACAATCTTTGAGATTTTATTGTTGCTTAACTATTGTGATTGCATTTTGATCTTATAGTTTATATTAGCATGACTTTATTTATCTTAGTGGTAGAGTTGTATTATTTCCATTATGTTATTCTTGAATTTTAGTAGCTATACTTATTTCCTTTGGCTTTTTAAGTATGTTGGTTTCATATTAAGTAATATGGTCAATTGTATGCTACCATAGCTTGTAGATTTCTTTGAAAGGTTGTGTGGGGAAGTGATTTGTAATATTATTTTATTAGGGATGCAAATGAAATTGAAATGTGATTATCAATATCCATTTACCCCTATACAAAGTATGTGATCTTTTCTCTTTTAATTGCAGGCTAACCCCCTTATCGAAACAAGAAAAAGGTACTTTGGAAAAGAATGGAGGGGTTCTCTTAGGACGGCCTTAAGAATATTATTCTAGTTAGTTATATGGCTATAAATTTTATAATTTTGGTTAGGATTTCTATGCTTTAGCTCTTTGGTTCTTGGTTCATTGGCTCCACTATTTTACCTTGGAATTCTCATGAACCAATGTGTGAAATTTCTAGTGCCAACCCTATGATGTAAATAATTGATGTATCTATTTTGTGAGAAATTTGTGTATGGTGTCCATTATCACGAGAATAAAGTTGATTAAAAGTAGGCAAAAGAAATTGTCATTTCTTACATATGCATTACATTTTTTATGATAAATTATGTTTGATTAAGGTAGTTTTTTATTGAGATATAAAAATGAAATGCTAAAATAGATTGAGAACATAATGATGCTTTTATGTTTGATATTATCCTATTTTATCTATCTTATGGAGATGAACGGTCATTAAATAGAAAATGAAAGGAAATATGGAGGTGAATTCCCTTTTAAAAAAGCTCTTTCTCTTCTCTTTTTACCTTATATATGATTGCATTGGGATTCTTGTTGGAGGCCATTGGTTTATGACAAAATATAGCTTCTCCTTGTATAAGTAGAAACTAGGACTCAACCTCGATGCAAATATCTATTCTATGGGCCTTAGATTTTTCTCCTTGGAATTCCTTTAGAATACTATTTTGGTCAATTCTTGGCATTAGATAGTATTACCAAGAATAGGAGTAGAATGGCATTTGGAAGATGTTATATGAATATTGCTATAAAGAAGGTACTCCATGTATCCATTTCTCTAGAGTTGAATTTAGGTCACTAGATACAACATATCTAGTATGATAATGTTTCTCTTTTCTATAAAAAATGCTCAAATTTTGGTCACATGATATAATCATGCCTGACTATGCAAAAATAGAATAAGGATAGAAAAGCTATAACTTCATTAGAAAAGCAACATCATGATCTTCATGTGGAGATAAAGAGCTATTCAAAGGAATCCAAAGAATATATCCCCAATCAAAATATTATAGTAGATGAAAGGTTGGAAGAAGGGGAAATTTCCCCCCACCAATAGGACCCTTTCAAACCTAAGGTGATTCCTATGGAAAAGAACTCTTTCATGCCTCCTTCAAATGGGGTTGGGGATTATTCAACGTGCATGAAGATAGTTACCTTCTCATGCCATCCAAGGTTTTTGCAATTATTGAAGGTTGGATTTGTAGGAAAAGGAGTTAGTTAAGAAGGACAAGACCTTGATCAATAAAGAAGCTCCCTCTCCATCTTCCCCTTTGGATATAATGGGTAAAGGGAAAGGTCCTAAAAATATTAAATAAGGGAGAAGGAGAACAAATATAGGAGCTAATAATAAGAGTAAGAGGCCTTCTCTCAAAGAAAAAATGTCAAAAGAATCTACATGTGAATTTATTAACTATAGATAAAAAAACCCTAGAGATGTCAACCTCTAGGAAATATACAAAATGAAGATAATCTCCTAAAATATAAGGGGGCTAAACAACCCCCAAAAATATAACATCCTCAGAGTTTCCTTGAAAGAAATTAATCTAGATATTATTTTATTAAAGGAAATTAAGATGTCTCATAGTTCATTTGCTAAAATAAGTAAAAAAATGAGCTTTTGTGGAGTTCTCGGTTATGCCTATTGAAGGAGCTCAAGAAGGTATCACCTAGTGGTGATACCTTCTAGTCACTATTTGCTCAAGAATGTCACCCTTGATGCTAAGGACCTTCTTAAATATTTTGGAAATTTCAAATGCCTTCATACCTATAGATAGGATAACCAAGTGGTTGACTTGTTAGCCAATTTGAGGTGTTTAGTTGATGACCAATATTGGTATGATTCTCTACCCTTAAGTGTTAGAGAAAAAACTAAAAAATGAGATTAATAGCTCATAATTTCAAGTTGTCACTTCGCTTGAAGGAAGGTTGGTTCAACATGATCCTTCTAAATATCAAGTACCTTAGAAATTATTATGATTCAGATATGTTTTTTTTATTGGGTTGTGGTTACAATTTATGAATTGTATCTTCACTTATCTATCAAAAAATACTTTGTTTCCATCCTAATTTTCTATTTTGGGGATTAAAAATAAAAATAGGGCATACAAGAAAGATAAAGAAATGAGGGTGATATGCTTAGGATCAATCCTTCATTGTTTGAATAGGTAAAAAGGAACCCTACTATTTGGAATATACTCAAATGAGGAGGAATCACTTCATATTTGGAAGCCATTAATGCTTATTACCATATCCTCTCAAATGGATTTCCATGGTCTTGGGATAAAAAGGTTCTCTACATAAGAGAAATTTATTTTATAATATTTGAAAAACTCATTACTCAAGCCACTGGTTTTGAACTATAGGGTTCATAGTGCGAACAAAGTATTTTACCTAACTAGTTTACCACCTAGATATTATTCACATTAGATTACTTAATTTTACTTAGGTAAACATAGAATATTTCACTTTATGTCAAGTCATAAGATTATGAAACATGTCACACTATTATATAATTATATCTCACCTTGTCTAAATATCCAAGGGGTTCTCATTGTAGAATTAATCCATTGTAATCCATCATAACCATCATTGTATCATTTTTGTATTCTTTGATGGAATATAATTATTCTTTCATATTTGATCTCTCTCATGATTTCATTGAAGCTCCTAGATCTTGGGTGGTTATATCCATGGCCAAATATTGCATGGTATAAACCATTTTATAGTAACTTTTACATGGTATTAGAGCTTATTCGATTGCTTCTTGTTAGTCTTATTGAAAGATCTAGGATAATAGATATTGGTTTCTCTTGAAAAGTTGAGCATGCTTCTCTCTTGTATCATATGAAAACCTAGAGAATTAGAAGAAAAATGATAGAAAAATTAGATTATGAAGGAGTTCCTATATGTGGCCTTGTATTGTAGGTTCATTTTGGAGCATGTTGGTGCAAATATAAGCTCACCAATAATTTTAAAGTATTAAAAAAGTTAGTTTAGTTTTTTTATTTGTTCGAATTGGACATGTGAGACTAGACTTATAAAGGTTTAAAGTTGGGAGGTGGTTGTTTGGTTCAAAAAGTAGCTACAATTTTAGAATATATTAGGTCAAATATGGCCCTACCATTACATCTGAAAGGCCCAAGAACCTATATATTGACTACTAGTTTATCAAAATCAAACACTTTTTCCTCAAGCCCTTAGAGAGGTTTTTGGCCCCCTCTTCATATGAATTGTATAAAATTTTGTACCATTATATGGTCGCAAATTCATCACCTACATAATCCTACATAGGCATGGGTGTTAGTAGTACATTTCATAATAAATTCTATTTTCTTATATATTTTTTAGAATTAAAAAAATATGCATATCCTCTAGGTACGCAAGGTATTATAGAGTGCAAAAAAATGCAAGTTACATTGCACTTTAGTCGGTGTCACATGGCAACCACAGTAGGCCCATAGGCCCATCAGCTACAACCCCATTACAACTTGCTAGTGACACATCAGCGGTAATTTCCTCGTTGGAAACAACTCATGGCTCCTTGTCAAACCAACCTTATGCCCACATGGCGATTTTGAGTTGTCAAATAGATAAGTCTGCACAAAACAAGGTGGTTTTAAAAAATAATATTATAATTTTACGATTAGAGGCATATTGTAATAGGGCAAGAGTATATTCATTGTGTTGAAATCAGCATAATGTCAACATATCTTGCCTTTGAACTTTCGCCCCTCTCCATTGGCAATTTTTTATTTTGCACTTCGTACTTAGAGGCTCCATTCTCGAACATACAAGAATATTTATATTTGGGAAAAAAAATTGTGAGTTTTGTAGTGGTGCAAATGGTTTTTTATTTTGGTGTTTGATTTTTCTATAAATTATAGATTCTTAAACACGTGTTGTAAGTAGTTCTCATTTTTAGAATTTGCAAGGGTCCATTTGGGCTCATACGATAACATTTTTAGGTGTATTTTTTTTAAAAGTGCATACTTTATAATGGTGTGATTATATTGGTCTCATTCTATCATAAAATTATACTATTAATTTTGTGGCTAATTTTAACATTTTTAATATACTAAGGTCAAAACCACTTCACTATTTTGGCAAGCGGCGCCTATGATTTCACTAAGTATAAAGTGCCAAGATCATATATTGCTAGGGGGTCTTTGACTAAGTGAATTGAAATCCTGAATTTCACCAAGTCTGAAGTGCTAACCCAAGAAGCCTTACCAGTTGCATGGTTCTTCCAATAGACCAAATATTCCCAATACTCCTTTCCCCTTGTCCTTTTTCCAATGCGTGAATCAATGATTTGATCCACTTCCTCAAACCTCTTATCTTGCAATTAATGTATCCATCTTCGATGCATCTTGTGAATGAGAGGAAACAATGCTTTCCTCTTCATGATATGAATACAAATCAACAACATTGAATATAGGAGAAATAACAATAATTATTGGAAGCTCAATCTCATATGCACTTGCTGAGAACTTTCACAAAATCTTGCACAAGCCTATTTTTTCCACTTCAACTATTTTTTTAGGAAAAAGGTGAAGAACACCTATAATATTATTAATTATAATATGGTTACAATAGATATAAGGCTTAAATGTTTCTATAGTATCATAGAAGGCTATCTAGGCCAATGAAAAGACCATAAATAGCTAGACACTTGAGCACCATGTAAAAAAAACATACACAAAACCAATGGTCAAAGGCAGATATACATAGTAACTATGGTCATTAGTAGAACAACGTATATGCTTACATATATAATAAAACATTACATAAGCTAGGAAAAATCTAGTTACTCCACACCAAGGGTGGTATCAAACTCCACTATCCATTCAAAGTCATCCATGGTCTCCAAATTGTTCACTTTCTTCAGGAACTGGCAACCCATACACACCAAAGCTTTGTGTTGTATCAGTGTCATCATGTAGAAATTTCTAAGGAATGGGAACCATTCCACCACAACACCTTCTTGTGCACTCTCTAAACATCCCTCTACCTTAGGACTCCGACCCCATACCTTGTCACACCTAGAGTTTCCTCTAGCCCTCCAAGGTTATGCTTCTTAAATAGTTTCAAAGCCAACTCTCACACCATCCCCTTCAACTCGACTAAGTCTAGGAGGAAGGCCACAAAACGTGATGTGATGTTAGTGTTTACCCTATACCTCACATCATCCAACAAGAAATCAGTGTCGAGGATCATTTTATTGCTTTCAAAGTCCTACCACTGGGATGCTTCATTATCACTTTCAGCCTCTGGTCTATTATGACACCTACAAAATCTATCTATCGACGCAAGCTTGTGAGGAAGATAGGAGTATCCATTCTCGATAAGATCTCAAGGTGACTATGAGAAGTATGACAAGGTTATCGCCCTGCCACATTAAATTAGCAAATTTCCTCATCCTCCCATGCTTCGCATGGGCGGAAATCATCTTTAGAATTGCACCCCAAAAAGAGTAGTAATGAGCTTTCTCTAAGGAGATTTATTGCCATTATTGCAACAATCACCAACTCAGTGCTAAAGTACACCGCATCCACCTTGCCAAACATGGTCGATCCTCAAGACATCTATTGATCTGGAGAGGCGTGTGTCATATCACATCTAATCAATTGATCGTACTGAGCTTTCCAGTTCATGATATCATTGAGTTAAGTGATGTTAGTTAATTACATTACATTAGCTAGAGTGGAGTAGTCAGGCCAACTTTTACCTTTAAATGGAAAGTGCATAGGCCGATGGAAATACTTCCACATGTCAAGCCCTCACAACTTGAAGCAACCAATGCTTAGGTAAGGCACCCAAGAGAGCGATCTGGTACCACACGTTTATGTGCCAAGATGATGAAAGCTTTGTATGAGTCTAGCACCAACTTTAGCAATGCTAAAATATAACTAGCACTCGGGCAAGGCCAAGCGCTCGAGCACCACCCAACCATACAGGCTTTCATAGATTGGCATACACAAATGCATCTTGCATTTGGTAAATTGGACTAGCATGTGATCACTTTAGCACCTCTATATGGAACTTAATGGTTGGGCCTTGGATTTTTCTACCCTTGCAACCTTGCACTTGATCTTTGTTTGCAGACTTGTGGTTAGGTAAATTCCACTATCTTACTCAAAGATGCATGTAAATAAATTGTCCCCAACATGTTTTAGTTTAATTAAATCACAACCTAGGAAGCCTATTATTAGACTGCACTAGCTAAACTATCCTAAAATTGGCTTCAACAGGGTGGAAACTAGAGTAAACAATGGGAAGATAATGAGCTGAGGTTTCCAGCAATACTAATATGGTTGGAGTTTCCAACAATAGCCATTGTTGGAGCACAAACTGAACTGGAGATACTACTAAGAAAATTAGAATTGGAACTTGGAGAATCACACCTGTGAGAAGCTTATAGTCAAAGATGGCCAGATGGGGCTCGAGACACCAACAATTTGCATGAGGTCCAACTGCTTATATGAAAACCCCAATTAGACCCCCTTTATGGGATGTAATTCATTGTTGATTAGGTGTGCCAGGGTAGGATAATTAATAAATTTTGTTTGGTTAATTTGAAGTTTTCCACTTTAGCTTATTGTATGTTCCTTGTGGAAATATTTATTTCCTCAAATGTTCCATCACCAAGTCACCAATCTAAAACTCTTACACTCTCCTATGTACATCATCATACTCCTTATATTTTTTCAAAATCTTCTCCAAATTATCCTTCACCTCTTTGTACAAATCACATATATACTCTATAAATCCTCTGCAACTGTACTCTTCCTTCCCAAGTCTATACTATCCCTCAACTTACCAACTCCTTGAGGACTATATCCATACACAATCTTAAATGGACTCCTTCATGCACTCTTATTGACTAATTTTTTGTATGAAAACTCTTCTTGTGTCAATATCAAATCCCATTGATTGGGTTTGTCACCTACCAAACACCTCAACAAACTACCCAAACTCTTATTCATAGCCTTGATTTGACTATTGGTTTGAAGATGGTAAGATAAACTATATCCTAATTGTGTTCCCATTTCTTCCACAAAGTATTCCAAAAATGGCCAACAAACTTAGTGTCCCAATTTGAAATAATACTCTTTGGCAAGCCATGCAACCGAACTAACTCCTTGAAAAATAAATTTTCTATGTGGGAAGCATCACTACACTTTTGACAAGTATGAAATGAACCATCTTAGAAAATCAATCCACCACAACAAAAAATGAATCATTACCTCTTTGTGTTCATGACAGTCCCAAAACAAAGTCCATGCTAATGCATTCTCATGGCCTTTCTGATATTGGTAGTGGCTAGTAAAATCCTATGCTTTGCCTCAATCCTTTGGAATTTGGCATATCTGGTAAGTTTGTAGCACTATTTTCACATTTGCACTCATCCCCAACCAATAATAACTCTCTTTCAGTTGTGCCAATGCCTAACCCACTCAAACCCCCACTATGTTTTTACTTCATCAAGTTCTCCCTCATTGATCCTTGAGGTATGCACAACCTCTTCTCTTTGAATAACAAGTTCTCTTGAATAAAATACTCCAACCATGGAGTTCTATCCACCCCCATTGGGTTCTTACACATTGTCCATGCTTATTTAAAATATGCATCTTCTTCATACAACTCTCACATGAAATCAAAACCAACAACATTTACTCTCATCTCATTCAACAACAAACGTCTCCTACTCAATGCATCAACAACTCTATTTGATTTTTCAGTACTATGCTTCAAAACAAATGAATAACTTTGAATAAACTCAACCCATTTCATATAATTTTGACCCAATTTACCTTGGTTGTTAATGAATTACAATGCATGATGATCAGTGTACAACACAAACTCCTTTGGTAGCAATTAGTGTCTCTATTTCTTAAGTGCTTGCACAATTGCAAAGAACTCTTGAGCATACACAGAGTACTTCCTTTTTGACTCATTTAGCTTCTTGTTGAAGTAAGCTATTGATTTTCCCTCTTGATTTAGAACACCTCCTATCGTTGTCCCACTTACATCACAATCTACTTGGAACACTTTTCCAAAATATGGAAGTGCTAACATGGGCTACTCTGTCACCTTTTCCTTCAATATGTTAAAACTCCTCTCCATTACAGTTGTCCAAACAAACTCCTTCCAATTACCCTTCATTATTTCCATAATCAATTCAAAAATCCCATTGAAATTTCAAATGAACTTATAGAAGCTCACTAACCCATGGAAGCTTCTTGCTTCAAACATACTCTTTGGTGAATGTTAATCAATGATAGATTTTACTTTTTTGGGTCCATTTTTAGACCACTGCTGGAAACTACAAAGCCCAAGTACACCAAATCCTCCTTGAAACTACACTTCTTCAAATTGACCAACAACTCTTTTTTTAGCATTTACAAAACTGATCTAACATGTTGCAAATGTTCTTTTTTTTTCTTACTAAAAATGATAATGTCATCCAAATACACAATTAAAAACTTACCAATATATGGCTTCAAGAATTCATTCATCAACCTCATGAATGTGCTTGGAGAATTCCTCAACCCAAAAGGCATCACCAACCATTCACACAAGCCATCCTTTGTTTTGAAAGATTTTCCATTCATCTCCCTATCTTATTCTTATTTAATGATAACCACTCTTCAAATCAATTTTTGAGAAGTATTTAGCTCCACTCAAGAAATACATCATATCATCCATTTGTGGCAATTGAAACCAGTATTTTATTGTGATCTTATTTATGGTTCTAGAGTCCATACACATCCATTATCCTCCATATTAAATTTGGTGTTAACATTGTTCCAGAACACATGGACTTAAGCTCTCTCTAATCAACCCCTTATCCAATAACTCTTGCACTTGCCTATTGATTTCCTCATTCTCCATTGGTGTCATCCTATATGGTGCTTTTTTTAGGAAAAATTGCACCAAGAATCAAATCCATACAATGACTTATATCTCTTATTGGTGGATTTCCATTGGGAAACTCTCCTCCATCATTATATATGCATATTCTTCTATAATTTTCTGAATTTCACTTGGAAACTCTTCACTTTTCTCTTTGGACTTGACTATTGCAAACTTGGGCATAATTGAAAAACATATCTTTTCCTTTTTTAACTTTTTCATGAATTGTTTTCCATTCACCAAACACACCTTTGGTTTCCCTTAACTCTCTTCTTCCTTATCCTTCAAAGGATTCAAAACATATTCTTTTCCACTATTTTTGATGGTATATGAATTTAACTTTCCATCGTTAATAGCTTGTCTATTATATTGCCATAGTCTTCCCAAAAGAACATGGCATGCATCCATTGGCATCACATCACACATGATTTCATCTTTGTAATTACCAATTTGAAAACTCACCAAACATTATTCATTCACCAACAATTGATGATCCTTTTGCAACCATGAAACTTAGCATGGGCTGAAATGTTTGATTCTTTTCAACTTCAACTTGTCCACCTTTTCTTTGGAGACTATGTTATCAGTGCTACCACTATCCATAATGACCTTGGCATTTTCCACCCATATTGCATCATGTTCTAAATAAATTTATTCTTTCGATTGGTTCCGATTTCTCCTTTTCCAAATTCAACAAAATTCTTCATAACATCAACGATTCCCCATCCTTAGGATTCTCTCCCCACCTTGGCAAAGTCACTTTGTCATTTTCAGCTTGTGCTACATGCACTCTTGCTTCTTTTCCCTTTCCTCCATCTGCTATATTTGTGGACATTCAAATGCTCGATGTCCCATTTCCCCACATTGGAAACATGTACTATTGAAACCTCTTTCTCTACCTCTTCCAAAAGACCCTCTTCCACAATAGTAATCTCCCTTTCCTCTTGAGAAGTATCTTCTAACTTTATTATTTTGTGCACTTACATGGGATGTTCTTGCTTCTTCTTGATAGTTTTCTACCATTGTTGGATGGTCCTCTTCCCCGCAAAAAGCTAACTCTACCTTGGGAGTTGTTTTGTTGCCTTCTTGCTATCTTTTCTTCCCCCTTCAATGCATATTGATATGCCTCTTCAACATTGGTTATTCTTATCATTTTCATCTCATCTTGAATGAAATTTTGCAACCCATTAACATACCTTGACACTTTATCTACATCATCCTTTAATTAGTTACAAGAAAGCAAATAGTTATCATCTACCACTCCTTCAATTTAGTTTTATCATTTCAATTCTCTATTTAAGCACTCTCACTATAATTTATTTTCCCATATGCCCAATTCTATTATCTCCATTTCTCCACAAGGAAAATATAACTCTGCAAATAAAATTTTAAATTTTTACTTGCTTTATTTATGCAACCTATGCAAACTTTACTCTATATAATTCAAATTTCTTTTGGGTCTAAATTTCTTAGCTTCCACTATTTCCTTCTTTCCTTAGTGGGGGGCTGCACTAAATCTTCAAGAAAACCTTTTATATGGTTTTCATTCCATAATTAACCCCCTTTCTTAGATGTACACCATCCTCCACTCTCTACTTTTCTTGGAACTTCCATTCTTTTTCCCTGTTGGTCAACTCTTCCCCTTCTCTCCTCCTTTGCAAGGCAGTTTTAAATTTTCTTTTTAAAAATCAATTTCAAACTATGTTGCCCCTCCTTATTTCTTGTTCATTTAATTTACTATACTCTGCACAAGTATCAAACTTAGGTTGTGCACCCTTCCATTTCCCTCTAATATGACGCTGACCAAAACAAAATGATTTATTTTTATGAGGTTTCCTATTCCCTCCTCTTGGTTGCATGTGCCAATTTAGCCTTTGAAAATTATAACTTTTCTCATGTATCTAGTCATGAATTCCACATTTATCTTGTATTTATTGTTTCAAATTTTAAAGAATTCAATCCAAATTTTCTCCTTCCTATATGAGACCTAATTTTTCCTTCACAATTTATGCCTTTCACCAACTCCTTGCAAAAATAAAAATTCATAGTTCATTTCATTGCCAAGAATGATCGAATTGAAAGTATGATTCGAAATAAGATAGTTTGTCAATTAAAAATGACAATAATGTCACTTCAATCTGCCTCCTAGACCCCAAAAAAATCCAAAATTTATGCCAAACCAAAAATGAAAATCAAACTGCAAGACAAATAAAATTGAATCACATTTTGGTTGATGTGGATTGTCGATTACCGAGATGCTCCGACATCACTTTCTCTTAATAAAATATACCCGAGTACCAATGGATTTGATGTCTATAGTACCAAACACATTAATATGTATCATCTTAAAAATATCCTCTACTATAGTGCTTCCATATTTAAACCATGCTCTATTATATTTTACTAAGACTAATACTCACAAAACTCAATATCAACAAAACAATCAACAAGACCATCTACCATATATTTACTTACAAGGTTTTTAGACCTTTCTCACTTAGGTGACCCAACCTAATATATCACAACAACCTTTAGTCAAATTTAATTGCATTGACACACCCTAATAATGTTGATGTATCTAATCTATACAAAGTATTATACGACACTCCCTTAGAAAGCTGCAAGTTGTCTAGATTGTCAACCTATAACATTTACCATAAAATGTGGCATGTATTCCTAAGTCAACAATTTTGGACAAAAAAATAATGTTTATGTCAAAACCTAGAATATGAAGAAAATTTGAGAGTGTCCTTACTCAACCATTCATGAAGGAAACCTTTTCCCTTCTTCAACCAACCATCTTTGAGGAGTTGTTATCATTAAGAAAACAAAATCATTGATTAACTCAGTATCATTAGATTACCACTCTCTATGTAGTGCTATATTGAAAGAGAACCTAATTTTGTCAACCAAGAATTGTTGTTAGAGAACCTATTTAATCATCCTTCTTGGAATTGTAATCCTTCTTTATGTGACTTTTCTTTCCATAATCCCAACATTTTACTTTGGACTTACCTATAGGTTTAGGCTTATTCTTACCCTTAGACTTCCTATGTTCATCCTTATTCTTACCTTTCTTATCCCTAGACCTAGCTCTAACAACAAGGGCTTGAAAATAATTAATATCCATGATGTTTTTCCTAATTTTCTCACTTAAGAAAATACACACATTTTTTGATTTCAATGACAACATTTTTATTGATAGACATTATCAAGTTTTCCCATGAATTCAATAACGAATAAGTAATATAATGCACTTCTCCTTTTCATCCATCTTGACTCCTATTGACACAAGTTGACTTAATATCAAATTGAATATTCAAGTGATTAGTGTAAAAGAGGAAAAATATGATTTAGCTAAAGTGTACTAGCCAAACAATTTTCCCAACTTTTACAGTAGAATTTTACTAATTTATTATTGTTTAACATAATAACTCTACAATCCTATGAATAATTTAAAAGAAATAATTTACTCAACTAGAACAATGGAAGAAAAAAGATAAAATATTATTTCTTGTAAAATAAAATAATAAATTACAAAATGGAAAAGAGGGTAAAAAGAAGAACATAGTGCTAGATGTTCAAAGAAGTCACTACCTAGGATACTAGTGCATCACACAGATATTCATGCATCATACTATAGTTTGTATGACCCAAAAAATCAAAGTGCTACATTTCCCAAATAAATATAACCTACACCTATATCGAAAAAAATTCAAAAAGCATGATGAATAACCATTAGGTTCATAACAAGAAGATGCAATAACAATGAAAATAACTAATAACCAAAAAAATATCACCTATAAGGGCTTGAGGAATCCAAGGAGATAAGATAGATTGAAAAATTATGTTGTAAGAGTGTTTTAGATAGTTGTAGAGCTTTAGAGAGCTATATGTGAGCTTGAAAGTGCAAGAGAGAAAATTAAGAAAGAAAAATACAAAAGAAAATATAGATTCAAAATGAGAAGAGGAGACTAAGAGGAAGGGTTGACAAGCTATTTGGATTCATCCTAAGTGGATTCCACTAACTTGGGAAGGTGAAAAGTGGAAAAATGCTAAAAAATGATAACAAACAATAAACTATCACAAGACACTAGCATGTTGCATGGACATTCATGCATCACACTAGTGTCTAGACAATTTAGGTAAAAAATGATGACACTAGAAAAATGCAAGGGTGACATAAAATTGATAGAAATTTGATAAAAAGATACTAAAGGAAACACAAACTAAGCACCTTGAGAAGGAGAAAGGCCGATGTAAGGGCTAAAATGAGCCTAGAAATATACTAATGGAATGGGCACCAAAGTGGACATGAAACATAATGTGAAATTAAAAGGGTATGTAATTTTTGATATAACACATATTTTTTTATTAATGGAGTAAAACAAGTTTTTGAAGGGTCCCTAAAACCCTATTATAATAATAAAAACATTAATAAAATAGGAACTTACCTATAGTAAGAAAATGAAAAAGAAACAATAAATCTAAAACACAAAATAGAGAACAAGAGCATAAAATTATACTTTGTTCAAAGTTTCATTTTCTTTCAACTCTTCCTTAAATTTTTTTATGAAGATCAACAAAATCCTACAATTTTTTCTTTTCCTCATTATCAATTTTATTTTTACTACTCCTTGTCTTAGAGCTAGGACTAGTGTTGATGATTTTCCATTCAACTGAGTATTCAAAAGCTCAAGGCTTGAAATGAACCTCTTCAACTTAGTGCACATAATCTTTATCCCCAAAGAATTATTATTAATCTTAAGAAAATAATATAGGTTGACCAAACTATTTCCTACATAACCCCATGAAAGAAAATCATGCATACAAACTTAGAGAATAACCATAAGCAAATATCAAAGAAATGCCACAAGATAACACAAGATATACCCTAGGAAATTCCTCAAGAGGGAAAAATACCCAACCTCCAAAAGCATCCACACTCAATGTATTATTCAACAATGAACAATTACAATACACTTACAAAGTCTCTATGAATGCTTTTGAAATGTCAAGCTCCTCCAATGCATCCTCCATATGTCCAAGAATGTATCCACACATCCCATGCAATTCTTTACAAATGAACTCAAAAAAAGATCAATACAATGATAACCAAGATAAAACCACCAACAACCAACCTCAATCATTAAACATGTGCTTGCTTTTATAGAATCAAGCTCACACAAATACAACCAAGTGGTAGGGTAAAATCATGTGCGGGATCGAAACCATGAGTACAAAAAACCATTGACCCCACATTTACTTTTTGGTACTAAGTTTCCCAAATATTAAATATTTGTGCAATCCACACATAAAATATCTAACCCAATGTTACATGCAACTTTACAAGCGGACCCAGATAAATATTTAATGTGGGTAAACATGTCACATAAGATGCAACAAAAACAAATATTTATTTTATATATTAAAAAATACCTATTCCTAACATTCTTCCACTTGATTTTGTTAGAGTAATCATGCATTAACTAATAATAATTAATCTTTAATTGATTATTAATTTAATTCATTTCATGCAATTAAGCTAAACTTGGGAGTGTTTTTATGTTAATTTAAGTGAGCTATTATTAGATCATTTTGTCTCTTCACATGTGATGCTAACATTTGTCATAATCTAATCTGTTTATCATTTAGGTTTCCTCCTATATAGCACTCGACCCTCATAGTATTATCTTAATCTTTTGAGAACTCTTGATCTCCTTGAAGACTCTTGAGGTTCATACTATAGCTTTTTCTTATTGATGATATAGCATATTATTGTTTACAGATCTCTTGTGTGGAAGGTGTCTTTGTTTTTTATTTGATCTTGTGTCTTATGTTTAGTCACAATTCTAACTTGATATTAGTGTGGATTCAACAAACCCCTTCTCAATTTATGAAAATTTTCTTCAATTAGGGTTACAGGCTTCAAATCTGAAATCTCCATTATTTTTTGTAATTTTTGGAGTTAGAAAAAGTTTAGGTGTTTTTTGGCATGAAAAGGACCTCACCATTGCGTTAAGGAGGCCACTTTGACAAATTCTAACTATAATTTTTTCCAATTTGATTGTTGGGAGCTTCTGAGGCAAAAAAATTATCCCATTGATCTTACAACCCCTATGCACGTAAATCAAAAAATAATTAAAAAAGTGCATCATTCTTTATTTATAGTGCTTAGTGCTATTCCCTCAAGCTTTGTCCGGGGAGGGTGAATATTTGGTGGCTAGTGGTGGGACTATGCCCACTAAATTTTCAGGCACCCACAAAATCTTCTCAGTGCCTTTTTTTCAGTTCTCCAATGGTCGTCAAAATTTTCCCGACCAAACCCGGCGGCACGCAGCCCGAAAATAAATATTCTTTTTTGTAAGCATATTTTGACACCTTTTTTTGTAAGAGGGATGATTTTTTATCAGTGGACGAAATATTTTGTAGAATATTTCATTGACATCAGTGGTACAGACATAGAGCAAGGCCCCCTTCAAGCCCTATTTTGGCCCTAAAGGAGCTATTTTTTCTTTTGGACATAACTTAGGCATATGATATTGAAATTTGGCAAACAAAATATTGTTGAAATTTTGGTTCCATCAAATTTCCAGTGGTGTGGGTCTCATCACCATTTTTTGTTGTTGGTGAATTCTACATCCTATTGAAGTCAGAGGTGTTGTTTTCACTCCTAAGCTCATAAATTTTGACTAGTTTCTTTATTTTTCACGATTCCAATAGCGTTGGGATAGTATTTCATATCTCTTCACAACTATCTATGCACTTTTTCTAGAATTTTATCTAGTATTTTATCCTATTTGGGCATTGTAGACATCTTTTTCATGTAATTACTCTTTTGTAGAGGCAGTGAGATAAAGTGTCATTCTAGTGTATAAGTTTTGGGGATTTTGCATATCTTGTTGTGCCTTTTGTACTCGCACTATGATATAAAGTGCCATGGGTGGGTTGTCAGTGCCTTTATTTTTCCATCACACCTTTTTCAAGTGAGTGTCCCTTCTTCAACAACATCAAATCCCAGTGATTCATGCCTCATGTGTGTGTTCTAGTTTGTACACTCTTTTACTTGCATGTACTCTTTAGTTGCATGTTCAAATATTCTCCTACATGCACTTCTTGGTGACAAACAATTTTAGTGTACTTGTCTTGGCTCTCCCTTTCCATATTATGGGAGAATTTCTTATATTGGTGATAATGCTTCCTTGGTTTCATTTTTAGAGTGATCTATGTATCTAGTTATTTTTCCTATGTACTAGGCAAATGGAACAACTAGTTACCCATGCATTTCAGTGAGATGGAGCATTTACCATACAGATATTCTTGGATTCCTCTTTTAGAAGTAACCTTCCATTTTCATTTGATCAATATTCTTCAAACTATTGGTACCTATGCTATTTGTATCTACAAGTTCCAAATGTTTTCCTTTGTTTGCCATATGATTTGAGTAGTGTCATTGTGGTCACTCATGTAGATTCATGTGTCATTTGTATCTTCGAGTTCCAAATGTTTTCCTTTGTTATACATCTAATTCGAGTTGTGTCGTTGGGGGCACTCATGCAGATTATTGTCTTCTTGATCCTGACATTTGTATCTTCAAGTTCAACATGTTTTCCTTTGTTTTCCATATGATTCGAGTAGTCTCGTTGGGGACACTCATGCAGATTATTGTCTTCTTGATCTTGATCATCATTTGTTTCAAAGGAGGTTATTCATTTCAACACTATATCAGTCATCTTTCGACAGTTGTCTACAACTTCGTGCTTCAACAATGTTCTTCATGTTCCTTTTTTTTGGGACATTGCTTTGGTTGGAGGCTACATAGTCCTTCACATTATTTTGGAGGATTTTTAGTCCTTCATTTACCTTTCTCTCTTTTGGAGAGGATTTTTTTCCATGAGTTTTTCTCCTTTTCTCCAATTGTGAGAGTTTAGATTGTTTGTACTTGGGTACCTCATCAGGCCTTGTTTGTTGAGACACATCATGCATTCTTTATTTTTAGGGTTTTTAGCTACTCCCTAAGTTTATCTTAAAGGGGGGTGTAGAGTAATCATGCATTAACTAATAATTGATTAATCTTTAGTTGATTATTAGTCTAATTCATTGCATGCACTTAAGCTAAACTGAGGAGTTCTTTTTATGTTAACTGAAGTGAGCTATTATTAGATCATTCTATCTCATCACATGTGATGTTGGAACTTGTCATGATCTAATCCCTTTAGCATTTAGGGTTGCTCTTATATAGAACTTAACCCTTATTGTATTGTCTTAATCTTTTGAAATGCTTGATCTCCTTGAGGACTCATGAGGTTCATACTGTAGCTTTTTCTTGTTGATGATATAGCATATTATTTTTTGCAAATATCTTGCATGGAAGATGTCTTTGTTCATTTTTTGATCCTGTCTGTTGTGTTTATTCATAATTATGACAATTGTATACATTTAATAAGGGTCAATAAATGAAATACATCATCATAGCCATCCACAAAACCACATGAATCTACAACATACTCTTATGCTCCATCAAAAACTACAATAAACATCAAATGTGTCCACCATATCAAGCAATAACTCCTCTCATACTCCAACATGCCACCTATGGAAGAAAAGGAACAAGCCAAGGTGAACACGCACCAATCCAAGGAACACAAGAATCAAAACCAAGTGATAACAAAAGCTCCAAGTTGTTGTCGAATGAAGAAAAAAACCACATGACTAGAAAGGAAACCATAACACATGTTAATCCATCCAATCATCTATACCTAAAAGGTATCCAAACATTAGTATAACTCATTTCAACAACATATCCAACCCATAAACTACAATCATAAGCTCCTTGTGTCAAACTACCAATGAAGAACATACACATCTAGGAACTCTCACTGAATGGGTAATGTCAAATCTAAAAATGATCAAGGTATACCAAGTCTATAAATCAACACTCATAACCAAGGTGTGGATAATGATAAAACCATGTAGTACCAAAGAAAAATCACAATGATCCACCCATGAATATAGATTGATACATACTCTCTCATAACATGTCACCATAACTCTCCTAAGTCCACAACAAACCATGTGAACATAAAGCTCCAAGAAGTAGCCATAGAGAAAAGAGAAAACCATTAAATCATATCACATTGCATTTCCTTATACTAACACCTCAAATTTCTAATCTATTTCATGTATGATCTCCTTCACTACCACAAATGATAAGCTTCAGTAACACCCAATTGTTCAATATCCAAGATCAAACAAAAAATATGTATCTCATATAACCAACATGGATGTAAGCCTCTCTAAACAAGGAATACCAAAATCAAATCCATTCCCAAGACTGGGAATTAACCTAATAACATCTCTTAAACTCCTCATCAATGTATAACATCATAAATAAATTCAAATTATACACAAGGAGGTAAACACCCAATTATTCAATATCCAAGATCAAACAAAACATATGTATCTCATATAACCAACATGGATGTAATCCTCTCTAAACAAGGAATATCAAACTCAAATCCATTCACAAGACTAGGAATAATCCTAATAACATCTCTTAAACTCCTCAAAAATGTATGATATCATAAATAAAATCAAATGCATAAGGAGATAAACACACCAAACATCCCTCAAATGAACCTTCTTAAACTAACAAGCATAGCTCAAGATTAATATCTATGAAAAGACAAAGCATAAAATATAATACATTTGAAAACAATAAGGGAAAATACCTCCTAAATGATTATCCATCGAGTAGACCAAGAGTGTGGAAATAAAATGCTCCTCCAGGATAACCAAGTCATTGTGGCTCACTCCAAGAACAATATCATCTATAGGTCCATCATGTACTCACATTCATACCTAGGTGAAGGCTCCTCAGACTTCCCGTGGAAACCTCCAAAGAATAACCATTTCAAGACATGATCTCCAAAAAATTAGAGATCTCCTTGCGTCACCCAAGTCTCCAAATATCCATGTGCAGTTGCAATTGATCAATCCATGTTAAGATCTAAATGCAACACAACACTCTCATGGAGTTCCCAAGAAAATAGCCAGTGTACTCAATACTAAGAGAACCAACAATACCACTACCAAAGCTTTGACTATATAATTAGTAGCCCAATCATGATCATGATCTAACATCTCCTCAAGATAAATTCATATACTCTAATGAACATATCATGCTCCTAAAAGCACATGTATCATGTCAAACTCCAAATAGTATCTAGAGTAAAGCAAGACACGATAATAAAACAATCTGATAAAAAGGATCACAAGTAAAATTCAACAAGTCATGACACCTCAACCATAGACTAAGGAGCCCTCCATGGCTAACCAAGACATCAACATCTCCAATCACATAAGATAACCATATATTGTAAATAGAACCCTAGATGTCAATAAAATCTCACTACAACAATAGGATTCAAGAGCTCCTCCATGACACTAACAACCACGAGAGTAGATTATCCATCACCAAGTGATGAATCCACACCAATTCTAAAGCTCCCACTGAACCGTGATACTAAGCTACACATGACAACATGAAAATAATATCCTAATTGAATATCATTCATGCCCTAACACAATCAAAGAAGTTAGTACCAAGAGCTCCAAAGTGTAAATTAAAACAATAATCTCCAAACCTAGAAGATACGGCCACCACCAAAACATCATTATCAAAATCTCCAACTAAAATGTGTAACCAAGCTATCATGACATCATGATAAAAATAGGTTGCAAGTCCCAATAACTGACTATCCAGGCACTCAACTCATCATCCATCCTATCATGTCAATGCAATATACCAATGCACAAATAACCAAATACAAGGCCAACTAACAAAGGATGCATCAACACTAAATCAGTCTCATGGATATAGATAGTCCATATTTGATTCATCCCACTACAATCAATGAGTTTCACATACCTAAACATTGTATAACTCATAGATCCCAAAAAATGAAAAATGCAAACTCATCATCACATTAGTAACCTACAAAATGAGATAGCCAAGAATATAATTGAATATATCAAGACTCAAACTCCAGACTACCTGTAGATCTAATTTTCCAAAAAATCCACATTTAGGTACCATAGTTAAGGACCAACTAGGAATCCAGGCACTCAACTCATCATCCATCCTACCATGTCAATGCAATATACCAATGCACAAATAACCAAATACAAGGCCAACTAACAAAGTATGCATCAACACTAAATCAGTCTCATGGATATAGATAGTCCATATTTGATTCATCCCACTACAATCAATGAGTTTCACATACCTAAACATTGTATAACTCGTAGATCCCAAAAAATGAAAAATGCAAACTCGTCATCACATTAGTAACCTACAAAATGAGATAACCAAGAATATAATTGAATATATCAAGACTCAAACTCCAGACTATCTGTAGATCTAATTTTCCAAAAAATCCACATTTAGGTACCATAGTTAAGGACCGACTAGGAATCCAAGAGATAAGAACAAGCTCCTAAAAATAAACCACACCACCACTTGTAAACTACTTCCATGATCATGTCGTGCCAAAGCTCAAGTGCACATGAATATCCATGACACCATAATCATTATTATTGTTATACCTATAATCAACTCCCACTATACCAAGACTCCAAGCCTCCACATATATCAACCCAAGTCATCAAACTAGAAAATGACTTGTGTACCTATCACCATCAAAGCTCAAACTTTGAGAACACCTATATCAAAAAGCACCAAATCTGATTATATTTTGTACCACCATCTAGATCTCATAAAAATACGCACTCCCTTAAGTTCTTGTTTCTAGACTCATTTGGATGCTTACAAAATCAAACCTCGAATCTAAACTTCCTACAACACTTGATCAAACAACTACAAACCTCTTTTTGCTCATCCAAGTGAAAAACCACATGATCCACTATGTAGCATGCTATAAATTATCTCCATCAACTATTTGAAATAATAAATTTGATTTCATATGCGAAAGTTATGACCAAATAACTTGTCTAGAGCAATGTTTAATTTCATGGCATTAAAAACTAATAAAAGCAACGAAATATAGCGACCAAACTTGTACCACTATGTAGTGCACAAAGAGATATTTTTACGACTATTGAAGTCAAAATTATGACATTGTGGATAAATGTTATGCCCCTTGGAAGAAAACTATTGTTTTAGGGCATGGAGGGGCTAAGGTGACCATATGACCTTATTAGTCACATTTTTAAACTTGCCAAATTTTAAAATTTTGCATCAAAATCCTTTTTTTAAGTACCTCATACAGTCTGAAGGGTCCCCAATTATCCTCAAATGCTAAGTCACTTGCCATTTCAAAGCAAAATCATCTAGTGTCTTAGTCAAAAACCTAGGAGTAGTTATCTAATCTATCAAGACTTATGAAAACAATTTAACCTCAAAATCCATGAAAGATGGTGAAAAATATTTTTATGTGGATTTTGGTGACTCCATTTCACCTAATGAGGAATTTTTTTAGGCTAGAATGCCTTTCAGTTGGTGAGATATTAAAATTTAAATTTTCCACTGGGTGATTTATGAAAATAATTAAATTTGGAGTTTCGTAGGAGTTAGAGAAAAATGATCTGGCAAGGAGGTTTTTGTAACCATTATATACAATGTGGCAATTTTTTTTGAGAAAATATGGATCCAAGTGAAATTTATGCATCAAACTTCCATTTGTCATGTTTGCATATTTGTCTTGCATTTCTCGAAATAGGTTCGTGAGTTTAACAATTTGTGAAATTTTGATATTTCACTCCATGGCACTTCTCTAATTCCAAAAAAATAAAAATTAAACAGTTGTGACAATAATTGAATTTTAAAATCTTCAAGATTCCTCCAACCCTTATGATTCAGACCATTTTCCTTTATTGACATTTTAAAATCCAAATTTTGTGTTAAAATATTTAAAATTCCTTTTTATTCCTATCCTACTCGGTACCCTCGATAGTTCCTAATCCACTATAATCCCACATCACTTTCTATTCATTTTCTATATCCTTTTTCAACACTCTATCAAGAACCCGAAGTCTGACACTTCTCAGTGTTCATTTAAATGGTTCCCAAACTCCTTTCAAATCTTGATGCAACAATTCAATGCATGAGAATTCTTAGGAAAGCCGCTATGACCAGAAACAAAGTATGGGCATTCTTTAAAACATATTTGCAGGCATTGAAGTCACAACTTCCATGATAGGCATCTTCCAAAATGTGGAGAGCGTAGCAAGGCACGTGAGCACCCAAATCAGATATGCTCTCATGAAGCACAATCATTGCAGGATATGCACAAAATGGATTTGTTGAAGATTCTTTAAAAACTTTCCAGTAAATGCAACTGGCACCTGCACCACCATGGAGCGATGGAAGAGGGTTTAATGGAAGAATTTTTTATTAGATGGAATAGTTGCAAGCGCCCTAATAAACATACATGCAGAATATGAAAGCAAGAACCAAAACACTCATACTGTTTGACAGAATACCCAAAGGGAAGTTATATCATGGACCACAATGATTGTAGAATATACACAAAATGAATTGTTCGAAACAACTTCAGAAACTTTCAAACAAATACAGTTGACATACATGTTTTTCAGGAGGATATAAACAATAAAATTGTTTTCGTGTCATTGGCAAAGTTGCAAGGTATGCTGCTTTATCTAAGAAAAAAAGAGGAACTTCTATTTTTCCATAATAACAAATCATATTCAACTCTACTGGATTCCTAACATTCTTGTGGCTCGTCAAAAGGAGGGAATAAAGGCTTTTCATCTAGTTTTTGGGCGTACAATTTGTAAGATTCATGCTGAAAATAAATAGAGATGGAATTATAAATCATATGCAAGTTGCAGGAGAATTTGGGACTAAACAAACTATGTTAATGAAACTCATGAAGCCTTGCTGGACTGTTGCTACTTCTAGAGTTACAATGGAATCCATATGCTTTCAATCCATCAAGGAATGTATAAAGAAAAAGGTATTTTCAATGGAGCTAAGGATTCTAAGAATGGTGAAAGTCACGTTATGGGACAAATTAGTTGGGGGAGTTAAATGGAATTTTTATGAAAAGAAGGTATGGGAGAAGAAAATTATGAGATCTCATCAATGAGGAAATAAATTTCAGTATCTTTTAAATGTTTTTAGAGTGTACACTAAATTATGACATGGATCTTATTAGTGGAGTTAAGGATGTTAAGAATGGTGAAAGTCACATTCTAAGACGGATTAGTTGGGGAGTTTATGGATTTCTTATGAAAACGAATTAGTTGGGGAGTTTATGGATTTCTTATGAAAAGAAGGCATGGAAGAAGAAAATTATGAGATCTCATCAATAAGGAAATAAATTTCAGTCTTTTAAATATTTTTAGAGAGTACACTAAATTATGACATGGATCTTATTAGTGATAAGGATGATACCCAAGACTATCCATGGCTTCATTTTAAAAGATAATCTTGGTAAATTTTAAGCTTTCTATGTCTTTATTGGACATAACGTTGAAACCATCTTTGACATCTAATGGCTAAAGGCTCAAAAAGAACAAAATATGTCATATGACATTGGGTATAATATTGGGTTTGAAGTATAAAAAAGATATGGAGCTCTCAAATAAATTTTTAGAGGAGTTGGTAATAATTGTTTGTATATATTGTTATTGTTGTGTTGTAGTCCTTAGGAGCTTGGCCTTACAGAGATTCAGCAGGGATTTATTTAGAATGAGCTATGTGAGAGGGTTGTTCTTAGGGTTGATGGTGGCTTCAAAAGTGGAGTTGGTTTTCATGTTGGTAGCTGCAATGGGTGTAGATGAATATGGGTTTAGTTCAATAGCTATAATATCTACTAGGTGTGTAATGAATAAAAACTGTCACACAAACAATTGTTCTATTGATATTGCTAACTAAAGGAATTGTGTGCATGGTTTCTTGGGGTCTTGGGAGATATGGTGAACTTCTTTTGTATGTTGTAGAAGAGGTTAGAGGCATTCTAATAGACCTAGGATATGAGATTTTGGATGATATCATTGAAAGAACATATTTGCTAGGCCAAGGCATATCTCTCTCATGAAGACCCAACAACTTGATATGAGTTGCATCCTTTCTATTGTTGGGCTATCAAAATGGAAGAGCATAGAGATAAGACAACAAAAAATTCATAAAAATAAAGTCAGCAATAATTGATGTATTATAGGTTTTTTCCATAGTAAACTTACAACTATCACAGGCAAAGTGTTTGACATAATGCCTTGATAACCATTACCCCATCAAATTTGCACAAAGGCTTTACACTTTATTATAAAGCTAGTTTTATTAATTTTTTTAATGATTTTATTTTGATGAATTGAAACACATGCTCATTAAAACAAACTTTGTAAAAAAAATTTAAAAAAAGTGTAAAGTCTTCAAAGTGGTAGTTATGAGTTGCTCACGAGTTAGTTATGGGTTGGGAAACTATAAAAGAAAGGCTCTCAAATGTAAATGGGTTCCATTTTTCCAAAGTGTTTTGATTTTCTTTTAGTTCATTTTTTTGGAGCAAAACTAAGAGAAACAAAAAAAAATTATAGATTCATCTTTGTACAAGAGGATTTGTTAAGTTGTATAATTTCACAAAGACAATAAAGATTGCATTTGGTTTGTATATTTCTAGGTGCATTTTTTAGTTATCATTATTGATTTTGCATATGTTAAATTATTAATCTCTCCGTGTCATCAAAAAAACCATTGGTTATCTGTTGGATTACTTACAACTATGCAATGTGAGCAAATAAATGTAGTCATAATCTTGGTATCTTGGTTTGAGTGCATTAACATAGCTTATCTCATAGTGTATGATTTTTGCTTGTCATTTTCAATAGTTGCTACAACTGCTTAATTATTATTATTTCCTTTCATCATATAAATTTTGGAATGTATATTATGGTTTTGTGATGAATCTTCTTTACATTTGTGTAAGTTCATGGAATCCTAGTTAGTATTCATGTGTCTACAAATCTAGGTTTTATGTTAGTTACTTACATTTGGTTTATCCCTTGTACATTTTTTTATTTCTAGTTAAAATACCCTAAAAACCCCTAAATTTTATCATATGAGGGAGTTGCCCCTCTCAAACGCAAAGGAAGATTGATGTTCCACAATGATATCTCCAACTATTGGAATGATTTTCATTACTCTTCAAGAAAATAGGGTCATTCTTGGAGGCATAATTATAATGACATTTTTTTTTACCAATAGGCACATATAGCTTGTCAATGTCATCACTGACGTCATCCAAATTGCACAAGTGCAAGCTTAAAACTATGATGGAATCAAAACTCAATTTAATTTTCTATTTTTTCTATTTTCTTGCTTGGACTTGACGACGAATTTAAAACAACTTAATTTTTATTTTGTTTAGAGTCCATGAGTGCTAGCCCTAATGCTCCATGTGACAAGTGCCCCAGATTGGGGGGCTAAGCCCTTGTTTTCCCAGGAATGTTGACTGGCAAGTTGACAATTGTTGATGGCTTGGCATGATTGTACCGACGTTGTCGCCTTATACTTTGATTGTTTGGTAAAAGGTGTGGGGGTCTACGGAGCCCCCAAAAAATTAATATAATTTTTAATTTTTTAATTTTTCCAATTAATTGATGTTGTAAGTTTTAATATTTTTTTTTTTTGCAAAGATGAACTATATAGTTGTACAATAGGGGTAGGATGAATATTTTTGTGTTTTTGTCACAACGATCAAAATAGACCGGATTTTATTTCAATATTCATTTCTCAAGCCTCTTGGATTCAATAATGAGGTCCTTTTTGTCCTAGGGGATCATATGTGAAACTTCCCTTATAAAACCCTCATGGTGAACACCCAAAAAACCCTTTTCCAACTTATATTCAAAACCCCAAATCTACAAAATATAACCACATGCAACCCAAAAACCCCAAATCTACGAATAACAATATGCAAAATGTGTCTCATACCTTGAAAATTTTGAAAAAATTCCTTTATTGTCATGGCTTCAACTTTGCACCAAATCCACTCATACAAGGGTTATACCAAAATAGGGTTCTCTCACATCCCTCAACCATAATTATGGCTATGATACCACTTGTTAGGAAAATTGTATAGGTTGGTTAACCATTTACTACACAACCCCATGAAAGAAAAGCATGTATACAAGCTTACACAATAATCATATGCAAATATGAAATACATACCACAAGAGAACACAAGATATACCTTGGGAAAAACCTCAAGAGTGAAAAATCTAGCCTCCAAAAGCATCCACACTTAATTTACTATTCAACAATGCAAACATTACAATACACCTATAAACTATCCATGAACAATTTTGAAACATCAAGATCCTCAAATGCATCCTCCATTTGTCCAAGCGTTTATCTGGACACATCTCGTGCCATGCTTCATATATGCACTCCTCAAAAGAAAGATCAATACTTTATGACAACCAAGCCAAAACCACCAACAACCAACTTCAACCACTAAACACGTCCTTGATTTTATAGAATAAATCTCACACAAATACACCAAGTGGTGAGGTAAAATCATGTGCCTCAAAACCATGAGTACACAAAACCATTGACCCTGCATTTACTTTTTAGTACTAAGTGATGAGAGCCATTCACATTCCATTTCATCCCCTATTTTAGCCATTTTCGTACACCATAATCTATCATTGTGCCCCATATCCATATCATATCTTAATCATTTTTATTATTTCTATATATGATTAAATGCAAATAATTAATATTTAGAAGATTTTTTAGATAAAATAAGATAAAATAATTAGATTGTATTTATCGATAACATTTATCATTTCAAATTTGATAAAATAGTTTTTGCAACATGTTGAAAAATTATATGACAAGGACTAATTTACAAGCAAACAAACTCATTTTTTGTTTGTAAGTTATGTGCCAGAAATAGTTGTTGTTACAACTAATAATGGTGCTCTCCATAATTGGTTAGAAAAGGAGAACAAAGGACTACTAGCTCAAAGGATAGATCTCCATTTTGTTACCAGATGTTAATAGTTATCCATTAAATACTTTAATTTTATTGTTATATATCTAAAATTGTTATTGACCAAAACAATCTTTCAAACACTTATGGGTCGTAGACCACATAACTACATAGTCTATGTTTAGCTATGATTTTGGGTCATCGAAATAAATGTCATCTCAACAAACTTTCTATTATATAAACATGTGTAATCTCTCCTTTGGGGGTTGTCAAGCAATACAGAGAAAACAACCTTTTTGCAAAAACCTGTGTGAATCAAGGAACATAGTAGTGTTGCAGTCACCTCGCCAGCCAAGAGGAAGGGCCCACTCTTCAAGAGGCAGTGAAATTTTATTTGTTTTCTATTTATATTATATCTCTACTTAATTTTTGCTATTTGATAGAAATTGTGTGAGAAATATGTAGAAGTGTTTTTCATTCGTGTGTGCAATTTACGCCTTCTTTGGTTTGAGGAAATCTTCATAATATATTTATATTACTTATTTTTATGTGTGGAAATTGAATTAAGGTTATTGTGTTTTTGTGTGCAACTTTATGAGAGATTATTTTGCAAGTCATCTGTAATAGTTGCTTGTATGTTCTTGTAGCAGATTGTTGAAATAGTTTTTACCGCAGAGTTCTTGTAGTAGTTTTTACAGTAGTGAAGAAATTTCATAGCAATTTAAATAAGTGTTTTTATTTTGTAGTTGCATTTCATCTACACTTACCTCACTACCTACAGCCCTTGCGTATATAGCCACAACACCTTTCACAATTTTACACCCCCAGATTGACACTTAGACCAAACTGAATTTTGTTGTTAAACATTAAATCTTTCTTATTATTTACCCCAGTTTTGGCCTATCACTAAGTTTTCCAAATATTAAATATTTGTGCAACCCACTAGTACATACAATTTTACAAGTGGACCCAAATAAATATTTAATGTGGCTAAACACATCACCTAAGATGCACCACAAATGAATATCTATTTTATATAATTAAAATAATTCATGTTATACAAGGTGTACAACACCTATTCCTAATAATTCATAACACACTTACTATTTTCAATGACCTTATTAATATTATCTTTAATAGTTCCCATGTCTTGTTGTAGTGCAAATAGTTTGGTGTTGTAGTTGTCCTAACCTTTCTTAATTTTTTCTTTCATAGTTATTATTTTTCCTTTTTATTGGTACATTTAGAAACAATCTTGTTGAATTAGGGAATATGGTGTAGGAGCACCTAGTGATTGCATGGCTCCATGAGACAATCTTGCTAAATTTGGTTTAGTTTTGGTGTTTTGATGTTGTAATAAGGTCATTTAGACCATTTTGAACTTGTATGAGTCTATTTTGGGTCTTAGGTCATTTTGGAATCATTTGTCAAACATTATAAAAAATTGTCAAATTGTCACAAAGTTGTCAAGTGCAATTTAGCAATTTTGTCATAGGGTGGAAGATGAATGGTTAGTAGTTGAAAAGTTGGTTTGTAAACATTGGGACAAGTTTGAAAAGGCATAAATAGTCTGAATCCATCATTGTAATGAGAGTTGAGTGATTGGAGGAAGTTTGGAGCAATGAAACCCTTAAATTTTGCATTTTTAATTATGTTCCTTACTGTTCCTCTAAGTGGCACATGTTTTTACGGACTGATAAAGGTTTGAATCTAATGGAAGATGATAGTGGGATGAATCCAATTTCTGATTCACTTTGTTTCATTTCATTTCATTGAGAATAAATAAAGTTATAGCAATTTCTTTGTAAACTATATGAAACCCTAACTGGGCTAACCTGTGACATAAAAAAATTAGTTTTCTCACATTTGCACTAATGAAAATTCCTCAAATCTGGTCAAAATGATTGTTTATGTGTTTAATTTGATCTCCCAAAGGGGCAGGAGTAGAAGACTGGATTTAGAGCCTTTTTGTTGTTGCCCTAGTTGAGTTTTATTCCTATTTCAAGCAAGAATGATGGCTAGAAGTTAGGGTATGATGAAAATGCATTCAAAACTTATGGGAGTTGATTTAGTAAGCATGTGCAGACCTAATATGATGTGTTTGAGGTGTTTGTGAAGTGGGTTGAGGTTTGGAATAAAGAGATTCAATAAACCCTTGTGTGAACAAGCTTAAAGAGGACTAGGAAGGACTGAGAAATGGTTGGGAAACAAATTTGTGATAAGAGATGGAGGTGAAATCTACATGAATGGTCATTATGTGATGTGACAAGACCTCTGGAGTGGAGTTTGTGAGTTTGGTGGTTGAATATCTCATAGGTGCTTTGGAAAACAAGGCTAATTCTCCCTTAGGAGAGCGAGACAATCAATTTTTGGAAATGATGTTCCAAAGGAAGTGTATGCACAAACCAGATATATTAAAGAAGGCCATAATGGGTATCTGAAATGCTAAGCCTTTTGTGGGTTTGATAGGTATTTTTAAAGATATGCTTAGATTTTTTTGTTTGCAATACTACAAGAGAAACTTGAAGGTATGATGAAATAAGGTCAAGTTGGGGTTTTATGAATTGAAGAATTGTTGGATTTGGTTTGAATTGTGTTTGTTTTCAGTTTTCCTCCCTACTCTACATCAATTGGTATCAGAGCTAGAAGAATTTGGGAAAGGAAGGTTGTGTGTTTGTGTGTGTTGTCTTTTTGCAGGTTGAAGAAAGAACCCGGATTCCAAGAGACTAGGTAGTGAAGAAAAGAGAAAACCTAGGTGAGGTGTTACAAATACAAGGAGAAGAAAGGTGAAAGATACTTGCTTGAATAAAGAGAAGAATGGATGTGTTGGGGAGATACTTGCAAGCTGAGGGTTCGCAAAAGAGGAAACAAGAAGGGAAAAAAGAGGAAAAAGAGATGAAGAAGGAACAAGAAAGAACAAAATAAATGGAAATTGACCAAGAGATACAAGAGTTGAGGCAAGCTATAGAACAAATAAAAGAGATGAGAGAAAGGATGGAAGAGAGATGGAAGGTTGAGTTGCAGCAATTAGCAAACCAAGAGTCAAGTTGGCATCTACCAGTTAAGAAGAAGATCTCATGGCCCATTCAAAAGATTATTCGGAGAAGAAGACAAGTGGGAGCATTAAAACTAGATGTGAAGAGAATAGAGTCTCTGTTGATGAAGGAAGATGGTGAACAAACCAAGCAAGTTGAAGTGATGATGGTAAAAGAAGAATATATGGAGGTTGCAACCATTCCAAAATTTGAAGGTACCAAGACAACAAACTTGAAGAATGATTTGATTTTGGAGGGAGATGATATTGAGTTGGTGTCAAGAGTTGATTTGTTGAAGGTCAAGGATGAATTGATTTTGGAGGATCAAGGTTGGCTTCAAAGCTATGTTGAAATGGTGTTTTCTTCATTATTTTCCAAAGAGGATAATGGTCTTTCATTTTTTGTCACATCAAAGGTTAGTGAACCTGATAAAGCAGTAGTCATTGGGGAAAAATATCAGATAAAAAAGATGAAAAACAAAGGTGAAAATCTTAAGGATGATTTGCTAAGGAAGGTGGATAATTTTAAGCATGCATTTGATAGGAAGGAGGATGGGATACACAATTTTCTTGTTGTGATTGTAGCCTTAAGGAAGGGTAAACCTAGATTCAAGATGAAACAGAATATTGATGCAGGTTCAATGATGTTTTCAAGTGAGGAAGGAGCCAAGGATCATCCATCAGACATATCTCTGCAGTTGGAGCAAAACATGGATGCCAAACCATTCAAAAGGGCAAGAGATAATGCATGTTTTCAGTACCTAGTTCATTGGAAGGGTACACCAGATGAAGGCAGCATTTGGAGACTAGAGAAGGATGTGATCAAACATAATCTTGTTGCACATCCTCACTCAAGAGGACTTGAGTTATATTTCCATGGGGAGTATGGTGCAAGAGCACCTAGTGATTGCATGCCTCCATGAGGAAATCTTGCTAAATTTGGTTTAGTTTTGGTGTTTTGATATTGTAATAAGGTCATTTAGACCATTTTGAACTTTTATGAGTCTATTTCGGGTCTTAGAAGGTCATTTTGGAATCATTTTTCAAACATCGTAAAAAATTATCAAATTGTCACAAAGTTGTCAAGTGCAATTTAGCAAGTTTGTCATAGGGTGGAAGATGAATAGTTAGTAGTTGAAA
Source organism: Sequoia sempervirens (assembly GCA_007258455.2). Lineage (NCBI taxonomy): Eukaryota > Viridiplantae > Streptophyta > Pinopsida > Cupressales > Cupressaceae > Sequoia > Sequoia sempervirens. Next base: position 186,450,235 of record VDFB02281492.1, read on the forward strand.
ATTTGGTTTGTATACGTTGGAACAAGTTTGAAAAGGCATAAATAGCCTAAATCCATCGTTGTAATGAGAGTTGAGTGATTGGAGGAAGTTTGGAGCAATGAAACCCTTAAATTTTGCATTTTTAATTGCATTCCTTATTGTTCCTCTGAGTGGCACGTGTTTGTACGGAATGATAAAGGTTTGAATCCAATGGGAGATTATAGTGGGATGAATCTAGTTTCTGATGCACTTTGTTTCATTTCGTTTCATTGAGAATAAAGAAAGTTATAGCAATTTCTTTGTAAATTGTTTGGAACCCTAACTGGGCTAACCCATGGCATAAAAAAATTAGTTTTCTCACATTTGCACTAATGAAAATTCCTCAAATCTGGTCAAAACGACTATTTATGTGTGAAATTTTATCTCCCAAAGTGGCAGGAGTAGAAGACTAGATTTAGAGCCTTTTTGTTGCTGCGCTAGTTGAGTTTTATTCCTATTTCAAGCAAGAATGATGGCTAGAAGTTAGGGTATGATGAAAATGCATTGAAAAATGATGGGAGTTGATTTAGTAAGCATGTGCAGACCTAATATGATTTTTCTGAGGTGTTTGTGAAGTGGGTTGAGGTCTGGAATAAAGAGATTCAATAAACCCCTGTGTGAACAAGCTTAAAGAGGACTAGGAAGGACTGAGAAATGGTGGGGCAACAAATTTGTGACAAGAGGTGGAGTTGAAATCTGCATGAATGGTCATTATGTGATGTGGCAAGACCTCTAGAGTGGATTTTGTGAGTTTGGTGGTTGAATATCTCATAGGTGCTTTGGAAAATAGGGCTAATTTGCCCTTAAGACAACGAGACAGTCAATTTTTGGAAATGATGTTCCAAAGGAAATGTATGCATAAGCTAGATATATTAAATAAGGCCATAATGGGTATCTGAAATGCTAAGTCTTTTATGGGTTTGACAAGTATTTTGAAATATATGCTTAGATTTCTCTATTTGCAATGTTACAAGAGAAACTTGAAGGTATGATGAAATAAGGTCAAGTTGGGGTTTTATGAATTGAATAATTGTTGGATTTTGTTTGAATTGTGTTTGTTTTCAGTTTTCCTCCCTGCTCTGCATCAAAATACCATCCCATTTTAAAAATAAATTACCATCCTCCTTAGTGGAGACTTGGGTTTCCTTTTTTGCTTCTTATCCAATATATAAATCTTGATGTTTAGCATGTGAATCTCTATAAAGAACCATTATTGTTGTTATTCTATGCTTCAAAAACCTCTTGAAGAGTCCCTAAATTTTGAAGAACCACTAAATTTTTAGTATCTTGATTAAAAACTTGATATACATGGATCTTGTATTCCAAGGAAGGCCTTATCCTTCCCTTTAACCCTAAAATTCATCCTTTAGGAATCAAATCTCTTTGGTATCTCCTAGGTTTTACCCTTATTCTTTGTACCCTTCTTCACAATGACAAGGGTCTAGGTAAAATTCTTGGGGGAATCTATGCTCTTCCTTTTATTCTCCCTATTATAATTAGTTCCTTTACTACTACCTTCCAAATTCCTATTCCCTTATAGCTCATAATATTATCATTGGATAAATAAACCTTTTTCTCTAACTTAGACTCAATATCATACATAGAATCATACCAAAAGTGGATGAACAAGATCTTCTAGATGCCCAAAACTATGATTTGTGGATTCTCACCTTTTTCCCTTTATCATTTTGATTAATATGAATATGGTGATAAAAAATGAGTTTCCTTAACCTCATAAAGTTGACAATAGGAGTTATTAACCCTTAATGCAAGGGTATCATCCCAAGGGCTCTTTTACAATCCTGGATGGTATTTTCCAAAGATGACAACAAGTAAAAGGGAAAGACGCTAAAATTTTATACCTAAAGTGATTAAGGTAAATAAAATAATAAGAGTATATATATTTCAATCTTCATTCTAAAGTAACATACCTCATAATACATAGGGTTGCCTCATCCCATAGGTTTGAAGGATCTTTGAGCATGACCTAAATGTAACTTCCTTAGGTCTTTACCCATTTTAAAGAACATTGAGATGGCATCATCGTCCACTCTCTTGTATTTGAATATTTTAGCTCTAGTAACTAAAATCCATATCACTTCTACCAATAATTCTTTAGTTACCTTAAATTCTATCTCTTGTATCACAACATGCTTGTTATCCCAACCTTTTGCAAATTCTATTTTAAAGAGGTATTTGTTTCTAAAGAGTAATCATGCATTAGTTAATAATTAATTAATCTTTAATTAATTATTAGGCTAATTCATTTCATGCACTTACCCTAAATTTAAGAGTGTTTTTTAATGTTAACTGAAGTGAGCTATTATTAGATCATTATGCCTCATCAATCCTTATTTTTCGGGACACATCATTCATTCTTTACATTTATGTATTAGATTTTTAGGGTTTTTAGCTACTCCCTAAGTTCATCTTAATGGGGGGTGTTAGAGTAATCATGCATTAGCTAATAATTAATTAATCTTTAATTGATTATTAGTCTAATTCATTACATACACTTAAGTTAAACTTAGGAGTGTTTTTTATGTTAATTGAAGTGAGATATTATTAGATCTTTATGTCTCATCACATAGGATGATGGCACTTGTCATGATTCAATCCATTTATCATTTAAGGTTTCTCTTATAAAGCACTCACCCTCATTGTATTATCAAAATATCTCTGTAAAGACTCCTAAGGTTCATTTTGTAAGCTTTTCTTGTTGATGATATGGCAGATTATTGTTTGCATATCTCTTGTGTGGAAGGTGTTATTGTTTGTTGTTTGATCCTAAGTCTCATGTTATTCATGATTCTAATAGTATCATACCCATTTAGCTTCTCCATGAAGGGTGTTAAATCCCCATTAACCAAGATCCTTCGTACCCTAGGATTTTTTAATTATAACTTAATGGCTCAATCTAGTTCCTATCACTTACCATTTTAATTCGTATCCTACCACTTTTCAGTTTCCCCACAAAATCTCCCTTATTCCCTTAAAATTCTTGCAAAATTGATCAAAGTAATAACCAAAAAGAATATGCTAGAAGCCAACATCAAGTATTAAATGCCAAGAATATCAAAATGAATTCTCATGATGTGAACTAAATCAAGGATCATAATCGACCACAATAGATAAATTATTGTTGATATAATTATTATTGAGATCTCTAATTTCCATAGGGAAAGTGTCATTCCTTGACCAATTTTATAAACGTTGATGATGAACTCCCCGATTACCAAGGTGATCATAAATTTTGCTAGCCTTCCTATGAGTGATTATATTTCTCAAACTAGCAATAATATCAAGGGATTCCTTTATCATGCCTTGTATAGTTCAACTAGGTTGGGTCTTCTTCCTCAAGAACTTTAAAATATTCATTAAGTATGCTTCAATAATTAGGGAATGAACTCCAAAACTTTGAGTTATTTTAAGAACATTATAGTTTGCTATAACTTTAGCAAAATTATTGGTCTAAGTACCAAGACTGATTGCAGACACTACTATCATTTTAATTTTACTATTTCTTAAGACTCTAAACCTACAAGTAGGAAACCTAGATTCCCTTAGACACATACTCAAGATTTAGCTTGAATTAATTTGGAGGAAGGTTCTAAATGAAAATTTTCCTGAGTCAAATTAGTAAAGTATAAATTTTCAAAGATGAGTCCACCTCAAGCTCCACCTTAGAGACCCCAAACTTATATGAGGAAGATATTTTTTCATCAATAAACCATAATAAAAAAAATCCTCAATTATCGAACTCATTTTATTAAACACTCTTCCCATAGGATATTTCTACTCACAAAATATTATGTTGTTATGTTCCTTCTATAACCCCAAAATAATGTGAGGTAAATGAATACCATATAAAAAAAATCATGAAGTGTTATAAAAGGGAGAAGACCATGTTCAATAAACCCTTGAGTATTATTGGGGAAATCCTAATCCTGCTGAAGTGGGAAATAAATAGTCCCAAAAAAATCCTAAGAAAAATAATGTTCCAATAACAATTGAAGAATATATTCCTTTATACTTCACATAAGATACACCTATTAACCATTAAAAAAAAATACTTTTAATCAAATTTTCTATTGTGGGGATATTATTTTGACCAACCAACTAGAAAAATATATTAATATTTAAAATTAGATGGAGTTTCTATAACTTTGACTAAGAAGAAGGAAAGTCATTATCAATTGACAATAGAAAAGGAACTCATGGGAGTGGGCGCAAATCAAATCATTTCATCCCTAAATTCATATTAAGGAATATGAAAATTGTATAGTAGAGAGTTTTTTCTAGATAAAACTTCCAAAAATGGGAGTAGAAGCCATGTTTTTCCAATAATTTACTCCATTATCCTCCATAATATAGTTATCAATTTTCTGTCCAAAACTTGTTTTACATATATTAACTATAGGTGCAACACATTCTAGTTCTTTCAAAATAAAATTTAAAAGCCAAATGTCTCAAATTTTCTATTTCTACCATCACCACGTTTCTATTTAGTTCCCTTATTAAGGATGAATCTACTAGAAACCATACTTCTCCAAATAGTAGATCCTTGAGGAAACTCATATAATTACTCAATAAAATATCATCATTTATCCCATCCAGGTAATTTTTGGAAGTCATAAATGTCCACTCCTCTTCATTTACCAATATCCAACTTATTTTGGCATTCTAGCAAGGTTAAAATATGTTATTCTCCTTAATCCCAACCCACATTTACTTTTGGATTTACAAACTGAATATAATTTCTTTTTCAAGATAATTTTGTTAACTAGACTCTTAGATTGATATACCATACTTATCTTCTTCCATAATAAATTTGTAGATTACTACTTAGACAACATTAAAATTTGACAAACATAATTGAATATTACTTATTGCTTTCTTATCCAAATTTAACCCATCTTCATTAGACATACCTAAGGGTTTGGTTAAATAAAATACCATAGTTTACTCATATATCTCCACCAAAATATTCTCCATCTTCAAATTCTATAATTCAAAGTTCTACCCATTGAATCTCTTAATTTCAAACATTGACATTCTATCCATAGATTTAATACTATTATGCTTTCTCACAAAATCCTTAGAATTATTCTTACGTGTCTAGTTATACATGAACTATAGCAAACCAATTGTTATAGGGTTTATCACTACACACATCAAGGTTTGGACTCCCAACAAAATAGTGACTACCCAAAAAACCTATTATCTAATACTAAATATTGGATATTTTTACCCCTATTATCAATGATTGACTGATTAGGATGAATAAAATCTTAAAATTGTGTATTTAGATAACAATCAACAATACTTATAACATCTATCTAACATATACAAAAGTAAATAGAATAGTATGCACCCACAAGATTACATAATACTTAAATATTTATGTGGGAAACCCTTATGAGTGAAAAAACACCACAAAAAGGTATTCATAATTATTTAGAATCAATAAGTCTATAATACAACAAGGTTTACAAAGTTTAAATATACAACATACTTCATCTACAACCATTTTAATGTTTCACAACAAGTTATGTTCAATCCAATGTTATTCTTTTAGCTTGTACTATCTACCTAAATTTATAACCTTGTTACCTTCACATGAAATTATCTATGTAGCCATTCACATGGGAATAACTACTATCTAACTATCTAACCAACATGTCAAATACCAAGAGATATACAACTATAATATGACATCAACATGCCACACATATCATCGGATATGATATCTCTATATGGATAATTATCTTAAATATGTAGATGTTGCCTCACACTATGAATTAATACTTATATCCTTAATATTATAGGTATACATAAATGTTTCCAATATAGCCACCACTACCAACTCCTCATCTATGGTAGCTCACACAAATAAAACATCACTTCAAACTACCTGTGGTACCATGTACCATCTTCCAAAATATTGTCCTACTCTTAGATAATACTACATGAACTCTAGTTCTAGCACAAGTGCTCCTATATTACTATTGATGCTTATAAAAAATATTATCTTCCATATATAGTTGTGATTTATTCTTCAAATGACTTGTGGTTGATATCACAACACTACCATATGTTAAAAAATATGTATAGTGTATGACATTCTATGATATTATATTATCGCATGTGAAATACTATGTTTATTGTACCAAAACATTTATAACTTCAAATATTACTACATTAAAATGTAGACAAAATCTTCGTGCAAGGACTCTCTACAAGTGAATATCACCTAAATATCATCAGTAAGAAGTCAATATTTTGATATACAAGAAATTTGTAAGTGAATTTCAATCTCATTTGCTATGTGTTTGTTCTTTTATTCATTCTCATATGCATGTACAATGAGATTGGTTGTTTTTTCGTCACTATGGTACATACTTGGTATTATGTTTGTTGAGTTTTATTTGATGAGGATACCTGGTTGTTAAACTATTATTGCTTGAAATGCTATGAGTCAACCTTATTTTTTATTTTTGGTCCACTTATACCTTCCTATACTAGTAATACATAATTTATCATATTTTCCTTTCCTTGAGAAAACCTAATAAATATTTAATTTGGGTTTTTAATTTTTTTGTGGTTATGTTTTTTCTTTTTTTTTGTTAGATTGCAGGAATCGGTCGGGTATCCATCCCCCTATTAATTGTAGTGTGCCTGGTAAAAAAAATTCACGTGACTGGTGGCATTGGCGCAACATGCCCTTTGGTACCACGGGTTTGGAGGGAGACTAGACCTCGTGACCTCTTGCCTACAATAGGATGCTTTAGCCAATCGAGCTAGGCCCCCTGCCCCTTTTGTAGTTATGTTACCTTCATGAGGTGTGAATCATATTATTTTATATGGGTTGTGATTTGTGGATTATTTGTAGTACTCTTTTTTTAAATATTATTCAATTTTGCAATCAATTGTGAATAGAGTTTAAGTGTTTTGGGTAGATATGTTATCTTGGTCAATGCCAAATCCTAAGTGGGGTTTAGGAGTATACAAGGGTATCATGTGAGTTATTGTTATAAGCTCCAAAATGCAATGGTCTATCTCTTTATATACATATTTTTTGTGTTTTTGGACCATACATTCTTGAGTGGGGGTTTATGGGTGGAAATAAATCCTTGGTTAGAACTTGTCCCCTATATCCATAACATGGTTATATTTGCACAAGAAAGAGACTAAGGGAGTTATTCGAATATGAAAATGTAATTGAGGATATTTTAGTTGAAATATTATCAACGCTTCTTATATTTAACATAAGTTGCATATAATTTGCTATTGTAAAATTTAGTTACACTCTATAATTATGTATTCACTATCTAATAAGGGGTTTCTTATACATATTTATATGGATGTCATTGTAATTATAAGTTTCATTGTGGCTTCATGACACTTTTTAAGGTATGATAAACATGATATAGCCTATTTATTCAAGGATGGTGGATTTTGTCAATTGTAAATAACTTTGGGGTTTCAAATGAACTATGCAGGTTTTATTGTTAGAAATCTAAAATAGATTGAATAACCTAAGGAATTTTTTAAGATAAAATCAAAGTTATATAAATCGGAAAAACATAAGAGTGCAAACCAGGACTCCGAGAGATTATGCAATTTTGATGTGACAATATTCCATTAAGAGCTTCTATGCTGAAAAGATATAATGCAAAAGATTGCAAGAAGATGCCAGAATATGCAAATACAAGCTAGGTAGTGAGTTTATATAGAATTTAGGAGAGGAGGTAGGTGGAAAATCCAACCAATAGTAATCAACCAAAAAAAGTGGAGATGGACAGCCAAAAGTGGAGGATGTCACCAAAAGTGGAAAGTGGTTCCACCCTTTAAGGAAGGGGAACTACACGCTTATCTCCTAGTAATAAACTCGCGTTATTATCCTAAGAAAGCTTAATTTAAGTGTATGAAAAGCTTAGGACTATGGTAAAATAAATTAACCCACTAGGAAAATAAAAACCTACACCAACACCCCCCCCCTTAGGCATAGGTTAGGAGGATGGAAAACATGATGGGTCCTGGAAAATGAGTCCATGTTAGGTACCCATGTACAAATGCAAAGAAATCTCTCACAAATGAAGAAAAGGAGAAACCCTAGTGGGACAAAAATCCTTCTCACAAATAGAGAGATGAAATACAATAATGCTCTTAATGATGCATGAGAAGGCTAAAACCCCATACGAGGAAAAAGACCCCTCCCCCCATAAGAGAGAAGAAGAAGAAGAGAGACAATGCAACCCCCCCCCCCAATGGTGAGTCTCTTGCAATGGTAGAATCTCGACATTGAATGTTGAAGATGATCCAATCTCGTTGAACAATGTTCCTCCCCTTCGGAAGAAACAAAACTATGAATGTATGCAAGAGATTTTCCTATTCATAAAAGGAAGATGAGGGAAGATAGATGATTTATGATGTCTATGAAGCATGATCAAGTGTCTTCATGTCGATTTCGAAAGATGACACACTCCAAATAGGTGTTCTAGGCCACACTGCTGAAGAGGACAATCCAAAATCTAGTAGAGATGAATGTAGAACATGATCTAAAGACAAAGATATCTCCCCTGAAGACAAAGAAGGCTCCTCCAAATTTTGTCCAAAAGTATCCACACTCATGTCAAACTGCAAAGGATGATCATGTAGAGAATGAACAAGAGGGTCAAAGTGTTCCCTCACAACAATTGAAGAAGGATCTTCTCCATCAAAGAGAAGATGAATGTAATCAATGGTGTCTCCCATATTTAAAATATGAGACTCCACAAACAAGTCTGAAACACCTATCAAGAAGTCATCTGGAAGATAATATATATCCTGCTTCATTGAATCACAAGAAACCATATCTATAGTAATACAATCATCATCATATGCAATAGTAGATGAAGATGTGATCTCAATATGAGGAGGAGAAGCAAGAAGAAAAGCAACTTTGTCAACTGGACATTCAAGACATTTATTATACTCAAGCTCCTCGAAAGTATCATCATCATAGGGTATATTATCAACATCATCAAGGGGAATTAGACAATCTGCAACAGGATCATCTGGGAATGGAGAGATATGATGGTCTCCAAAGATCTCCCAAATCTTGGTCCAAAGTGTGTGTGGGCACTCGATATCTAAGATCTCCACAAGAATATCAACACCAATATATATACCAATTAATCCTACAATATGATCACTATTATTACCCCAAATTGATTTCTTCCAAGGTGTTTGTGGTTCAAGTATGAGTCTATAAAGGTATGGAAAAATCTTAAGCCACCTAAGATGTGTTAGGATACCTTTTTTCCAAGACTCATAATTATCCTTATTCAGAATTACCACAAAAGGACAAATAGAAAAACCCATGATACCTCCTCAAAGATGAAATCAAATGAATCAATCCACATCCCCCTAAATTCACTCAATCAAAGTACCCCCCAAATATTATAAGGTTGGCACTTTATATTTTAGTGCGTTTACAAAGCCTTTTCCAAGATACAATGCTCAATAGGCTCAAAATAGTCAAAATTAAAAAAAATGATACAAAATAAACTTGAAACAAAATATGGAAAAATTAGCCTTATATTTGTGTAGTGCTCTTCAAGACCTTTCCAATGCCTACTTATTTCTGAAAATTGGAGCACCAGGGCGAAAGTTATGGCAATTTGAAGAAACTTGCACCAAATAGATTCAACCTGCAATATCTAGAAGAAAATGGAAAAAAATATTTTCAATATCTCTCTAGATGGAAATTTCTCGTCTCCAGCTTTCTAACAATATCTCGTGTGTAGAAAATAGACACCATGGTGAAAATTTATGATTTTTTTTAAATGGCTAAATTTAGCCTACAGTGATGGTCCTCCCAACAAAAGAAAAATTTGCCAAAAATAAAATTTGCCTAAATAGACAAATTTTATATGAGAATAGGGGTTTTGGGCCTTCTGAACACAATAGAAAGGTTTTTTTGGATCGAAAATGCTCCAATAAAAGTTTGTTCGACAGATCTGAGGTTCAAACCCATGTTCACAACTTTGTTAAATGATCTCCAATTTGAATGAAACAAAATCCAAATCTTACTTTCTTGAGCCTTCTAGATGTGTTGGAACAATAAAAATGCTACCAGTATAACCAAAAATTCTACAATCACCTAAATCTCACAAAACACATATGTAATATGAAGAGGTTATTAGATCTTTGCAAATCTTTTCTGATTCTCTAGATCGTTCAAAACGCAAGAGAAGAGCATACGGAAATTTACAAGATCTTTACAAGAAAATCAATCTCTCAATCAAGAATATATGAACTTAGATTTCTCAAAACAAAAGATCTAATACCATGTTAGAAATCTTAAATAGATCGAATAACCCAAGGAACTTTTTAAGAGAAAATCAAAGTTATATAAAGTGGAAAAACATAAGAATGCAAACCATGAATCCGAGAGATTATGCAATGTCGATGTGAGAATATTGCATTAAGAGCTTCCAAGCTGAAAAGATACAATGTAAAATATTGCAAGAAGATGCAAGAGTATGCAAATACAAGCTAGGTAGTGAATTTATATAGAACTTAGGAGAGGAGGTAGATGGAAAATCCAACCAATAGGAATCAACCATAAAAAGTGGAGATGGACCACCAAAAGTAGAAATTGGTTCCACCCTTTAAGGAAGGGGATACCACACACTTATCTCCTAGTAATAAACTCACTTTATTATCCTCAGCAAGCTTAATTAAGTGTAAGAAAAACCTAGGAATAAGGGAAAATAAATTAACCCACTAGGAAAATAAAAACCTACACCAACATTTATATTATAAATTATTAAGCATTATAATATTTTTACGGTATCATTTTGTATCATTGTAAGTAAATGGTGTGATAGCTTATCTTGGATGTATTTTTATGTACACGTCTCTAGTAAATTTTGTTTGGTATATGTTTGATAAAACTAATAGGATATGTAAATAGATATTCCATGTATCTTAGCCTTTGAAATTTAAATAAAAAGGTTGTGTTTATGATTTTATCTTAGGTATATGGTTTATTCATTAATTACTATGATGTAATCTAAAGCATACTTGTGTAATATTGATCATGTGTCTAAATAGGAGGTAGGGAGATTATATGCATTAGTTTTGCTTCCTTTGAGTTGGAGTAGTAGTTAGGAGGTGTGTTTATATTCTTTTAGTTTTATAATATTTCTAAGAGTTGACTATGTATCTAGTGAGGGTATAACTATTATAAGGATTTTTGTACTTTTGTGGAATTATTTATAGAATCATCATACAAATGCTAGGTGGGTATAGATTAGAAATTTTATATTGTACATGATTATGTAAAGATCTATTGTCACCATAATGTAATAAAGTTTAAGAATCTCTACATGCATAAGTTTCTTAATAACTTTATGGTGTTTATATATGTAAGCTCATTATACATAGGTTCTCCTTGAATCTTTGATGAACACTACCTATAAGAGTTCTTTTTGTAGTTGAGGAATTACTACTCATGGAGGTTCACTATGACTATCATACATTATAGCATGAAAGCTTCATTTTACATTGAAACAATATATATTCTGGTGAACTCTTTAATTATAGGTTATTGATTGTTTATATGGTGCAAGAATGGGTGTGCTAATAGGATGTTATATATATTTAGCAAAAGGAATACTGGAGAAATAATGGAGTGGGGAGACCTATAACCATATAGACTTAGTTGAGTCATAAGACTATGTCCAATCATTAATATTGCTAATTTTTGAAGGTGGTATAATGGCTTCTTATGATAAATATATTTATCTATCAAATTAGTGGAATTTGAAAGGAAAATATAGATGTATCACCTTGTATTTATTTAGACTATACTTATAAATTGGAACTCAATCTTTTATAAAAATCGTGTGATAATAGTTGGTATCGATTGTATGTGATGATGCAAGGGTTTTATGATAACGTTATTTGATGGATGGTAACAATGGTATGTTAACTATATATGTGGAAACCATAAGGTTTTTTATATCATTATTATGAGTTAATGTCTAGTGTGTGGAACTAATATAATTTTACTTACAACATCAACTAATTTGGTGTGCCTCTATTAGTGATAAGAGATTTCTTTGAATGATGATTCTACAAGCATTAATATAGTCTTAGGTGTGATCTTGCATTATAATGATAGGATAAAAATATTAAGTAATAAAGTTAGTTTATAATTATTACTTAGTGTAGAGAAGGGGGATTCGCTACTCATGACTCTCTTTATTCTCAGGAAAATCACAAGGGGAAAATTGCCCTAAACTACCTCAAGGAATAGAGCAAGAGTTTCAAAACTAGAAAGAGTGGGTCACAAAGGTTTTATGAACAAACTAGTGATTTTTCGGTCAAAGGATGTCAACGCAAAATATGGACAATAGTGTGTGGTGCGCTAGAGTCCCAAAGGCACGTTAGCGTCTCGTACAGACAAAAAATCAAGAATTTCATAGAAAACACAAAATGACTACTAACAACCTAATTACTAAGAACTTCCAAAATTTTGGAAGGTAACAGAACGTAACAAAACTGAAATAGAGTGAAGTATAAATGATGAAGGGAATAAGAGATAGAAACTGCTCATAGCAACCCAAGTAATGAAGCCTCCAACACATGAATATCTTCAATACCTACATGCATGAGATCGAAAGAAAATGTTGGGGTTGTATAGAGTGTTGTGAGAGTGTGGGAGTGTTGTTGTAGTGAACTCTAGAGAGCTATACGAACAAGATATCAAGACAAAGAGAAGAGGAAAATGCCAGAGCCAAAGCTAGACAAATCTAGAGGAGGAAAATGAATTGAAAATATAGAATTTAAAGAGAGAATATGAGGGAAAGGAAGCTTCCTGAGTAGTTACAAGGCGCCTCGAGCTGTTACCACATCACGCTACAAAATGATGTGAATAGGAAAAGCACAAGGTTTGACGCAAAGATGACGCGCAAAGGAATTTGCTGAAAAGGGGTCCTAAGCATCCTAAGAGGGGAAAAAGGTTGATGCAAGGGCTAAAATGAGCCTACACAAATGCTAAGTGAGTGGACACTAAAGTGGATGCAAAAATGCATGTGAAATTGCAAGGGGTGCAATTTTACGACATTACATTTTGCCCCCACTTTAGCAGGCATATGAATCTATACTAATATGCACGCTAAAGGAAATCTACTAAACATAAATAACATCATGATACCAAAAGGATACTATAGAGGAAGTAGATAAGTCTTCAAACCAAGGAAGCATGCCCCCAAGTTGTAGACCTAGAAAAAAACACATTAGACAAGAAAATCCTACACAAGACAACAATGTTAGAACATAGAAAGTCATTACATCACGGGGTTAGAACATATAAAACACACAAGTAGGCACACAACAAACTAAAGGATTTGAGTCAACAAAGTGAAAGAGACCTCGATGTAAAGGGTTATCTCAGTACTATGCGTCATCCCCAAATTAATAAATAACACATAGAATAATTCTTAGATGAAGAGAAGAAGGTGAGGATCAATTGCTTCAAGAGAAGAATGCACCCAAAATTTAGGGAAGCAACCAATATCAAAGTGAGAAAGAGGTATATACTTAGGAAGAAGATGCAAGTCTTTGATCTGATATACACAATTTGAGAGGAGAAGAGAGAAGAGAATTTAAGAGAGAGAAGGAAGGAACTGGAAAGGAATGGAAATTCCAAGAGAGATGGCTCCACAAGTACTCAGTTCTGAGGAGAGTTGAACAAATTGCATTGGAGGCCCACAGACCAACAGTGAACAGACCCTGCAGGATGAAAGTGCTTTATAGGTCCTCAAACTTGTAAAGAAGGTGCCCCAGGTGCTCAGTCCTGAGGAAGCACGATGTGAGAGGCTCCATAGAGTTTGATAGGCCCTTATAGGTGCCTAGTCCTGCAAGGTAAGCTTGAACAGATCTAGTCGGGCTGCCCCCAAGCTAGATGCCAAGATGTGAGATGTCATGACATCGCACATCAGATAGAAGATAAGTCTAGTCAAGCTAACCCCAAGCTAGACGCCATAGAATTCATTTGAGATAAAAGCTTTCAAAGGGGTCCCTCAACAACCCTTCAAAAGGAAAGGGGTCCACTTAAGGGACACTTCATTTGAAAGACATAGAGAAGAGAGGGGGTCCTTTAAGGGGGACACACATCTCCAGAACAAGTTATCACTGCCCCCAACATGCAAGGGAGGAGAACCATGCAAGATACTTAGAACATATAGGATAGAGGTAGACCTCGATATCACTTGTCATTTGAAGAAGAGGTAAGTACATCAAAAAATAAATGAGTGATGGAACTTGAATCAAGAAGTTGTTGTATTTTATCCTTCAAGGCATTACATTCACTAGTGGAATGGCCAGGCACTCGATGGTATGCATAGAAAGAATTTTTTACTTTATCATGCTTATGAAATTTCTTATGTGTAGGAGAAGGAAGAGTAATCAAGTGGGCTTTGAAAAGCCTCAACAAGATATTCCCTTGCTCAGATAGAGGATGAGAAGTAGGAAGCAACCTTTTCTCTTGTGGAGAAAAGCTTGATTTCTCACAAGAAGAAGACATGAAGATAACAGATAACGGAAGATGAATCAATCCAAGAGAACAAGGTTGAGCAGAATTCATTCATTCAACCATGGCTTCCATTTAGATTGTTCATTCGAGCAACCAATCCCCAAATTACGATTTCGAGGTGCACATTCTATAGGGACTTGAATACCTTGTTCATTATGCCCACAACCTTTATGCCCATAGCCATATTTAGAGACAAGCTTGAAGCCAGGGCCATAACATGTTTGTAAATCTTGAGGAGGATCTTTGTAGAGAGCATTATTCCAACAATGGGGATTACACTCCTCTATGAGATCACCATCAGTCTTCTTGATAGGACTTTCAACATTAGCCTCTTTAATAGAAATGTGGTCATCTTCCTCAGAAGGAGGAGGATCAACATTAAGAACATTACAACTATTGTTCACATTATCCCGCAGTACAAAAGAATATTCATCTTTGATAGCGAGTTTGGATGATATTATCGGAAGTCTTAAGTCGATCAGGT
Source organism: Sequoia sempervirens (assembly GCA_007258455.2). NCBI lineage: Eukaryota > Viridiplantae > Streptophyta > Pinopsida > Cupressales > Cupressaceae > Sequoia > Sequoia sempervirens. Next base: position 186,465,327 of record VDFB02281492.1, read on the forward strand.
CGACTTTATATTCTCCAATGAAGGATTTTTCAAAGTCTAGAGAACCCCAATCATCACCAAGACATGCATTCTTTTGAGAAGAGGTAGAAGGAGCATACTTAATATTTCTTGCTTCAGAAGGATCTTCTGTAGAGATATTTTCCTCAAGGGTATCCTTTGTAACGAGTACCACTGGAGTAGACATCAACATGTTGGAAGACACAGAAGGGATAAGAGTAGGTACAACTGAAGCCTGACCAATAGCTGCCATCTCACATAAGTGCATAACACCGAGGTCAACCCTTATTGTGACTACTTGATTGTTACAAATGAACTTAATAGATCTATGCAAGGTAGATGGGACTAAACCCATGGCATGAATCCATGGTCTACCGAGAAGAAGGTTATATGGTAACTTTTCCAACATAACATATACCAAAGTGGGTGTAGTAATGGGTCCCAACCTTAAAGGCAAGACTATCGAACCTAAAGGTTTCCAACCAACATTATCGAACCCACGAATAATAAGAGAAGAAGTAGCTAGAGAGGAAGAATCAATATTGATCTTAGGCAATAAATCAATGCTACATACATTGAGCCCAAACCAGAGTCAATGAGAGTATGTCTAATGTTGATTTTATTAATGTTGACTATGATCATTAGAGGGTTTGCTTGCTTCTATACTTCTGAAGGCGAGAGTTCCTATGGATAGAACATAATATTCAAAAAATTTGCACGAATATGATCCATCAATGCATTAACATCCATCGCCCTAGCAGAGGTAGGCAAGAGGATCTTTTGCAAGGATTCTTGAAGCGTACCTTGATAAACTGGAGCAGACTAAAGCAATTCCCACAATGAGATCTTAGTCGGAGTAACGCAAAGTTGCTTGACAAGATCGTAATTACCAAGTGCTTTAGTCATGGGTTTAGGTGTTGAAGGAAGACTTGGTTGAGAAGGTGGTAAAAAAGCAGGTTGATAAACATTTTGTTTATTACTTCTAGTATTATAAGTATGGACTACTGCTCTATAGGAGGGAGTCTTACAAAGATAAGGAGAATCACCATTAAATAGAACACCATTAATAGAAAAAATACTTTTATAAGAAGGACTATCCAGAGTCAAGGAAATGCTAGGTCTCTTAGGCCTTTGAGGGGCACCAGAGACATAGATTACATTCATAGATTCATCATGACTTTTAGTAGACTTATTATCAACATCGATTTGTGCGAGATCGGATGTGAGGTAATATTTCTCATTCACTAAGGCATCATCTCTAGAGGAGAGTGCATTGGAATGGAGAAGAGATTCATCGTTCACTAATGCATCATCTCTAGAAGAGAGTGTAGTGGAATAGAGAAGAGATTCATCATTCGCTAATGCATCATCTCTAGAAGAGAGTGTATTGGAATAGAGAAGCGATTCATCATTCACTAATGCATCATCTCTAGAAGAGAGCGCATTGGAATGAAGAGAAGGTGGAGTAACATTAAGAAAAGTATTAATGATTTCATCTTCTTGCAATAAAATATCCTCTAAAGCAAGAGGATTTTTATGAAAAGGACCACAGATACAGAGTGACATAGTCAAAGCCAAGTCACCATCACATGCATGAAATGGAACATGAACACTTTGAATAAAATTAGCTACTGAACTGATAAAAGAGGATATTAAATTCATTTTGAAACTAATAAGTTAAATATAATAAATAATGCATAAACAAGTCGGTCGAAGGTCGGCGCATCACTCTGACAATACGAAATGGGGTTTGGGGAAGGTATTTTCACATGAACTTCACCAAAATGTAGAGAAGGTGGATTCACTACTCATGAGTATCTTTATTCTCAAGAGAATCCCAAGGGGTGAACTACCCTAAACTACCTTAAGGAATAGAGCAAGAGTTTTAGAACTAGAAAGAGTGGGTCACCGAGGTTTTTCAAAAAAACTAGCAAGTTTTTTATCAAAGGACGTCAGTGCAGAACATGGACGACATCACGCGTTGGAGTCTCAAAGGCACGCTAGCGTCTCGTATGGATGGAAAACCGAGAATGTCAGAAAATACAAAGTGACTACTAATAACCTAATTACTAAGAACTTCCAGAATGCAGGAAGGTAATAGAACATAACAGAACTGAAACAAAGTGAAGTATAAATGATAAAGGGAATAAGAGATAGAAATTGCTCACAACAACCCAAGTAATGAAGCCTCCAACACATGAATATCTTCAATACCTGCATGCATGAGATCGAGAGAAAATGTTGGGGTTGTATAGAGCACTATGAGAGCATGGGAGTGCTACTGTAGTGAACTATTGAAAGCTATATGAAGAAGATAGTAAGACAAAGAGAAGAGGAAAAGGCCAAATCCAAAGCTAGAGAGATCCAGAGGAGGAAAATGAATTGAAAAGATATCATTTAAAGAGAGAATAGGAGGGGGAAGCTTCCCGAGTGGTTACAAGGAACCTCAGACCATTACCACTGACAAAAGGAGTTGATAAGTAGAAAACATGCTCAGAAATAGTCATTTGAACATCAAAATGTCATAGGACACTAGTGTGGTGCGTGGACATTCGTGTGGTGTGCTAGTGTCCAAATACATCACGCTACAAAGCAACGAGAACAGGAAAAGCACAAGGTTTGACGCAAAGCTGACACGGGAAGGAATCTACTGAAAAGGGGTCTTGAGCATCCTAAGAGGGGGAAAAGGTTGATGCAAGGGCTAAAATGAGCCTACACAAATGCTAAGGGAGTGGACACTAAAGCGGATACAAAAATGCATGTGAAATTGCAAGGGGTGCAATTTTATGACATTATAGTTAGAAATCAATCTATTTTTAAAATTTAGTTGTCATGATATCAAGAAAATGAGGGCATATATTAAGAATGGTGTAGTTTCATGTAATAAGTAAATTATTATGTACTATTATGGGATAATTGTCTTACCATGTGACTTAGGGGGTAGTTAATAATTTAATAAAGTTGGAAAAGAAACCTTAGGATGTAAACCTATATATCCATAAGATATTAATTGAATAGTAATGGAATTCCAAGGATTGATTTTAATAGTCAAGGTAGTTAACCTTATTATTAATAGGGATAAAATTAGTCTTAATTTAAAATATAGTTATAGTTAAAAATAATTAGAAACTTTTCCATGTATGATTTAAAATAATTAGGAAAAATTAGGGGTAATATGAGGAATCAAAAGCGGTTAAACAAGTGAAATTAGGTTTAAATGAACATTCAAGTAATGTGTAAAGCATCCAACCTTGCATGAAGGGACAAGACATGAGATAACATGATAAAAGATACAATGATCAATTAACACTTGATATATTAATAAATAACATAAATAAATCATGGAAGGCCTAATATGTAGTAATTCCTTAATATTTTCAAGTATAATAAAGTAACACTTAATGTAGTAAAAAGGAACATACAAGTATCAGGTGTTGGAGAATTGATGAAATCCTATGTACAAAAATCTACTAGAAAAAGCCAAAAAAACATTAACTAAAAAGAGAAATTTCTATTATTACTTAGAAAAAAGTAATTACACAATGATACAATGAAAAAAATAACCATAGTTTATTAACAAGCTAAAAAAATCTAAAGCCAATATGATTGTGTCAAATGTCTTAATCCTATGAATGAGACAAAAAGTAAAAAGAAACCTAAGTAAGATTAAGACTAAGGAGTGAATAGGTCATAATATTTGAGGTTAGATAAAGTACCACATTCACAAAAAAGGTCCCCCTTAAGTGTAACTTATGGAGGAACTAAATTAATGCAAGAAATGGGTCCTGACAACTAGGATTGATGAGGTACCCATGTATAGATGAAAAAATATCTCACAATTGGAGAAAATAAGAAAACATCAAGGAAAAAATATACCCTCTAACAAAAGGACATAAAAAATGTGGACTCAAGAAGACTCCCAAGGACAACTTCCCTCACCCTAATTATTGATCACAACTAAAGATAATGAGGTGATGCCAAAGGATTAGTGAAGATTTCTACAACTTTCTCCTTCGTAGGAAAATACTCTAAGGAGAGATGACCATATTGGATGAATTGTTAAATTAAATGCACATTTATCTCAATATGATTCATCCTCTAATACTCAACTAGGATGCGTGCAAAATGGATGACACTTTAGCTATCATACCAAAGAAGTGTAGGACTATTGGGTAGTAGACCAAACTCTATCATAATCTATCCAAGCCACAAAACCTCCTAGCTAACAAGAACTACACCTCAATACTTAACGTCAATGGATGATAATGTAATAGTAGTTCACTTCTTACAAGACTAATCAACTAGATTAGAACCAAGACAAAAAAAATTTGAAAGTTGATTTCCATGAGTCAACATCACATGCCTAATTTGAGTTGATGAAATCTATTATCTCTAAATATCCTAGTGTGTATTAAATGCTAAAGTGTGAAGCGCACTAAATATACTTCAAAATGAGTTTGGTTTCCTTCTAGTGACTCTCATGAGGATCATGGGGAAAACAGGAGACAAGCCCAACAACAAAGGTGATATTACTTATATTTATTTGTCAAATATAAGATATTGCCTACCAACTATCTATATAAAGTGGCATCAACACTAGGTGTAGTGCACATGGTATTCAATGTGACACCTAACCAAAATGTTGTAGGGGCTAGCTTACAATTAGCCATGTTGAAATGATGAATTAAATCAATGGCATACTTTTTTTGATGTATAGAGATGCCCTCAAAATTCTAAAGAACTTATAGAACAAGAAAGAAGTGCAAAATATTGAGATATGTCATGTCAAAGTGTTCCATAAAAGAATGAACTGTATATCTTGAAGCAAGGAGGACCTATTGGTGGGAATAAAATCATCAATGTACAAGATAAATATCAAATTATTAGCTTCATATCTTTGAATATACATTGTGTGATCAGAGTGGCAACATGTGAAACCAAATGCAAGTAGGAAAACTTCCATCTTCTCCTACCAAGCCCTAGAGGCTTGTTTCAGACCATATAAAGAACATCATAATTTTCAAGTAAGAGAATATTCCTACACAAATACTATAAATGCTACTCCATATATATCTCCTCATGAAAATCACTATGCAAGAATCCACTCTTCACATTCATCCAATGAATAGGCCAACCCTAATATGTATCAAGAGAAATGATAAGGAAAGCATAATCCATCTTGGCTACGGGAGAAAATTTCTTAGAGTATTCAATACCATCAACCTACAAAAACTAGGTTAGAAACAATATGTATCATGTATCACTCAATAGAACCATTTTCTATATAATTGGTGTAGTAGACCTACTTATAGTAAAACATTTTTCTCCCTAGAGGAAGATAAACTAGATCCCATGTGTTATTATTCATAAATGAAGAATACTCCTCATCCATAACATGATCCCACCTTAGAATACATGAAGCCCCTTAATAACTCTATGGATTAGTAGATATAACATGATTCATAAGATTAGTTCTTGAAGCTTGAGAGAAAGTGTGATGAGAATCCATAGGATCTCTAGCTAAAGATCGAACCTCTTAAATAGTATTTTGGATCTAGTGAGGCAAATATATGAGTGATAGGAGGTGGAAGTGGTGGTGGTATAGAATGATCATCTAAAGTGTGCTCCAATGTAAAGGTATCCTCGTGAGATAAAGAAGGAAAAGTAGGTAGCAAGGAAGAAGAACATATGTAGAATTTGAGTATGGGAAATACTCATCAAACTAAACATCTGCAATGGTAGGATCAACCAAATAATAAGCATTTGCATTCTCACAATAGCCAAAAAAATTAATGGTTGAATCTTCTTCTCTATTTCCTTATGTTGAAAATAAAGTATGAATATTTTGGAATATGGCTTCTAGTGTTGTCATTGATGGAAACTAAAGTCATTTCCATGGTCCGCAAATTAGCATCTAGTCATACCAGCAGATAAATCGTAATATTGTGTGTTACTAGCAAAATACTTGAAGAACAGGGTATCCTGTCAATCAATTAATTTTTCTACTTCACCGGATCATTGTTTTGAGTTGTGGATCCCCGTGATTTCTTGTTGAGAATGTACATTATCTTATTAATGAATGTTATGGTGTTGCATCAGTTGATGTGCGAGCTTGGAGGTCTGGTAGGATGTTTTTGTCTATTTTCTCATTATGGCTGACCTGGTGTATATAGCGTGTCGCGGATGTATAAGGAGTAGTTGTTTCAACTATTTCTTGTGTTGGGAATTTTGATTTGGGTCCCTACTATAGTCTAGCCAACTTGTGTGTGTACGCATTAATTCCAAGTGGTGATTTGAGCCGACATGTGGAAGAAAATTATATTTTGTTTAAAAGCTGACATATAGAAATGAAATCCTTGTTAGCGGATATAAAAATAAGATCAGTAATTCATTTTGTATGAGATGTATGAAGTAGTGGTGTGTTGCAATCATCAAGAAGAGCAATTAGGCGATTAGGTGATTATGCACAATTTCACTTGTGCATTAGGATTTTTGCAGTGTGAGTTGTGCAAAGCAAAGCAAAATTGTTGAATCAGTCAGAAGGACAGTAGATTATCTACAGAGCTTAAATTGGAACTGTAATTAGGCATTGTGGATGATATTTCATCAATTCACTCTTTTGGATCTATTCAAAATCATTGTAGGGCAGTGAGCCCATCCTTTTTGAGCAGTGAGCTCTAGACAGTGAGCCTGAATGCAAGTGCATTCCCACATTGTACTTTTCATTTTGGGTATACTCATATTATATTGTGGATTGGTCATCCACCGTGGTTTTTCCCCTAACAGGGTTTCCACGTAAAAATTTTGGTGTTGTGGTGTTGTGATTATTTTCTTTCTGTTGATACATGTTTCTTTTGTTGAATGGTTAAGTAAGTTAAATGACAGAATAATAAAGTTGAATTTTTGCACAACACTGATTCACCCCCCCTCTTAGTGTTGCTTGTTTCCAACAGAATGCCCAAACCTCGCTACTAAATACCTTAAAGAAGGAAACATCAGGGTTGATATGGACCAAGCCTCCTATATAGTGATATTTAGAACCACCTTGTGGGGAATGTGATTCTAAATATAATGAGCATCATTGATTGCCTAAACCCAAAAATATGGAGTCATAGACCAAGATTGAAGCATATAATTGGTCACCTCCCTAAGTGATATTTTCTTATGTTTGACAACATCATTATGCTAAGGAGTATAAAAAACCAAAAATTAATGATGAATACCATGATTAGTACAATAGTCCTAAAATTCCTACTTCACATATTATCCCCCATTATTTGTGTATAATTACCTAACAAAAGAACCTAATTGCTTCTCCATGAACACCTTGAATGTATTAAAAGTGGTGAAGACACCATTCTTGTACTTGAGAAAGTACATTCATGTATGAAAAGAGTAATCATAAATGAAGGAAAGCATGCACTTGGCTCTTGAAAAAAGATTCAAAATGTCCACATAAGGTCATTGTGTATCAAATCCAGTAAGGTAGAAGAATGGTGGGCCTTAAACTTAGGAAAGGGCTCCTAATGATATTTTTCTAAGAACATAACCTCAACAAAATTTCATTTGTGCATGAAACCTTAGGAAGACCAAGGACCATATCCTATGTACTCAAATGTTATAGATACTTGTAGTTGACATGACTAAAACATTCATGTCAAAGTTTAATAAAGGAATATGCATGGGAAATGTGTGATGAACCAATAGATGACTCAAAATCATGAAACATGTACAATCTAGACATGTGATCAGATCTACCTGAAGCAATAACTATATATAGATTATGGAGATCATGAATGAAAACAACATTGTACAACAACTAAACTTTATTATCCTTGAGTGTGACAAATTTGATTAAAAAAGAGAATATTTGTAGAAATATCAAGAATAAGGAGAACATCCTCAATGCAACCATCAATAATTTATACAATTGATGACCCTAAAGCTAAAATATATGAAGAGTTTCTCACTACAATATAATAAGTACTACAATAAAAAAGAGACTTAATTAGATTAGATAAATGACTCATGTGATGTGAGACTCCAAATTCTACAATCCAACAATGTGTTGAAGATAAATCCTTTGGTGAAAGTGTGTGACTTTTTATTATGCTGATGGAAGAAGACTTAGAGGGTGAAATTATATGCTACTACATGGCCTCCTCTAAGGCTTCTAGTCTCTTGCAACATTTGGTAACTACATGTACCTTCATGCCACAAAAAAAAAAACTATAAATATCTCTTGTTTTCTTCTTTGCCTTAGAGGAAAGCTCAAAAAGCTTAGAATATTTATCATTTTTAGGTGTGGATTGTCATTTTTTATTTGAATTCTTATTAAGATTGGAGGAAATATCACTACCTAATGTAGATTTTATCTTGGATTTTTGTATATTCTTACATTTACCTTGGATGTTTGAGAAACCAATGCATGAGTTTTGAAACTAGAAAGAGATTGTAACTATATCTACTTAGCTTGTTCCCCTATAAGTGATCATAAAAGACCTTAAATTAATGGAAGGTAAATGTATCTCCTAATGCATACATAGTGGAATAGAAAGTAGAAGAAAACACCTGAAATGGTTTTTGATTATTAAATATGTAGAGAAGGTGGATTCGCTACTCATGAGTCTTTTTATTCTCAAGAGATTCCCAAGGGGCGATCTACCCTAAACTACCTCAAGGAACAACGCGAGAGTTCTAGAATCAGAAAGAGTGGGCTATAGAGGTTTTCTGGACAAACTGGAAAGCTCTCAGCCAAAGGACATCAGTGCAACAAATGGAAGATAGTGCAGTGCGCTGGCATTCCCGAGGCGTGTTGGTGTCTTGTATGGACCAAAAAGCAAGAATATCACATAAAACAACAAAGCAACTTCTAGCAATCTAATTACTAAGAACTTCTAGAGTATAGAAAATAACAAAATAAAGTAGAACTGAAATAAAGTAAAGTATAGATGATAGAGATAAAGAGTAGAAAGAAAGAAGATGCTCACCAAAGACCAAGTAATGAAGCCTCCAACAAATGAATATCTTCAATACCTATGTACATAAAATCTGAAGAAAATTTTGGGGCTATATAGGGGTTTGACTCAATCTAACCCCCGTTTTGGTGTTCCCACCTCCACGGAAAACCAGATAGATAGAAAGAAATAAAGTATGTGCTGAGTGATAAAAACAAAAACCCATATCACGAAATGTAGATGCAATAGATAGGGGATATTTGAAATCCCAAGATGTTCACAAGCATAAGGCAAGAGAGATATCAGTTGCAAGGCTTAAGGAAGCCAAAGAGGGAGACAAAGATAACTACAAGAGCCAAGGGTGTTGCAAAGAGTGTTGTAAGAGCTTGAGAGTGATGTTGTATGGAGTTGTAAAAGGAAGATAGCAAGAGCAAGAGAGGAGGAAAAGGCAGGAGCCAAAGTTAGAGAGAAGCTAGAAGACCAAATGGATTGAAAAGACTACTTTTAAAAAGGGAAAAGAAGCTTCCTAAGTGGTTACAAAGGATCCCGAGCCATTACCATCAACAAAGTTAGTTGACAAGTGGCAAGCATGCTTGAAAATGACCGTTTGAACATTAAAACGTGATGGGATGCTAGTGCAGCATGCAAACATCTACTCAACACACTAGTGTCTAGACACGTCACTCTACAAAATGACAAGAACAGGAAAAGCATAAGGTTTGACGCAAATTTGACACCCGAAGGTAGCTAATGAAAATGGGTCTCGAGCATCCTAAGAGGGGAAAAGGTTGATGCAGGGCTAAAATGAGCCTACACAAATGCTAGGGGATTGGACACTAAAGCAAATGTAAGAATGTATGTGAAATTGCAAGGGGTGCAACTTTACAACCTTACATTTTTCCCCCACTTTAGCGGGCATATGAATCTACACTAATATACATGTTAAAGGAAATCTACCAAACATAAATAACATCATGATTCCAAAAGGATTCTATAGAGGAAGCAGATAACTTTTTTGAACCAAAGAAGTATGCCCCAGGCTGAAGACCTACAAAACAAACACACTAGACAAGAAAGACCTGCACAAGACAACAATGTTAGAACAAGAAATTCCATCACACCACAGGGTTAGAACATAAAAACACATACACACAAGCACACAACAATCTAAAGGATTTGAGTCAGCAAAGTGAAAGAGACCTCAATGTAAAGGGTTGTCTCAGTACTATGCATTGTCCCCAAATTAAAAACAATAACACATAGAATAATTCTAAAATGCAGAGAAGAATGTAAGGATTGATCGCTTCAAGAGAAGAATGCACTCAAAAGTCAGGGAAGCAACCAATATCGAAGAGAGAAAGTGCATATACTCAGGATGAAGAAGATGCAAATCTTTGATCTAGTATACACAATTGAGAAGAAAAGAGATAAGAGAATTTAAGTGCTAGAAAAGGAATGAAAATTCCAAAAGAGACGGCTCCAGGGGTGCTCTCTCCTGAGGAGGTTTGAACAGAGTGCACCGAAGGCCCACAAACCAATGATGGACAAATCCTGCAGGATGCAAGCGCTTCACAAGCCCTTAGACCTGCAAAGAAGGCATTCCCCCAAGTACTCTCTCATGAAGGAAGCTTGATGAAAGGGGAATCCACAAAGTTAGACTGAAAAGAAGCTCCACACGTGCACCTACAAAGCAACATGTTAATCCGCAAATAAAACATGTTAGAAAACAAAAATCCATGCAGGCAAGCAAGTAGACAGTCACACAGACAATCTGTAATTTGAAAGCTTTCAAAGAGGTCCCTCAAGAACCCTTCAAAAGATAAGGGTTCCACTCAAGGGACACGCTATTTGAAAGGTGAGGTCTAGTTAGGTTGCCCCCAAGCTAGATGACATAGAATTCATTTGAGATAAAAAAATTATGTGATCGACGGATTAGTATGGGTCGATTATGCTTGATCCATGAAGAATCAAAGCATAATGAATCCACTAATGTCAAATCTCAACAGGATCATTCAAATGAAAATTAAACTAAGCATCCATTTAAACCCATTATATTAAACTATGAAAGCTTTAAATTCCTACTCTAATCTATCTTAAACTTATCCATTGGGGGAGTGGTGTCACGTTGATGTGGAACGGCGACCCTTTTCCAATCTCGTGGATAAATGAGCTTGTTCTAATCAATTTTATTGAACAAAACTAATGGAACAATTGTGAGATATGTATGAAAACATTATTTTAATCTAAATAGGCATGATGCAAGCTAATTAAACATGATTTTATGTTAAAATGATGAAGATATGCAAATGATAAGCTAATCTAAATGGATTCTTAGCTAAAAGATTCAAACCCTAATTAATAAACAAGCTAAATAGATCCATTATGTGATCATAGAAGACATTAATGGAAGCTTAAAGCTAATTAATGCAATTAAGATAAACTAAAAGATGCTAAATGTGTGCTAAATATGAGTGTGAGTGTGAGTGATTTTAATAGCATAACTCTGATGTTAAAAGATGGATCCATTTGTCTCCAAATAGTGACCTATTTATAGGAGAGCAAATGAGAAATGAGTGGTTGAGATTAAAAAAATCTAATCAACAGTCAAGGATGGAAGAAGTTGGAGGCATGGATCATGGATTCTCATCAGTGGATGAGAATGAAAGATGATATTTAATCAAGGGTTTGTGTTCCTTCAAACAAACACACTTTCAACTTGTCCAAGAGGTCATAAGTTAACTTGCACAAGAGGTCACAAGTTAACTTGCTCAAGAAGCTAAGTAAGTTTGTTGAAAAAAAAGGAATATTCCCCTTTTTCAAATGAGTGAGGAAAGAGAATATTCCTTGGAATATTCTTATGGGTGAGGGAAAAGGATAATTTAGTTAATTAAAACTAAATTAAATTGTGTAAAAGGGGAAGGAATATTCTTTTGGAGGAATGTGCAAAGGAGAAATATTCCCTTAGAATATTCCCTTGCAAGTGGGGGGAATTAGATTTAATTGATAATTAAATAATATTAATTATACAATTAGGGGATGTAGAGGAATTAGATGATATTCATTAAATAAAATGATTTAATGAATGGGGGAAAGGTGGAATGACATTTAATTAAATAACTTAGGGTTATTTAATTAAAAAAAAAGATATAGGGATTAAATTAAATAGTTTGATTTATTTAATTTAACAGGATGAAGTGTTAGCATGAAAAGGGGATGAATTAACCTAATGAAGTTAATAGGTGAAAACGATGCCATTAATTAATTAGCTAGGATAATTTAATTAGTTAAACGAAAAGAGGATGGGTTTTAAGAGGAAATGATGTTAGTATACCCGATTCAAGTGTATGATATGATTCGGGACATTTTTTAGTGTCTACATTTTTCCCCTCTTTGAAGTGAGGTACCTATTACGTTGGTTCAAAGACTAACACCCTTCGGATTAAAAACTATTGCTTAAATCAAAAAAAAAAAAATCTGATTTTTTAGATGCCCCACTATTGCCCCATCGAAAGGAATAAGCTGGTTCCCTGCTCGCTCGAGAAATCGAGAGGAATTTTTGAATTTTGTGTTGATTTCTCGAAAAAGGTTAAAATGTTGCTCAAGGGGTCCAGAAAGGCTACAAGATGCAAAAACATGCCAAAAACATGAAAAACGATGCAAAATAAGCTTCAGTATGGAAAAATTGGTGAAAATGGTGAAAAACCCTAGCTTGATGGTTAAATTAGGGCAAAAAACCCTAATTTTCAAGCATAAATAAGTGAGGAAGGGTCACTTTCAATTCATTTGTGCATTCACACCTTCAGGATGTTTTGTATTTTGAGCTCTAACCCTCCAACGAAATGGCACAATGAGTGCTCCCACAACACATTTCCGACAAGGTTCAAGAGTACCAGAGGCTTCCAGGCACAAGACCACCAGTATGTGATTCAAAACTTGATTTGAAATTTGACTTTTTGGTGCATTTAATGCATTTTGAAATTTAAACTTTGGCAGCATTGCTCTAGAGCGACGCTATTTCTAGAATCAATGATGCTAATTTGATTTTTAGCAATGCATTTCGTGATTTAGATTTAGGGTTTTAGATTTTAAATCATGACGCATATGTGTTTAGCAACGCTTCTTATGATTTGAAAATTAGGGTTAGGGTTTTGCCAAAGTTAAATTGTGACACATGTTTTTAGCGACACAACCAGTGATTTGCAATTTAAATGCCTCGAGCATCGCAGTTTGAAATTTGAATTATAGTGATGCTATCGTGTATAACGATGCTATTGTCATTTTGGGGATGAAAGCTCCAAACTTAGCCAAAAAAAAATTAATTTTGATGTTGTGCACTTCGTGGATGCAAGAGGTTATCCGCCTTTGATGTCCCGCGAGCATCGGCCCACAATTTTTTCCAAACTTGGTGATTTTTCTGAGTTGCAACAAGAGCACTTGGGAGAGATTGGCCTGTGGTACGTTGCGTACATGCCTGTCATCCGAACACATTTGGAAATGATGACAGCGTTGTGCGAGCAATGGCACAACAAGACCTCATTGTTCCACCTTCCTACCAGTGAGCCGAAAATGACGCTAAAGGATATATGGTGGATATTGTGTTTTCCAATACATGGTGATCACGTGATATACGATTTTGACATCGATTATGATGCCTTCCACGAGGTGATGGATAAGGAGGACATTGTTCTAGTCACTTCTCAGATTGACCTTGAGATGTACATAGGTCAAGTGTCTACCTTTAGACTGATTATTGCAGCTATTATCTTAGGCTTGGTTGCTTTAGATCGACAGATCAAAGGATTCAGTCTAGGATGGGGCCTAGCTTGGCACAAGATTCTTTTCAAGATGCATGGGGCTAGTGATGTTGGCCTCTCTATACCATGATATGCATGATTTTGTATATTGCGATGATGGGGAAATTGGCTTAAGGGTCACCTTACTTCACATTTGGGCCTGGGAGCACATCGTTGTGCTATGACCGATTGTTCAAATGATGGATATAGAGCCAAATGATCCTATTTTTTGGAGGTATAGGAGTGCCATCACACTATAGCACATAGGGCAGCTTGGGATTCCCTACTGGCACAGGGTTATTGATGATATGATAGTTTTCAAATGGCAACCCTAGCTTCAGATGCCAACATGGTATGATGATGTACAATAGTTATTCTTCACTCAATAGACCCGATACATACAAGGTCAAGAGCATACCATCATTGAGAGGTATTTTCCCAAGATAGGGTAGTGAGACAGTTTAGTGAGAGGCAGGACAAGCCAGATGATGCATACACTGCCATATTTGTCAGGTCAGCATGAGAGACAGTATGGGGACATACGATCCCAACCCATGAGGTTGTTGAGGGATTTTGACAGCTAGTCGCTAGGTCGTGGGCCTATGATCAAGGACAGGTAGATGCATAGACGATGCCTACATATGTTGCATGGTTCATTTTCCCTATCAATTGATAGATCCAGTAGGTGCACCCCCACAAGGGAGACCGAGAGGGAGAGGTGTAGGTAGAGGAAGAGGAAGAGGGTAGCCAAATGATGGGCAGGGTAGAGGACAGGGCTGAGGATAGGATGGCTAAGATGGCCAACGTCAGTAGGATGGACAAGTCTTGGGGGCACCACCAGTGCATCAGCAGCCTCAGTAGTAGCCACCGATACAACAACAACCTCCACAATAGCCACTGATGGGGCCAAATCCCCATGATGTACAGATACAACAGTTACAGCACTAGTTGTAGGTGGTTACAGGCAAAAGGGATCAGGCTCGTCAGCAGATTTTGGTGATTACTACTGACAGAGATCAGGCTAGGCAATAGGTATAGGCTGCCACGATAGAGAGAGACCAGGAGCGTCAGCTCAGGCAAAATGTTAAGAAGCAGTTAGCATAGGAGGTCAGGCAGCGCAAGCAACTAGAGACTGACAACTACAACCGAAGGGTAGACAGTATCTGCTAGACTTTACATAGAGGTTGTGACTGAGGTGGCCTATTATTGCATGCACTACCATTGAGATGTCCCTTTGGTGCTTAGATAGCCGGATTACTCATAGAGGAGTAGGGCACATCCCAAGGCTAAGGATCACCCAGACAGATAGCTTGGTGTGGGGAGCAAACATCAAGGCTAGTTCACTTGTATAGACACCTTTTTATTACTGTCGAATTCTTTACACAAATATACATTCATGGGCTCCTTTTTGATAGCCTCATGGATATTTTATTTTTGATCGATATACATACACTGATTCAGATATTGTATGATGATAGTCACCATTTTTTGATAAATATAGGATACGGATTTGATATGATGCAATGCGTTCATTTTATTTTAGGCTTATGAATGTATGGATGCATTTTGATATGATGATGTGACATGCTTATACATTATCATGTATGGATGCAATTATTTTATTTATGCCTATGCAATATGTGATGGTATATGTAATGATATGAGATGAATGCAATGTTATATTCTTTTTCAATTATCTTTTCATGACATGTTATGGGATGTATGATATGTGTAAGAGAGGGGGACCAACCATGTCAAGACCCTAGGTCATGGAGAGCCAAGAGCAAAACGATGCACTAACTTACCTCACTCTAAAGGAAAGTTTGAAATGAGAGACAAGAATGATGAAGACTATAAAGTACTTCAATCACCCTTCAAATCTAAACTTTAGTTTGGGCTAGGCAAGCTAGTTTTTTCAAAGTTGATACTGTGCCTCAGGAAGCTCTCAGTTTGAGGATGACATCGCAGTTTCGAGACATCTACACATTGCACTGGTGTCCATACGGCCAGAAAATAGTGAACACAGTAAAACTGCCAAAAAGACCTATTGACATCCTAGCTAGTTCAATCTAGATGTTAAAAATAGAATGAGAAAGTATACAAAGTAGATACTAAAATGATAAAGTAAATAGACAAGAACTAGGGTGACGAAGATAATCTCACAAAAGTGCCTGTTTGCTAGTTAGCTCCAAAAAGAACGTTCACCTGCACACAAGAAAGAGGGGAAATTTGTTGGGGTTGTATAGAGTTCTTCCTCAATCAGACCCTCATTTTGGTGTTTCCACCTCCACGGAAAGCCAAATAGCAATGATAGAGAAATGTATGATAAAGAAGTAAAGAAATAAGGAATGCAAATAACACTACAAAACAGTAAAGAGCTACTCAACCAAATCATAAAGGAGAGGAGTGAAACATTACCACCTCCAACAAGAGCTCACTAGCCAATGGAGGAGAAAAAAGGACTTGAACAATCACCATATCCTCGACTATGATGAAGGGAGGTTTCGCAAAACCTCAAGCCCACACTGCAATGGCTTGCTTCACACTTGCTTAACGGAGTTGATGGAGTGTTGTTGCTATTGTAATGGAGTTCTAAAGCACTATTGAGAGTGGAGAATTCCAAGAGAATGAAGTTGAATGCTTAGAGGATGCAAAAAAAAAATGGATTGAATGAAGAATGGATGAATATGAAGAAGAAGAGGGAAGAATCTTCCATTTTCAGGGTTTGTTGGTCGAAGAGGGACATTACAAATCGTTCCCAATAGGAAGTGTAACACCTCTGCCAACTTCAGATGCAAGAATCTATCAGGGATGTAAGTGCGCCGCGCTGACATTTCCGCACTGCGTAGGCGTCCCCGAAAAATATTCTTCTACCGACACAACAGACAGATGCCAAGTGGAAGGAAGTCATCCCACTGATGTGGAATTTCACCTTTGCATTTGGTTTTCTAAGGTGAGGATGTACACAAAAGGAATTTGTGTAAGGGGTGCAAATTCGCTCCTCTACATTTTCCCCCCACTTTAGCAAGCACAAATACTGATGAGTGCTTCGGTAAAGTAGATCGAAGAGTGAATATGGTTAGAAATTTATAACTGAACCATCGAGGAAGTAGACCATGATCTGGTGAGCTTGAAAATGTAGGGTAGGCAAAGGACTCCATAGCCTCATAGAACTATGAAGTTGTAGATTGAAAGCATCTCATAGGCCCGTAGACCTACAAGGAGGTGACCCCCAAGATCTCTCACATGAAGGAAGCCCTGAGAGGTAAGCACCTCACAGGATCACAGACTTGCAAGGAAGGTGTCCTCCAAGATCTCTCACATGAAGGAAACCCAAAAAAAAGTGCCCTATAGGCCCGCAGACCTGCAAGGAAGGTGTCCTCCAAGATCTCTCACATGAAGGAAACCTAAAAAAGGCATCCTACAGACCTGCAGACTTGTAGGGGAGTGACCCCCAAGATCTCTCACATGGAGGAATCTTAGAGGAAGCACCTTATAGTCCCATAGACCTACAAGGAAGGTGTCCCCCAAGTTCTCTCACATGGAGGAAACCTAAAGGAGGGAGACTCTAAAGAGTCACATCAAAAAGCGGCTTTACAAGTGCACCTGCAAAGCAACATGTTTATCCGCAGATAGAACATGTCTGAAAGCGGCCACACAAGAAGGAAAGCGGATAGTCACACAAACTGCCAACAAGTTGGAAAACTTTCAAAGGGGTCCCTTGGGAACCCAACGTGAAGAAGGGGGATCCACTCAAGGGACGCGCTATTTGAAAGTGCAAAAGATATGTTTTTTTCTCAAAGCAATTCAACACCAAGGAATCCTTTTGAAAGATGTTCACTTCATCAAGGAATTTGAAAGGAAGAAAAATGCCCCCTCACAAGGGGAAGGTCAAAGTTTCTCCCTCCTCGAAGGAAAGGTCTCAAATTCTTTCTTTGTGAAACCATGATGAAGGAAACACATTTCGTTAGGGTTTCAAGTTGAGAATGCAATTCTTTGAAAAAGTTTGCAAAGATTCTCGAGAAAAGATTCGTTTGGAAACAAATACATTTTCTAAAATTCAAAGTGTCATAGAAATGGCGTTGTCACACATGAAAGGAAAAACTCAAGCAAAGAAGAGAGAAAGATAAGGAAAAAAAAAAAAATGAACACCGACAAGGGGCACAGGGGTGATCTAATATTTTGGGGTCAAAGCTGCATATATATATGAGGCAAGAGGTGCAAAGGAAGAGGAGGAAAAAATCATAGCAGATACCACCGAAGTGTTCCGCATATCTATGGGTTTTGGGAAAGGAGGGACATTTGGAAGGGATATCAACAAGGGTGGCTCCACTAAAGGAGCAATGAACACCTACACCTTTTTGGGGTCAGCTGCATTCGTACTCACAGTAAAAGCCAAAAGTGATACGGAGCTTGGTTGAACGAAAGCAAAGGGGAGGAAGGAGGAGGATGCGACAGGAGACCCTAAAGAAGGGGCAGTCGACTCCTCTTCCTTCTTCTACAAAGCGATTTACTCAGCCACGTGAGCCTTTTTCCAATGCTTGCACTCGCGCACAAAGTGGTTTCTACAACTCTTCAAGATAGAGACCAAAGGTTGTGAAGGTACAAAAGGCTCCTGCTTAGCCATGGGAGTGTCCTCCACAACTCTTTCCAGTGGAGGGATAGGCTCCTGAATGGGAATAGGAGGAGTAGGTTGAGAAACAACGGGGGGAGTCGGCTCTAATTCCTCAGCAATGGGCCTCTTCCCGTTTATTGTCTTAGGAGCAGAAGTGGTAGGAGACCGTGGAGGTCGAGACATAGAAGATTCCCCATGGAGACCTTTTTCTCTACCATACAAGTAGTAACAAGGTCCAGGTGGCTTAATAAGAAGGTTCAATATCCTGATATTAGGTCTACACCAAGGTGGTATCATCAGGCTCAGTGGATAAAAGCCAGGCATATTCATCCAAAACTCTTCTCTAGAAAGAGGAGTAGGAGATCCATCCTGAGGACAGGGTAGCTTCTCTTTTCCCTTTCGAGAAGAGGACGCAATTGATTATTGTACCACCAAAAGAGACAATTTCAACTATCCCTTGTCCTCGGTCTTATACGTCACATAGTTTTTGTAAAGTACGTTCGTTCTTGGAGGGAGCGAACCAATTGGGGTGGGCCAAAAGTGGTCTAATGAATATCCCCCACAAGATACCAGAGGTTGGTATCCAGTGTCATGCACTACATGCACAACACCTTCATGGGAGAACTTTAAACATTTTTTGATGATGGAGGTGATTCCATTCATGGAAGCTAGCCAAGGTATGCCTTACTTCATCCTGAACAAATCTAACTCTGGGATAACATCAAAGATTGTGTCTACATCCCTACGCCCTACTAGGACAGATAGAGTTATTGAGCTGTACAACTTTAGACAAAGACCATCGTGCGTACAAATAGTAGATTTTGTTTCTTTGTACTCTTTTCTATGCAATGAATTAAACCACAACGTCTCTTCTATAATGACATTCACTCGACTCGCAGGGTCGACTAAGACCCCTATCACAATGTTGCCATTGAGGCGAGCGGGAATGTATAGGGGAGAGGGCTTTTTGTTTAAGGGTAAATCCTATGACGTGAATATCACATTTAGGGAGCCAAGCATAGGTTGTGTGGTAGGAGTAATTGTGACCAGGTTAACATACGCCTCAGGGTGAGTGGTAGAATCAAAGGGATTGATAATCATATTGGCAGAGTGTGATGGAAACGGGTTCGTGTATATCTACAACTCACTATTTGCTTTCGCCACCGATTTGTTCATATTTTGTTTACTTCCATCAAGACGAATAGTACCATTTTCAATGCGGTCCTATATCTCATGATGCAGGCACATACAATGCTCAGTATCATGTTTGTTAACTCAATGGTACTGACATAAGGTATTCAGATTGTACCAACTAGGGAATGGTTCTTTAAGAGGCTTAGGGTTCTCTAAAGTTATGATCTTATCCTTTAGAAACTTCTGGAAGATGGAAGAGTAAGATACTACTAACTTTTTGAAATTTCAATTGCACCTAAGGTTGTTATTAGTCATAGCAGCTACTACATTCACAGTGGCCTTACCTTTCCCAAAGATCGATACAATGGACTTTCCTTCTGAGAGGAGCGCGAGGAGGATCCCCCAAACTGAACTACCATTTGTTGATACTCCCATAATGCAGCACACAAATTCCCAAAAGAAGCATATTTCATAAGGGAAAACTTCTCCTACCAAGGTATTTTCAAGTTCCCTATGAACACCTTTTGCATGTCAGAATCGGGCAACAAATACAAGATTTGTAAAAAGAGCGCTTGGTATCGCGCTATAAAATTAGTAATCTTTTCATTATCCCCTTGTTTGCATCGGATGAGATCCAAGAAGGTCATCTTTGGTCCAATGTTAGCTTGGAACTGTCGTAGGAATTGGTTCACAAGTTGATCAAATGAGAAAATTGAATTATCAAGTAAGGAACAGTACCATTCGAGTGTTGTATCCTTAAGAGATTGAGGAAGTAGCTTCACCATCAATGCATCATGATGGAAGAAGTTTTTACATAGGGCATTAAAGGCGGACACATGTGTTTGTGGGTCCCCTTTGCCGCCATATTTTTTGAATTTGGGAATTTCCATTCCTTGGGGGAAGGGAGTGTTTAAAATTGCTATCGATAATGGGCTATATAAGAAAAAGGGTTGAAAGATAGGTTGGGTAGAGGCCTACGAGAGACTCGCCAACTAGATTTGCATCCTACCCATATTCTGAAGAAGAGTGTTTAAAATAGGGTCATTAGAAGACATAAGGCCATAGGAACCTCCTCCAGAACCACCACCAGAGCCACCTCCAGAACCACCGGTGTGACCACTACCAGAACCACTACTAGAGCCACCACCTCCAATAGGGCCTCTGTCGGAGCCACCTCTGCTTCCAAAGCCACTGCCATGGCCTCCACCAGAACTACCTCCACCAATGCCACTTCCACCGCCACTACCAAACCCTCCACCACTCATCCCACCAAAACCTGCACCACTAGAGGTGACAGGAGGGGTGAAGCTAAACCCTAAGGGTACTTTGTTCACCTTGATAGTTTTGGATCTCTCTGAGGCAGAAGGGATGTTGATCGAGGGGACTGTGTTGGCCATGTACACATACGTGGGAGACATCAACATTCCTAGTTGTCTCTCATGATCTTCGAAAGTGACCCCTTGGACAATGTTAGGATTGTTTGGAGGAGCACATGCTTCAGTCAAACTAGAGAGACTAGCCAGGAGTTCTATGCTTGTTCGATCTTTTCCAACCATATACTTTATTTCCTTGATAACCCTAGTAGCCCTAGCCATCTTCGGGTCCTTTTCCAAGTGATTCTCCAAGTCACCTAGTCCTTTGATAAGGACAAAGATATATTTTGAAGGAATGTGAATGGCCTCATACTCGTCTACTGGCGATGGTGTAGGAGATGCAGGAGGAGTGGGGATGTGGTTGGTCTCATCGGAGACCCCTACCTCACCCCTCGACAACTACTCCTATGCGGAAAGACCAATGGCAGATCCAACAAAAAGGCCTGTAGAGAAATTGATAGTGACCTTTGTCCTCTCCATCGGAAGGTGTCGTATACTTCTCCTAACAATATACCCAGAGGTTGTGGACTGGGTTGTGATGCTCATAAACCTTCACAACACTCAGGGGCACAATGATCACAAGGAACAAGAGAAAAGCCTCAACACCAATGAATGAGCAGATGTTGGTTCACATCAGGTTCACCAAAAATGTAAGAGAGGGGGACCAACCATGTCAAGGCCCTAGGTCACGAAGAGCCAAGAGCGGAAGGCTGCCCTAACTTACCTCACTCTAAAGGGGTGTTTGAAATGAGGGACGAGAATGATGAGGACTATAAAGTACTTTAATCACCCTTCAGACCCGAACTTTAGTTTGGGCTAGGCAAGCTGGTTTTTTTGGAGTCAATATTGTGCCTCAGGCAATTCTCTATCTGAGGATGACAGTGCAGTTCTGGGACATCAGTGTGGCACACTGGCATCTCTCGGGTGTACTAGTGTCTGTACGGCCAGAAAATAGTGAACACAATAAAACTACCAAAAAGACCTACTGAAAGCCTAGCTAGTTCAATCTAGATGGTAAAAATAGAATGAGAAAGTATACAAAGTAGATACTAAAATGATAAAGTAAATAGGCAAGAACTAGTGTGATGAAGATAATCTCACAAAAGTTCTTGTTCGCCAGCTAGCTCCAAAAAAAACATTCACCTACACACAAGAAAGAGGGGAAATTTTTTGGGGTTGTATAGGGGTCTGCCTCGGTCAGACCATCGTTTTGGTGTTTCGACCTCCACAAAGAGACAAATAGCAACAATAGAGAAATGTATGATAAAGAAGTAAAGAAAGAAGGAATGCAAATAACACTACAAAACAGTAAAGACTACTCAACCAAATTGTAAAGGAGAGGAGTGAAACGTTACCACCTCCACCAAGAGCTCACTAGCCAATGAAGGAGAAAAGAGGACTTGAACAATCACCACAACCTCGACCATGATGAAGGGAGGTTTCGCAAAACCTCAAGCCCATGTTGCAATGGCTTGCTTCACACTTTCTTAACGGAGTTGATGGAGTGTTATTGCTATTGTAATAGAGTGCTAAAGTGTTGTTGAGAGTGGAGAATTCCAAGAGAATGAAGTTGAATGTTTAGAGGATGCAAAAAAAATATGGATTGAATGAAGAATGGATGAATTTGAAGAAGAAGAGGGAAGAATTTTCCATTTTCGGGGTTGGTTGTTCGAAGAGGGACGTTACAAATCATTCCCAATAGGAAGTTTAATGCCTCTGCCAACTTCAGATGAAAGAATCTGTCAGGGAAGTAAGTGCGCCATGTAGGTGTCCCCGATAAATATTCTTCTACCGACACAACAGAAAGATGCCAAGTGGAAGGAAGTTAGCCTACTGATGTGGAATTTCACCTTTAGATTTGGTTTTCTAAGGTGAGGATGTACACAAGGGGAATTTGCGCAAGGGGTGCAAATTCACTCCTATACAAAATGATATGCAGATGTTATGCTTATGTAAATGATATGGATGCATTTCTTTTGTGTGTTTTCTTATGCATTTTTATGGGATGATGATGTATGCATGTGGATGTATGTATGAATAATGCAGATGTTTATGCTTATGATATGATAACACGATGCATATGAGATGTGATCCGATGATTTAAGATGCTTAGAATAAAAAAATTATATTGTCTTTGACAACTTAAATGATAATGATGATGCAGGATGTATGTTTTATTATATGTTATGATTATGTTGTGATGTATGCATGCTGATGATTTGCAGATGCAGGATGGATGTATTGATGATATTTTTGTTGATTGTCATAATACCAGGTTAGCACGGAGAGAAGATAGAACAAACAAGATGATTGACCATTGATTTTGATGATTGATTCAAATGTTCCAACAAGTCTATGATCCATCGACACTTTATTAGAGATGGTGAAGAGAAATACATGATGATGATGATGATGATTTGCTCATATCTTGGGATTGGGATTTTCTGTCATTCCTTATTGTTTGATATAACACATAGACACAATGCATCAAGGTATTGATAACTAGGATGGCATTGTATCTAGTGTAATGGACTTTGACTCCGCAAACAGATAGGATAGTTCTTGTTCACATCTTGACATACAGAAACCTCACTGGAATGTAAGTTAGAAGCTTAGAATACATTGGACCAACGCATACGCAATAGTCAACAATTTACTCCAAATAACTTCTCTACACACAACTAAGCAAGTATGAGTCAAGATTGTTTTACAAGAATACCCACAAGCACAACAAACAAAAGATATTGATTGATGCCCCATTCCTTTCTCTCTAAATCATTTTGATAGAAATCATCGAGAGGTCCTTGGAATGGGTCATTAAGATAAATCATAAGAAAATATAAGAGACAAATAGTTAGTGTTATCTATATCTCTTGCTAGTTTAACTTTAGCTAAGGTGATTTCTGATGTTGATGTCCATCGTAGGAAGGATACATCCTAGGACATGTTGATCAGATGGTTTTATTAGGATGAGGTTTATGATAAGCCATTGATACAAACTCCACTGACACATTTACCTATGATCTAGACTTTAGATTTTTACACTTGGGTTCTCACTTTACGAACTGCTATACACGCTTTCTATTTGTTTTGTCAAAGGTTGGAGATGATGATTGATTTATTATGGGTGAAAGCGAGATGGGATGGATGGTTTTGGATTTTTTGGAATATTTCAATGTTTTTGGTATTTTAAAAATGTTTTGAGGCTATTTTTGGTCTTTTTGAAAGTTTATATGAATGTTTTTTTTCGGTTATTTGAGGTTGTTTAGGGTTTTCTGATTGTTTTTAATGTTTTTGTGTTTTCAATTTTTAAATGTTTAGGGTCTTTCTGATATTTGAATGTTTAGGGATTTTCTAATATTTAAATGTTTAGGGGTTTTTTGAGATTTTACAAATGTTTAAGGTTTTCTGATATTTGAATGTTTACGGGTTTTCCAAGTTTCAACCAAGAACCTAACCTAAAAGACCTATCCTAGGGGCATCGGGGGCTGATAAAAAATAAGTCTTGCCTACGTTATACACGCAAAGACCATGTAGTTTGATTGACTCAACTTATTGACCAATGAGATATGAATAGTTGATGGAATGCCAATTTATTACGACGGACTCCTAAAGGACTGACCTAGGGTGCCTCGGGGGCACATCAATGATGGCCTTGCCTACGTTCAAGCTTAGAGACGACATAGTTTGATAAGGTTCTATTTTTGGATTTTCGATGTTTGACCTTTTTAGGGATTTTGATGTGTTTTGGATGTTTTGGATTTTGAATTTACAATTTTCAAATGTTTTTGGATTTTAGTTGTACAGGATTTGGATTTTTTTGGATTTTGCAAGTGTTTTTGGATTTTTTGCACGATCTTGACGAGTGTATGGATATTTGATGATTTAAGTGACCTGTTTTGGGTTTTTTTGAAAACCAAGCTAGGATTGATTGATGGATTGATGATGATAACATTGTTGACGATACACAATAATGCAAGGATAGTGTTAAGCAACACGAGGACAAGTGTTTTTGGATTTTTTTGGATTTTGTAAGTGTTTTTGGATTTTTCACATGATCTTGACGAGTATATGGATATGTGATGATTTAAGTGATCTGTTTTGGGATTTTTTTGAAAACCAATCTAGGATTGATTGATGGATTGATTATGATAACATTATTGAGGATACACAACAATGCAAGGATAGTGTTAAGCAACACAAGGATTGGGAATGATATCCCGAGATGATGATAGATTGATTAGATAAGATTGATCAAGATTTTGAAGCTTGGTTTGGAACAAAGTTTGTTGGAATGAGTTGATGTGACGTTGAAGTGCAAGGTAGATTCAACTAATATGGATTGTTTGGATTGATGTTTGATAAAAGATAAAGCTTGATAAGGAACATCTTCTCATCAAAATGTACCATGGGCTAGTGTTTTGAATTTTTGGTTACGAATGATTTGACCAATTTGATTTCATGTTAGAAAATTTTTAGATCACAACATGAGTTATAGGATATAGCTGAAGATTTATTCTCGAAGCAAGATGTAAGTATCTATCCCCAGTGTCTAGCAATGTATGGAATGATATGGATGGATGCATGGATAAATGAATGGATGGATGGATATGGATTGTCTTGTGATAGGATAACATGTTTGGATAGAGTATGCCTCTATGGACAATCCCTCGTGGCTTAGATAATACTAGTTAGGATAGGATTAATGATAGTGACCCATGTCAAGATGTTTATCATAAGAAAGTGTGAAGTACATATCAAACCTTTTCCAAGATCAAGATAAGTTAGATTGGATGAAAATGGATTGGATAATGAAGGGTTCCTAGATTTATTATGAGTAAGATGGATGGAAGGTAGGATTTATTATGGATGGGATGAGATTCCTCCACATGAAATGGTGCACATAGATTCTTGATTCTACTCATGATTCCTATGTCCAGGTTTTCATCATGGTACTTGTCCAAAGTGCCACCGTAGTGGTTTTCACTGGAGGACGGTTTTTATTTTTACTATTTTCTTGATTTTTTTATGTTTTGAAAGTTTATGCTCATGTCGAACCAGCTAGTGGTGCTGATGTAGACGCTATTGGTACTGATGTAGATGTTGTTGTCATGATGTTCCAATGATATCCTATTTGGAGGAGTTGTTTTGCTAAGATACGGGCACTTGAATGTAACCCTTGGATATTTTCATCTTCTTTATCGATATCGGAGTTAACCTTACTTAGATGCACACATCGTGATAGAGTTCCCTTAGATTCCTTATGATAAAGAGTTGTTTCCAACACACAGTCAATACGAGAGTTGGATATCATGGATGTTGAAGTGGATGGAAAATGCATTGAGGGATACAAGATGCAGATGGATTGGTCGACGGTTTGGAATATTTGATTCTCCAAACTTGGGATGATGAGCAATGATGAGTGGATATGGAGATTCGATTGGGACCAACTTCTTCATATACTTTTTAGGTCACTCTTGAAGCTTTCTTTTGTATTGACAAACACTTTTGATGGATGAACTTCCCTTTTTGACTTGTCCCCATAGTTTCTTTGACTAATGGAGTTTGATAGGGATGATTTTCTTTATTTTTCTTTGGTATCCATTCAGTTTTTTCTTGTCCATTTTTCTTTGTCGATTCTTTTGCTTCAATATTTTTCTCTTTTATTTGAGATAGACTTCTTTCTTGTGGTTGGTCTCAATTAGTGGGTGGAAATATGCCTGGACGATGATTCATGATATGAATGGTTGGAGTGTTGGTAGCCATTTCATCATAAGGACTCTTTGTGCTCCCCATGTTGGTGTTTACACTAGATAAAGTTGCCCCTAGTATTATGGGAGTATTACTAACATGATTTGATTTTGTTGTTGACAAACCATTTCCTTGATGTTAAAGATGCTTTAGCTTTGTTGATTCTTGATAATGCTTGATATCCTCATACTCACTTTCTTCAATCGGTATGGAGGATGTTTCTGATTTTAATGTTTCTTCAAAAGGTGTTGATGCTTTACAATCCATATAGGAGTATTCCTTATCCATTTTTGCTTGCTCTTCAAAGGATGTTTTTGA
Source organism: Sequoia sempervirens (assembly GCA_007258455.2). Taxonomy (NCBI): domain Eukaryota; kingdom Viridiplantae; phylum Streptophyta; class Pinopsida; order Cupressales; family Cupressaceae; genus Sequoia; species Sequoia sempervirens. The sequence continues at coordinate 186,492,265 of VDFB02281492.1, forward strand.
TTCACCATCCATGTAGAGGTCTTCTTCGTGATCAATTTTTGATATGTCTATGGATTCTGCTATGCCTTGATCATGTGTAAAGATATTAAGAGTAGGAGACTCTTGTTCCTTGGTAATGATATCAATAGTAGGAGACTCTTGTTTTGGATGAAGATCACTTATATGTCCATTAGGAGTAAGAATCTCATGGGTAGATGGAGGAGTATGTGATATATGGATATGATCATTATTTATGACATCTTGTATGGATTGGAGAATACCCATTAGATCATGGTAGTATCTTGGAGATACAAATTCTTGATCTTGATTAATTTTGGAATTGCTTTCGACATGCTTTGGATCAAGCTCTTGACATGGTTCAATTTCAAAGGATGGATTGCTTACAAAGGTTTTTTGAATGTCTTCATTAGGCATGGGTATTGGCTCAATATTTTCTTGATCTTTGAGTGGATTTTGATCAGGTGTTGAGTTGAGGATTCCTTCAATATTTGCAACCATGAGGTCAAAGGATGTCAATATGTCTTGGAAAGGACCATTGCTAGACTTTGGTGAAAGATGTTGATCATCCTTTGGGATAAATTCTTGAGATATGTCCTCTAACTCATTAGGTGATGTAGAGACATTGTCAACATGATCATTGGTAGATGTATCTTGAATTTTATCCTCAAACATGGTGGTGGGGATATTTTTAATGTTTTAAATCATAGGATCAAATGATGTTAATGCTTCTTGAAATGGATCGTTGTTGGATATTGTTGATGGGTCTTGATCATGATTAAAATATGACTCTTGATGTATGTTGATTTGATCATTGGATGTGGTAGAAACATCTTCAGGGTGCTCATTGATGGATAGATCTTGATCATTGTTTTCAAAAATTATGGTTGAGAGATCGTCACTACCATCATTAATGGTTGAATCTTGATCATTGTCTTCAATAGTTATTTTTTCTTGATCAAGAAGGTCTTGAATGAGATCTTTGAGTTCAATACAATCTAACGTGTCATGACCTTTTGTGCTATGGTATTCACAATAAGCATTATCATCATCCCATGGGAACTTGATGCTAGGTTCACCCCCATTTAATGATTCTAGAAGTTTGATAAGTTTAGCATGGACTAATGTGTTTAATGTTGATTCAATTAGCTCTCCCAAAGGTTTGTATTCATGTTTGTCATCTTGTGAGATTTTTTCTTGTTGTGTTTGATCTAGTTGTGATTGATCTTGGAGATGTGGTGATTGATCTTGTTGTTGAGGTTATTGATTTTGATATCCAACTTCTTGATATTGAAGATGTTGTTCTTGATGTGGTTGTGGACACAACTCAATGTTTTAATGACATGGTTTAACCAATGGGGGAGTGTGTTGATTTTGGGTTGGAGATGTATCTTGGTGATATGAATCAACAAATTTTCTAAGTATAGCAATTTGATCTCGCATAATTTTATCTTGATTTTGATTTTAATACCCTTGGTGTAGTGGATTTGGTTGTTGGTCAAGCATATTTGGAATATACACTTGTGGTATTTGTATGGGATCATGCACAAATTAATTTTGGACCATGTTCTAATTTGGGATGATGTTTAAATTTTTCATCATAGGTTGGCATTGAACATTGTTGTGGTTGGGAAACACATTTCTTTGATTTAGGTAACCTTGATTTTGCATGGTGTTACCTTGATTTGGATCAATACATTGAGTTTCCAATATATTGTTCGAATTTTCAACAACATTGGTGTGATTTGCAAACGTATCTATCCCATAGTTCACCAAGTGTGGATTTGATATGTTCATGTTTGGTAGGTTTGTATTTGGTATATTCACATTTGGCATGTATTGATTTGATGGGATAATGTTGTCTTGTTGAAGAATTATGTATTGATCGTTTGGTTGATAGAATTATAGGTTTTGACTTTGATTTAGATCTACCATAGGGAAAGGTGTTCCAAAATTTAGATTGGGCATGCTCATACTTGTTGTATCATTGAGGTTTGTAGGATATAATGATCCCATGTGTGGATTGTATAAATGTGAGTTTTAATAATCAATTGGCATTGTAAGGTTTTGATAGTTTGGTTGATTTAGACCACTCATGATGTATGAATCAAGTTTATATTCCATGTTTTTCTTGTGTTTTGACCTTGTTGTAAAAGTGAACCTCTAAGGTGTTATGGACCAATGGTGATAATGAGAGATGAAAAAGGTGAATGATGTGGGAAGTGATCTTTGCAAACGTTTTGGGATAACACTCTTAACTTAGAAGGTTTCATTGTTTGATGTTTGGATAGAGGATGCTAATGAACTTGTGAATATTTAGGGTAGACTTGTGACTTCAAGATATACTAGTCCAAAAATGATAGCTAACTTAACCAAATGCATGGAAAAGGATTCATTTCACATACAAAGTAGTTAAGTTAGGGTTTGGGTTGATTAATGTCTAAGTCCAAAGTGTTGGTGTGTTCAAAAGTTTGCAAAGTTTGGTGAAGTGAAGGATGAAATATGATGAAGGATGGATGAAATGTTTGACCCAATTTTTACCTAGAATGAACCTTTTTTTTCCAAGACCAAGGTAGTGAGAAACATGCTATACCTCTAAAGTGAACAAACCCTAACGACTCAATGATTTTGGTAAAATAAAACTCAAATGATTTTGGAAATAGGACCCAATGATTTTCACAATAGAATTTGGACTCAATGTTTTGCAATGTTTTCCTTATATGATAGCGGGTGTAAGGTTTGGTTGTTTAATCAGAGCAATCAGTCTCCAAATGGTCATGTGGGGTTCAATTTGTCAATTCATCTTGCTTGAGTTTCTTTTACCACAAACACTTGTCTTGATTAAGTTCAAACTAAATTCCTATGTTAAAAATAACATCAATTCCACAAAGTCCATTTTGTGAAAATGATAAGTCAAGGGCATAGTTACATAAGTTAACTTTGGAAAATATGGATTGAGATGTAAACCAAAATATTTAGAAGTCTCTAATAATAAATCCTTAGGACAAGCATTAATATCAAGGTTTTGTCAAATGGTATCCATACTTAGACCAAAGGGTTTGAAATTTTCAAAAGACTTTGTTGATGTTTGTTTTCAACGTTTTGGAACCAAGCAAAGTATTAAATTGACTCACAAGAATTTACCATCCTAGGTTCAAAAGATATTACTTGTTGAATCCCCACTTGAATTTCTCCAAACACTAAGAATATGCAAATAGATAGAGATTTGGTGACACTGGCTCCCCTCCACGACACACACTTCTTGGGACTACCAAATCTCAAATCCTGAAGATCTAAAGATTCTAAGGATTTTCCTGTTTCGCCAATTGAATAGTAAAATGTGGGGTGGCTTCGGAATGACCGTTCCTACACCAACAAGCATAAAGGTTTTTGGCTTCTAAACAATTGGTTTGTAATAAGGGCTTTTGTACAAGGTGGCCATACACGTGGCAAGATTAGCTCAAGATTATGGTCAATCAAGAGGCCTCCTAGTCTCTTCCTAAGAAGAGATTTTAACGTATCACATGGATACTAAGGGTGACACTTTTCGATATGACACATTTGCACCTATTGTTTATGACTTTCATCAAAAAAACATTATTTATATAGCGGCTTGAAAGAGTTTGGCTTTAGCTTGTTTCCGCTTGGTTTGTTCTCTCCTTTCGAAGCGAGGAGGCAGGCCCTCTAAAGATAAACAAAAGCAAGGAAGTATGTAGTTCGATCTCCCCGATTGCATGAAGCAAGGAGAGAACACACACAACGCCTTTTTCCCTACACTAGCATGGGGTTCATTTTTAATCCAAATTGAAAGATGTAGGTGATTATACAAAATTTCAAGGAATTTTTTTGATTCTCAAGATTACCAAGTGGCGTGAGAGAAGTGCATACGCATTCAATGACAAAAATGTAAATCACAAAACATAGCAAACACTTGTTAATTTTAACCCTCAAAGCAAAGATGAATTTATTTTATGCACCAAATGAAGTGTTAAGTTGTATTGTTCAATTTTAAACCCAAATTAAAATGATGTGAGGGTTCATTTTAATCCTATTTGAGTGTTCATTTTAAAACCCAATTGAAAGCTAGTGTGGTCCTAAAGCATGATAAATGGATTATAATTGCCCCAAAAGTGTTGAAACAATTGTTATAATTATAAGATTTAAATGCCTTTTTATTTAATTAAGTTCTTCATGCTCCTCTTCAAACCTACAATCCATGTTTCAAATGTTATATGAAATCAAGAAAACAAGAAGATGTGAGGGTTAGATAAACGATTAAGCATCAATACCCTACAACCTAGACCAAGTTGTAATGTGATTTGATTTTAGGTGAAAAAATGAAAAATTTAACTCCACAAAAATTTATAAAAACCTATACCATTGCGTAGAGCATGAAATTCTACCCCATTTAAAAAAAAAAGCTTGAAAAAATACCTTCGTATGACCAAGATATGACCATTTTAAGATAGACTATAAAAGCAAGAAAAGGATAGCATCACTATAGAAATAGCGACGCCCTTTGCAAATTGTGATGCTTTTTTCAATTATGGTGATGCTTTTGCAAAAGCATCACTCTGGTGAATAATAGATTCACTCTAGTGAATAATAGATTCACTCTAGTGAATAATAGCGTCACTCTGGTGAAAAATAGCATCGTTGTAGCTCCCAAAAGCATTGCTCTAGCCTAGAAACCTACAACTCACAGAGTTTTTAATAAAAACTCATCAAAAAAAGTTAGTAAAGCCCTCCTTCTAGTGCCAGAATGTGACCGATGGATTAGTATGGGCCGATTATGCTTGATCCATGAAGAATCGAAGCATAATGAAGCCACTAACGTCAAATTTCAATAGGATCATTCAAATGAAAATTAAACTAAGCATCCATTAAAACCCACTATATTAAACTACGAAAGCTTTAAATGCCTACTCTAATCCATCTGAAACTTATCCATTGGGGGAGTGGTGTCACGTTGATGTGGAACGTTGACCCTTTTCCAATCCTGTGGATAAATGAGCTTGTTCTAGTCAATTTTATTGAAGAAAACTGAAGGAACGATTGTGAAATATGTATGAAAACATGATTTTAATCTAAATAAGCATGATGCAAGCTAATTAAACATGATTTTATGCTAAAATGATGAAGATATGCAAATGATAAGCTAATCTAAATGGATTCTAAGCTAAAATATTCAAACCCTAATTAATAAACAAGCTAAATGGATGCATTATGTGATCATGGAAGCCATTAATGGAAGCTTGAAGCTAATTAATGCAATTAAAATAAAATAATAGATGCTAAAAGTGTGCTAAATACATGAGTGTGAGTGTGAGTGACTTTAACAGCATAACTCTGATGTTAAAAGATGGATCCATTTGTCTCCAAATAGTGACCTATTTATAGGATAGCAAATGAGAAATGAATGGTTGAGATCAAAAAAGCTAATCAACAGTCAAGGATGGAAGAAGTTGGAGGCATGGATCATGGATTCTCATCAGTGGATGAGAATGAAAGATGAAATTTAATCAAGGGTTCATATTCCTTCAAACAAACACACTTTCAACTTGTCCAAGAGGTCATAAGTTAACTTGCACAAGAGGTCACAAGTTAACTTGCTCATGAAGCTAAGTTTGTTGAGAAAAAAGGAATATTCCCCTTTTTCAAATGAGTGAGGAAAGAGAATATTCCTTGAATAATTTAGTTAATTAAAACAAAATTAAATTGTGAAAAGGGGAAGGAATATTCCATAGGAATATTCCTTTTAGAGGAATGTGCAAAGGAGAAATATTCCCTTGCAAGTGGGGGGGAATTAGATTTAATTGATAATTAAACAATATTAATTATGCACTTAGGGGATTTAGAGGAATTAGATGATATTCATTAAATAAAATGATTTAATGAATGGGGGAAAGGTGGAATGACATTTAATTAAATAACTTAGGGTTATTTAATTAAATAAGAAGATTTAGGGATTTAAATTAAATAGTTTGATTTATTTAATTTAATAGGATGAAGTGTTAGCATGAAAAGGGGATGAATTAACCTAATGAAGTTAATAGGAGAAAATGATGCCATTAATTAATTAACTCGGATAATTTAATTAATTAAGCGGAAAGAGGATGGGTTTTAATAGGAAATGATGTTAGTATACCTAATTCGAGTGTATGATATGATTCAAGACATTTTTCAATGTCTACACTTTCAAAGGGGGTCCCTTGGGAACCCTTCAAGATAGCAAGGGGTCCACTCAAGGGGATGCTCCAATTGAAAGATAGAGATAAGAGATGGGGTCCTCAGAAGGACGCACATCCCTGAGAACAAGTTATCATTTCCCCCAACATATAGGGGAGGAAAACTATGCAAGATGCTTAGAACTTACAGGACAGAGGTGGACCTCGATATCACTTGTCATTTGAAGAAGGTAGGTGCATTAGCAAACAAATGAGTGATGGGACTTGAATCACAGAGTTGTTGTATTTTATCCTTCAAGGCCTTACATTCACTAGTGGAATGGCCAAGCACTCGATGGTATGCACAAAAAGAATGTTTCTCTTTATCATGCTCATAAAATTTCTTACGTGTAGGAGGAGGAAGAGTAATCAAGTGGGATTTTAGAAGCCTCAACAAAATACGCTCTTGCTCAGATAAATAATGTGGAGCAGGAAGCGATCCTTTCTCTTGTCGAGAAAAGATTGACTGCTTACAAGAAGAAGGCCTGAAGATAGCAGATAAGGGTGGATGAATCAATCTTCAAGAACAAGGTTGAGCGGGAATCATGCCAACATTCAACCGTGGTTTTCATTTGGATTGTTCATTCGAGAAATCAAGCCCCAAATTATGCTTACGAAGCGCACATTCTATAGGGACCTGAATGCCTTGTTCACTACGCCCACAACCTTTACACCCATAGCCATATTTAGAGACAAGCTTAAAGCTAGGGCCATAACATGTTTGCAAATCTTGAGAAGGAGGAGGATCTTCATAGAGATCATTATTCTAACAATGGGATCACTATTAGCCTTCTTGACAGGGCTACCAACATTAGCCTCTTTAATAGAGGTGCAATCATCTTCCTTAGAAGGAGGAGGATCAAAATTAAGGAAATTACAATTTATGTTCATGTTATCCCACAATACAAAAGAATAACCATCTTTGATATCGGTTTTGAATGATGTTATCGGAAGGTCTAAGTGGATCGGCGTGACTTTATTTTCTCCAATGAAGGATTCCATAAACTCTAGAGAACCCCAATCATCACCAAGACATGCATTTTCTTAAGAAGAGGAAGAAGGAACCGACTTAAGATTTCTTGCTTCAGAAGGATCTTCTTCAGGGACATCTATCTCAAAAGTATCCTTTGTAGTGGGTACTGCTAGAGTAAACATAGACACATTGGAATACATTAAAGGAATAAGAGTAGGCACAACCAAAACCTGACCAGCAGCTACCATCTCACATAAGTGCATAGTATAAGGGTTAGCCCTGACAGTGACTACTCGATTATTGCAAATGAACTTAATAGATTTGTGCAAGGTAGATGGGACTGCACACATAGCATGAATCCACGATCTACCAAGAAGAAGGTTATATGGTAATTTCTCTTACATAACATATACAAGGGTGGGTATGATAATGAGTCCCAACCTCAAAGGCAAGACTATCGTGCCTAAAGGTTGCCGACCAACATTATCAAACCCATGAATAGCAACAAAAGAAGCATTAAGAGAAGATGAATCAATATTAATCTTAGGTAATAGATCAATGCTACATACATTGAGTGTTGAATCAGAGTCATTGGGAGTACATCTAATACTAATATCATTGATGTTAACTATGATCATCAGAGGATTTTCCTGCTTCTACACTTCCAAAGGTGGGAGTTCTTGTGGATAGAACGTAATATTCAACGAATCCACACGAATATGAGCTATCACTGCATTAACGTCTGCTAGCCTAGTAGAAGAAGGCAAGAGTATCTTTTACAAGGTTTCTTGAAGCATACCTTGGTAAACTAGAGTAGACTGAAGCAATTCCCACAGTGAGATCTTAGCCAGAGTAACTTGGAGTTTCTCAACAAGATCGTAATCATCGGGTGCTTTAGTTGTAGGTTTAGGTGCTTGAGGAAGGATTGGTTGAGAAGGTGGTAAAGAAGTAGGTTGATAAACATTTTGTTTATTCCTTCTATTCTTATAAGTATGGGCTACCACTCTATCAGAAGAAGCCATAGAAATATTAGGAGAGTCACTATCAAATGGAACAACATTAATAGAACAAACCCTTTTAGGAGAAGGACTAGCTAGAGTTAGGCCTTTGAGGGGCATCAGAGACATGGATTACATTTACAGAATCATCACAACTAGTGGAATAATTATTCGAAGAAATATTCTCAACATCAATCCAGGGAGGATTAGATGTGGAAAGAGGTTTTTCATTTGCTAATGCATCATCTCTAGAGGAGAGTGCATTGAAGTGAAGAGGAGATTCATCATTCACAAATGCATCATCTCCAAAGGGGAATGCATTGGAATGAAGAGATTCATCATTCACTAATGCATCATCTCTAGAAGAGAGTGCATTGGAATGAAGAGAAGGTAAAGTAATGTTAAGAAAGGTATCAATGATTTCATCTTCTTGCAACAAGATATCCCTCAAAGCAAGAGGAATCTCATGAGAAGGATCAAAGATATCAAGTAACATGGGTAAAGCCAAGTCACCATCACATGCATGAAATAGAACATCATTAACAGTTTGAATAAAATCAGATATTGAGCTAATAAAAGAAGATAGCAAATGCATTTTGAAAATAGTAAGCTAAAGATAATATATAATCAAATAAAGAAGTCGACTAAAGGTCGGTGCATTACTTCTACTTTGATGGTATGGAATGGGGTTTGGGGTAGCACCCCAAAAAAAATTTGGGGAAGGATATATCTTTGATTTGTCCTCCTTTTTTTATATATAAAGGGGTGTTCACATCAGGTTCACTAAAATGTAGAGAAGGGGGATTCACTACTCATGAGTCTCTTTCTTCTCAAGAGATTCCCAAGGGGCGAACTGCCCTAAACTACCTCAAGGAACAACATGAGAGTTCTAGAATCAGAAAGAGTAGGCCACTAAGTTTTTTTGGACAAACTGGCAAGCTCTTGGCCAAACGACATCAGCGCAAAAAATGAATGATAGTGCGGCACACCGGTGTCCCCGAGGTGTGTTGGCATCTTGTACGAACCAGAAAGCGAGAATATCATAGAAAACAACAAAGCAACTTCTAGCATTCTAATTACTAAGAACTTCTAGAGTATAGGAAAATAACAAAATGCAGTAGAACTAAAATAAAGTAAAGTATAGATGATAGAGATAAAGAGTAGAAAGAAAGAAGATGCTCATGAAAACCCAAGTAATGAAGCCTCCAACAAATTAATATCTTCAACACATGTGTACATAAAATCTGGAGAAAATGTTGGGGCTGTATAAGGGTTTGCCTCAATCAAACCCCTGTTTTGATGTTCCCACTTCCACAGACAGCCAGATAGATAGAGAGAAATAAAGTATGCAATAAGTGATAAAAGCCAACCCCGCTCAAGGAGGAGAACATGTATCACAAAATGTAGGTGATAAAAGTAGTCCCTGCTTGAGGAGGAGAACCCGCATCACGAAATGTAGATGCAATAGATAGGGGATATGTGAAATCCCAAGATGCTCGTAAGCATAAGGCAAGAGAGATATCAGCTGCAAGGCTTAAGGAAGCCAAAGAGGGAGACAAAGATGATTGCAAGAGCCAAGGGTGTTGTAAAGAGTGTTGTAAGAGCTTGAGAGTGCTGTTATAACAAGTTGTATGGAGCTATGCAAGCAAGATAGCAAGAGCAAGAGAGGAGGAAAAGGTAGGAGCCAAAGCTAGAGAGAAGCTAGAAGACCAAATGGATTGAAAAGACTACTTTTAAAGAGGGAAAAGAAGCTTCCCAAGTGGTTACAAGGTGTCCCGAGCCATTACCACCAACGAAGTTAGTTGAGAAGTGTCACGCATGCTCAGAAACAAGCGTTTGAACATTGAAACATCACAGGATGCTAGTATGGTGCGCTAGTGTCTAGACACATCATGCTACAAAATGACAAGAACGAGAAAAGCATAAGGTTTGATGCAAAGTTGACGTGCAAAGGTAGTTGTTGAAAAGGGGTCCCAAGCATCCTAAGAAGGCAAAAGGTTGATGCAGGGGCTAAAATGAGCCTACAAAATGCTAGGGAATTGGACACTAAAGCAGATGCAAGAATGTATGTGAAATTGCAAGGGGTGCAATTTTACGACATTAAAAGATAAAAAATACATGCTTTGTCATATTTGTCCTTTCCACAACCCTATAAAAGTGATCTCAATAAATTAAATTTACTAGAAATTTCTCAATGGAGGGAAATAAGAAAGTGGCAGTGTAGTCAACTATGTCTCATTTTTAATTCCCAAAACTCATTAAATATGCCAAAAAAATCCTTGTACTTATCCTAGATCTACTTGGGAGTTTTGTACGACTTTATGTGAAATAATAAACTATCTAAAATATGTAGTGAAATAAGACTCGTGACTTTATCCATCTTTTTCTATAAGAAAATATGTCATATTCCTAAGTGAACTCAGGTGCAACATCATCTAACATAGACCATAGTCTCTTAGACATGAGCAATCTAGTCATATGAGGTTTCCACATGTGATAATTGTATGGTGTAAGGTTCTCAATAGAAGAGGATTTTTCCATGTGTGTGCTTGGTTTTGAGCTTTACAAAATGATAAATACTAGTTTTGATTATTTTATGATTCTTAAAGGTACTTTATGAAGTAATTTCACCTCCCAAAGTAAGAAAAGTTAAACCCTTTTGCAAATTTGTAACTGAAAATTAAAAATTGAAAGTTCAATTCATATTTGATATTTATGTACCTAGTAAAAGTTCTAGAAAATTAGTTCTAGGAACCATGTAGAATGTTGAACCAACTTTCCAATGTTGCAAGAATCATAAAAAATATAGATTTGATCCAAAATTTATGATCATGGAAGCGAAAAAGGTAGATCTAATTTCAACAAATAATAAAATGCACCAATAGAAAAAAATTGAAAAAAGACTAGCATTGCTAGAAAGTGCTTAGAACCATATCCTTGATGATATCTTAAAAAAAAAAGAGTTTGTATGTTTAAGTTATTCCAAAACTAAAAATAGCTCCTTTAGGGCCAGTGGTGTGACAACAGTAATTTGGTGGTAAATCAGTTGTGCTGAGCAACAATGTCGATTAGACACAGTGATCAGACATAGGTAGTAGGTCAATTGTTTTCACTAGTAGCAGTGAAGGAATAGGGGTGGAAAAATTTGAGTCACCATTGGAAACAATGGTTGTGGCCAAAGAAATTATCAATCGTTAATGACTAAAAATGACACCAATAAAGAGCGGCAATGACCTAAATTTTGCCAAACACCAATAAATATGTGATGTATGCCTTATAAGATTATTACTGCACATGCATGTTTCTCTTACTATATCCTCTAGGGTATAAATAGACTACTCAAGGAGTACTAGGGTACAAATCTCTAAACTACACTTCTCCGATTTCTCTTGCCAACATTGGTTCCATTTCTGATACCTTGGAGAAAATAGTAAAGAAATTGGAAGCATAGAAGAGTAAGAAAGATTGGAAAAAAAATTTGTTAGACCCTAAGGGCCATCCCTATGAGAGGGGGGTAGGCCATTAGGGGATGGCAAATGGAAAGGGGGGAGGATCTTAGAGATCCTTGAAAAGAGGTGACTATTCAAAATGTTCTTTCAAAATCATAATATAGGGAAAAAGGATAGAATTTTTGACCAAAGATACATATGGGAATAGGAAAAAATAAAAGGAAAAGAGAGATATCTAAAATCATCATATTAGGGATGGGAATGAGTGCAAAAGACAGGAAACTAAAACAAATATAATAAAGATAAGAAAGGCACCATAGGAGAGAAATAGAAAGGAAAGAAAAAGAGCAAGCGGGAAAAATGGCAAAGGAAATCCTAAAGAAATGAGTGGAGTGTGCCAAGAAGGGTGGTGCTAAGTGTGCCAATGTGGGTGCACCCGATGATGGAAGGGAGGAAGAAAAGAATCAGAAGCCAAGAATACCACAAAAGAACACACGAAAAAACTGGTGGAACCTAATCACCATATCAAGGATTTCTTAATATAATAAAATCAATCACTAATGAAAAGAAAAAATTTAAAATGAAAAGGTACGAAGAATAAACATCACCCTTGGACTAGGAGTTTCCCCTTAGGCTGGATATAACAAATATAGAGACAAATGAATAAATAGGGGAAGGTAAACAACCTAAATTTTGGACAACATATACAATAAATTGGGACATAATAGAAAGTAACAATCAATCCATTAAGTGGAGAATCACAAAAGAAAAAAATAACTACAAAAGGATAGAAAGTGACACCGGATCCAACTCCATATTCAACAACTAGAGAAGTCGTATCGCAAGTCCAAAAGAAGGCTCATCAAAAGAGGACATGGCCACAATGAGGAAGATGTTAGTCTTTGAAAAGGACACTAATAACATTGCAAAGCATGTCTTCCTATTAGAAACCATATGGAAAAGCTGAAACAAATAAAGAGAAAGTACAAAGCTATTTGATTTCATTAGCTCCTTAAGAGAAGAACCACTAAAATGGTATCAAAAAACATACCCTCAGAACAATAAGTCCTAGGATGAGGTAAAATAAGCCTTTCTAGAAAACTTTGATAGTTTAGAACTCCCATCAGAAGGAGTGAGCAAGCTAAGAGAATTATCTAAGCAGGATGATGATTCAATCTTAGAGTTTGACAAAAGATTCAAAGAAGTGGTCAGGTGGCTAGAAGAACCACTAAGTAAAAAATAGAAAAGAGAATGGTTCCTCTTTGCCATAACTTCAGAACTCAAAATATCCCTAGATAGCATAAACTTTAGCTCATATTTAGAATTATTCGCATTGGCATGCCGGGTAGAAGGTCAGTTGTGGAGAAGGATGGAGAAGGAAAAATAGAATAGGAAAATGGAAACATTCCAATTAGAAATTGATTGGTTGTGGTTAAGACATGAGCTTATGAAGCAAGAAATTGATCTACAGAGGCCTAACATATGGTGTTCTTATCGCGTTAGAGAAGGCCACATCTGAAACAAATGTTTGATGGAGATAGGGGAGAAGAAGGTAAATGTGCTAAGGGTAGGCCTCCACAGCATTATAAAAACCAACTCTCTATATTTTGGTGTTTGTAGAAAATGGGATAGCCATGAAATGATAGAATATTCATCAAACAAATTATGGGTTAAAGAGGAACCCAACTATGATAGGGAGATGGGATACATGAAAGGACTGGTGGTGTTGCAAGAATGAAGGTATTTTCATTGATGTCAACAGGAAGTCTACTGACTGGTGTTGTCATTGATGTCAACTATGGGTTGAAGATGTTGAGGATATTGAGAAAATTGATAAACAAAGTCAACTATGTTGTGCAAGTGTTCTTAGTAGGCCTCGATATTGTGCTTCGAATTCCTTTTGTGCTGATGTTATGAATATGTGGATCTTACAAGGTATTCAAGGTTGTCAGAGGTTGCTATATTTAGAATTTGGGTTTTTGGATCATTGTACAGTGCAAGATATTTTCACCAGTATGTGAACCAGTTGTTTAGTGATTTTTTTGTGGCCTAGGAGAAATGTATTTGCTCTGCATTTCTTCGTTGTTTGGCTTTAGGTTGTACAGATTTGGGAAGTTGATTATAATTCTTTTATCTTTTTGTATTCAATTTCTTACTTGATTTGGTGTAGTACAGAGTGAGTTTCATTTATTAGTATGCAAATAAGGTTTACCAGTTGTTCTGAGTTGAAGTATTTGAATGAGACGAGCTTGGATGAAGTGTTTAATGAATATTAAGTAGTTCATGGATTACTATGAATTGAGTTCAAGTGAATTATGTTTTCTAAAACTATTAGCTTTTTGGATTGGGTTAAAGAAGCGTGTACTTAATGATTATGGTGTTTTGCACGAGTGTTGGCCAACCTTGTGTTTAACACTATTTGTGAGGCTTGTGGAAGTGTGTTGAAGTGTGTTGGGATTTATTTAGGTCCTAATTACAGATTTATGTAGGTTTCCTTTCATTACTATCCACCGCGGGAATGTTTAGGTGCCGACCTATTTTGAATTTGTACGTATAATAGCTAGTGGCCGACATTGGAGAAAGTTTTTGAGGTAGAGCTAGATATAAATATGTATGGTGTTGATGCAAATAAGTAAAAAGGAAAGATTAAGAAGATACATACAAGATTGATGTGAATTATGTGTGTGATGTGAATTTGAGTAGAGCAGTGCAGACTTCATGTTAGGGTTCCTGAAGGCAATGAGTTGAAGGCATCTGAAATATTTCATGTGAGACTGCAAAAGTGTGAACAATTGTGGTGGACTCCTTGTTGCATTGAGAAGCATTCTCGGTGTAATATTATTCTTCTTTTATCTTCTTGTATTCTTTCTATGGTAGTGAGCCTTGGCTGTGAGCCTTTCAGACAGTGTGTCTTATTCTGACAGTGAGCCCCTTTGTACCAGTTTTGCTATTACTTATATTGTGAGCTAATCCTCATCGTGGTTTTTCCATCATTGGGTTTTCCACATAAATCTAGTGTTCTCTTGTGTATGGTGTAGTGATTTCAGTTTATATTATCTTCATTTCATGTTTAATCAAACTAATAGAATAAGGGTTTAATGAATGCTTGTGAATCTTATTACTGTTAAGGGTTTTGAAGGTTTAATTTCCTACAGTTGATTCACCCCCCTCTTAGTTGTCTTGTTCATTTCAATAGGTGGAAGGACCATTATACACCCAAGACCACAGATATAGGGTCCTGCTATGGCAAAACCAGAGAACCGCTAATGCCATCTAAGGTTTGGGAGCCTACAGTGATAACGACCCATACCAGGGAGGAAGGGGTCGTAGATGTGGACAAGAAAGAAGAGTTGACGCTACTTTCTTTAATTGTGGTAAGCTGGGACATTTTTCCATGGAATGATGAGGGAAAAGAGAAAGCAATACAGATTTTGCGGTGAAGAAGACCATGATGAATTTAATTGTGAAAAAGTGTGCCAACATTATAAAAATCCATAATTAACAGGGTCAAAAGGACAAGCTATGATGCCCCCTCAGTTTGCTTTGCTTGGACAACCTCTTAGATTTACATATAGGCTTTATGGTGTTGTTTGTTAGGCCCCATGTTACTGTTTGATAAACATTATGACTCTGTTGGTTATTATTCAGACATGGTGATATTTTGATGTGTAGATGTTGAGACTATTTGATAATATTATGATGCCTAGCTTAGTGATATTGATGTCATTATGATGTTAGTTTGATGATAATGAGATATTTGATGTTCTTATTTATATTATGTTTAGTAGATTAGTTGATTGCTTGTTGAGTATCATGGATATGATGATGTTATGTATGGATGGATGTATGAGCTATCTTGTTGTGATATTAGTTGTTATGTGTCGGTTGTGGGGACAGTGTTGCATCACTCGCTTGTGAGTGCCCTGTGACTTTGTGATTTCCCCATCACAATGTGATTGGTTATTTCTATATGCACATGCTTGACCCTTCGTTTTGATGCAGGTTGAGAGTATAGGGCATCGACTCCACCTGATTATTAGGTCTGAGTGTGCCTGAGCCTAATGGAGTTATTGTTTGGAGGTACACTGGGTCCCCCACTTCGAGCCATCATCCTTTTCAAGGATGAATTCATGTTGTTGCACCCCGTCAGTAAGGTATTTTGGTATTGTTCATTTCTTTATGGTTGTATAACCTTCGTCATGTTTCTAATTGTTATTTGTTGACTGATTTTGGAGTCTTGTGCTTGGTTGATTATTTCATTTTATTTTGAATGTCAAATTTGAAGGCTTGGTAAATGAAATTAAAGTAAAATTAAATTAAGCTATATTATATTAAAGAATTAAATTAAAACGAATATGGTGTTTGATTTTAATAAATTAAATAGAGAGAGAGTTATTTTTCTAAATAGAATATTTAAATGAAATATATAGATATATAAATATATATTGCTATTACATTTGCATAAACAACCTTTATATGTCATTTGAAATAACAAATTAATAAATAAAAGGGTATATTGTGTGCAAAATTAGAATGAAAGGTAAAATTTTATAAAAGTTGAAAAGGGGAAAGAAATTGGAATTTGAGGGAATGGAATAAAATAGTTACGGAAAATTAAATAAGAGAAAGTGGAGTTAACTCCATAGGGGCAATTGGTTTTATTGCTTCTGGAGGAAAAGAAACGAATTCTTTTTTTTGGGGTTTTGCCGTGTATGTTTTGGCTGGGGTTTTTTCAAAAAAAAAACTCTTTGTTTCTGAGTTTTGGCTGAAAGTTTTTTGGTTCTTGGAAAAGGAGTTTTGGGGTCTTTCCTTTAATTCTGAAAGGGGATTCTAGAAAAATTCAAACAGATGGGGACATATTAAGCTTTGGAAATTGAGAAATAGCAGCTAGGAGCTCAAATTCAACTACCAATCTCAGCTCAGCCTCAAATTTCATCTCTAAGAATCGAGGTTCCATTTTTTTTTCTTACCTCCATTTAATCTTATGTTATTTTATTACAAGTAGAGAATGTCTGTATTTTATGGGTTCTTAAGCTAGTTATCAAATCATTTCTTCTATATCTGATTGCTCAAATTTCTTTAAACAAAATTGGAGTTTCTATTGTGTTGCAAGTAAATTAAATAGAATAGAGGATGGTAGTTGTTATTCTGCCTATAGATACTTTGTGTATATTTTTGTAGAGAGAACTATACTTCCTTCGCATTTCTTACTAAGCCTTCACACAATCGGCTTTTAAATCTAAAGTCTCTTTTATTTGGTTTTCTGTCTCTTTTTATAGCTATCACGCCTGTGGATTTTAGTTTTTGTTCTGCCAAAATAGGGATGCCTTTGATCTTGAATCATAGAAGATTATTTCTAAATACAGATCCTCTAGAGTTGAATTAAATTTGACATCTAAATCTTGTGTTTACAACCAGGACCACCGTTCCTTTCTCCTCTCCTCACTTTAGGTTTCGGTTACTGATATTGCCATGTTAAGCTTGATCTGCAACTAGAATAGCAGTTATCAATTACATTGAACTCCCATGTGCATATCAAGCTCACTTGGTTACATGTCGATCGATTTGAATTACAAACACCTTCATTTTCTTTAAGCCTTGAAGGGAGTTGTTGCTCTCTTATATTGCAAGTCTTCCATATATACTTATGGAGGTATTTCAAACTCAAGTTAGGAAGTGTTCGACCGAAATGGCTCAAATAGCTATTAATTCATATATATATTTTTAAATCAATTGAATTGATAATATCTAAACTTAGTAGTTGTATGGCACCGAGTGAAATAACCAAGCATTGCAGTTAGTGTTATAACATTTTCCTTACTATTGTTTGTAATCTTACCATTCGAGTTTAATGCATTCCTCTCACTCTTCATCTTTTTTTTTAAGTGTGCGCCATGGAGCGCTTAAAGTGAGATCTCTTATTCCGATTGGCCACCGTCTGGTATAGGAATTTTGCATGTTGGCTACCTCTCATTCTAGTTATTGAATCTTTTTTAATTCGGCTAGTCGGCCTAACTAGTTTTCCTTGTTGTGCTACGAACTGGAATCACTAATGGTTGTGCATACTTGTTTCAATGCCTCTTCTATGTCACTCTGCTCTGGAATTGGCTTATACCAACAAAGAGAAAACTTGATGTTAACTCTGATTTTAATTTATCCATCACCTGATGCATAGTTCCCATGCAGATTTATAGTTTTAATCTTTAACCGTTGTAACTGAAGGTCAGCTATTAGTTTGTGTACTCCCTCCAATTAAGATTTTAAGTTTTAACTTGTATATGACTGAAGTCTAATCTAACTTAACTTGTAGATATATCCAATCAGAGGGCTGGAGCATAGCCTAGAAACTTAAGAGGTTAGACTGAAGTTCGATGGTCTTGTTATTAATAACATTCGTTGTTATAAATATTAATATATGGCTTTTAAATGTGGTCTCCTTACTTAAGCCAGTCGTGACCATCTTGAGAGTCTATAGTTTTTAAATGTTTTAGACTTATGTTGTTCATAATATGAAAGAAGTAGAGATTTTTTATTGGAGCGAGTTTTATGAGTGTATATAAATATACTTATATTGGCTATAATATATATAAGTACTTTTATGTTATGTTTATGAGTTTAAATATTCATCAAACCTACTTTAAAAAAAAAATCTTATGTATAATTATATATATTTATACATTTATATGTATGCATGTGTTTGTATATTTAAGAATGAGGATCTTATGTAAACTTACTGCCAAATGTTGAAGCTTGTGTGAAATAGAATTATAATTCTTTTAGAGAAAAAATTAACTCTTCTATGAATAGATAAGCTGAAATTAGTACTTATTGAAGAGGGAATAATGTATTGATGATTAAGTGTATATCATGAAATGGATTTCTTGTGACTCAATCTTGAATTTGTTGTGCTATTAGTGTTTGGTTTATTGAAGTGAAATTTGGGAATGGAGATAATGTGAGAGTTGAATGTGGAATTTGTTCATTTCCATGTAATTTGAGAGTTGAAATTTTAGAATCTTCTAGAGGATAGGATGAATTTCCTCTTGATGGATTTATTGTTTAGTTTGATATGGGGAATTTATCTTAATTTTGGTTTATGATGTCGGTTTTCTTGCACATTGAGTTTTCCTTGGTGAATGGTCTTAAGGAACTAGTGGGCAGAGAGGTTAATGCCCCGCTTGAGTTATGCTTGAACCTCGAGTTGTGCAAGAGGTGTCTTTTTCTGTTTGATTTATTTTCGATGGTCAGTAGGGAAGTGGCTTCCAATGGTGGTTGGTGCACAAAGGGTCACCTGGATAACCCATGTGGAGGTTTGTTAACAAGTGATAACTTTAAAATAAACTAGGGGGAATGGGTAGCTCAAACATTAAACAAGATAAGTTTGTACCTTGCTCAGCCTCAAGTGCTTGTCTAAGCTTGAGGTGAGACGGGAAGGCCTGGAATGGCATAATCGACTACTTCATCTCCACAAGAGGTAGTTCGATTCCGCATAGTTGGCATGAGGGGCTAGAGTTTGATAGAGGCTACTAGGATAACCCAAGATGGGGGTCAGGGCCTAGGAAGAACTACCTAGATAACCTATGTTCGATTATGTGATGACACTTCCCCTACGACAACCATGAGTTTCTCTACTTGTTGTTCTACCTTGAGTACCTATGTGTCTCTGGAAGCATGGTCATTGATGTTGTTGCTCTTGTTGATGTGTCATCTTGTGTTGTGAGTTATGTCAACCATGTTATGTCTACTTATTTTCTATTAGTTTGGTGGGACCCTTTGTTACCTCCTAGCACGGGGGGTGAACCTTTGGGTTCACGCAGTTGGGTGGAACACATTACGTTCTCCATTGGGTTCCCTTCTCATTTGTGGTGTGACAAATTCATCTAATTCTTTCATTCAACATTGCTTCTACTCTTGGAAGGTTGATCATTGTACTTGTAAATGTATTGTATCTTGATCGTGTATCTTTTGCAGAGCATTTCTCACTAGATTCGAGGAAGTATCATTGTACAAAATGTACTTGTAAACTAAATTGATGTATCTCATGTATGTAAGGAAATTTTGTAATCAGTGATGTTGTACTTGTTAATTAAAATGAAAGTAATCAGTTATTCCTTATGTTTAAAGAATAGATGTTTCTCGTGGTTCTTATATTCATTTGTGATGAGTAAATGTTATGCTTAATGATGATTAGTGTTTAATTATAAATAAGTTATTTGGTTTTGTAATTTGGATAATGGAATTTAAGTAATGCAGTCAAGCACCCTAGGGAACATAGGATAATAAATAAAGTTGTGTTCAAATTCATTGTGCAACATTGCATTAAAAAAATATCTATTTTTTGTTGTTTAGATTTTTTCCTCTAGGTTTCTCGACGGGGGCATTACACAAACAAGATTCAAACACCATGAGAGGGGCTCGACTCCTTCGTAAAATACCCAAATAAAGAGACTAAATAGTGTTGGAAAATAGGAAAAGATGAAGGATATATAACATAAGAGGATAGCATTGAAGAAGAATACTTCTTGGAGGATAGACCCAAGAAAAGGGGTAAATTCGTGATAGTAACTAGGTAAGGAAAAAAAATTGAAAAATATAATACAATGACTTCAGAAGAAGAGGAAAGCTCCAAAGAGGAAGGAGAATTCTTCCCCACAAAGGAACAACATGACCAGATTGTTAAATAAACTAAAATAATTCTAGAGAAAGAGAAAGAGAAAGAGAAAGAGAAAGAGAAAGAGAAAGAGAAAGAGAAAGAGAAAGAGAAAGAGAAAGAGAAAGAGAAAGAGAAAGAGAAAGAGAAAGAGAAAGAGAAAGAGAAAGAGAAAGAGGAGAACAACTACTTTACAAAACAAGAAGTAAAATCTCTTAAGAAATTTATAAAATTAGCAGGGCAACATGATTTTCTTACCAAATTAAAACAGTTTAATAAATATTGGAACAAAAGAAACATATCGCAAGTCAAAACGATGGGAAAACATTGGAAAATGAGACCAATAATGATCAAACTCTAGATTCACCATAAGAACATTCCTAAAGTAATGGTCGATCTGGGATAATATGTTAATCTAATTCCTAAAAGAATATGGGAACACCTAGGTAGATCGACACTAGAACCAACCCCCTACAACATCAGTTTAGCAGACCATACCAAAATGAAGATACTGGGTACATGTAGATAAGTAGAAGTTGATGTAAAAGGAGTAAAATAGTTTGTAGAATTTGAGGTGGTCATGATGAAAGAAACTTTTGACTCATTTGATGCATTGTTAAGGTTGAGATGGTTCATAGATTCTTGAGGAATCATATATGCCTGGAAGGAGGAAATCTACTTTATGTATGAGAAGAGAATAGTGTTGGAAACTTGCAACCATTTAAAGACAATTTACACATAACCCATAATAGAAATATATGCAACTAAGTATTTTGAATCCACATGCAAGAGAATAGAAAACATACCCATGAAAATATGACACAAGATATAACCTGGGAAAAACCTCAAGAGGGAAAAAACCCAGCCTCCAAAAGCATCCATCACTCATGTATTATTCAACAATAAATATTACAATACATCTTATGATTCTCCATGAACACCATTGAAGCAACAAGCCCTCTCCAAGAAATCCATATGAACAAGCATGCAACCACACATCCTATGCCATGCTTCAAACCCTCACAAATGCTAACCAGAGCTAACTTGCCAATTGACCAACCTTAAACAACTACCTTTGTGGTTGCTTTTATAGAAGCAAGCTCCCACAAAACCACCAAGTGGTATTACACAAAACTATGTGACTAAAACCATGAGATTACAAAACCATGTCCCCTTATTTAATATTGGGTACTTTATTTATTACTTTTCCCCAATATTAAATAATTACATTTTTACAACTTAACTTATGTCCCAATGTTACATGCAACATTAAGTGGCCCCAAGAATAATTAAATTAAATACATTATTGCAAGGTGTACAACACACCTTTTCCTAACAAATAGTACACATACCCCCTTGAAGAAAAATCAAGAAGGATCCTATATAGAAGAAGTCAATATGAAAGAGTTTGAGGAAAATGATTGGACAATAACACCATAACCATATCAACCAACGAAATTCAGGAAGAACCCAATTCAGAGAGAGAACTTGAGGTAGAAGACACGAAAGATAGCACCGATAGCGAAGCAATGCTAGAAGCATGGGTACAAGATAACCGAGAAATAGATTCCCACGAAATATTTGTCTCTCGAAGAATCTTCATGATAAGAAATGTCCAACTAGAACAAGATAATGTAGCGCGGGACATGTGTGGTACTACTAGGGACATGGAAGAAAACAATGAGGATTCTCGTATGATTTGTCATATTACTTGGGAGAGATCTCAGATTTCACCACCCAAATACTCTAGAGTATGCAAATTTCTACCTTATATAACCCACATTGAGAGAACCATCCCCAAAGACATAGATAGACTGCCACCTTATCGCATACTCTTACCTACACTGCTACATGTTGGTATAACACACACAAATGAACTATTAAGAAATGGGACACATTTAAGACCCTAGTAAAGGAAAAATTTCTATCAAAGGTAGGAGATTATGATGATATACCTCCCTATGAAGGTGACAGTCCACTGCAAAGCCAACTAGACATATGCATATAGTATTGGGAAGAAAACTATGAGTATGATGACCAACTATACATTCAATTATTCTACTGGACATTATCCCTTGTAGCAAAAACTTGGTATATTGATTAGGAAAGAAGAGCCGAGACTAGAACATGGACAAAACTAACTACATAATTCATTCTGACATTTTCATTTCATAGTAAAAACCCTCAAATCTAAACCGTACTAACCAAAATAAAAGGTAATTATTTTTAGTTTGATAGAAGAATGTGAAAAACTAGTACTACAACCCATTCCACACCATCAGAGGAAGCAAAAGTGTATAACTATAAGGAATGGACGAAACGGGAGATAGTCGGATTGACAAAACATTGTTGTGTGGTATAGGATGACGAGGAGGAACATACACTAGATATAGAAATCAAGCAGGAGGAAAGGGGAATAGAAGAATATACCACCCCAAAGTAAAAATATTACAAAGAACAAATTTGATGAGGGCTACACCGCCCTTAACCCATAGAAATCACAACAATAGATACCAACACAGAAGATGCGAGACATAAAAATGACTCACTTTCAATTATTTTCATAAAATGAAATTACAAATTCAAAGCTTACATGCTACAGCCTCATGGGCTTGATTCATTACAAAAAAGTCAACTAAGAAAAGAAAAATCTACTATTTGGAGCCACAATCTGCACCATCAGGGCCACCTTCTACAACCCCCACTTAACCCTTTTTTATTTTCCCCAATAACCACCCTAGAATGTTCTAGAAAGTACAAATTTTTCCTTTTTGTTTTGGCACCAAAAGTCTCATCGTTTGATTTCTAGCCTAGGAAGAAATTTTTAAGAAATTCACTTTTTAGAGTACCAACTTCGCGGGGCCATAACTTTTGATCTGGGTGTCTGATTTGTTATTATTGAATGTTGTTGGAAAGCTCTCAATGAGCTCTACAACACATGAACCCATCGTAGGTTAAGCCACCTTTTGAGCTGTTTCAGGGCCTCTAAAGTTTTATATATGAATTTGAAGCTGCATTGGAGAAATTTCCTGGGACAGAAACTTTAATTTCTCCCAAACCGTGTAGGGTATTGAGGTGATTCTTTTGCAACTGGAATTTTTTTTAGCTCTGCTCCTTGGGGTAAATTTGCACATCCATATGAGCTCGTTTAGGCTGACTTACTAAAAATAGTAAGTGCTAGTTTTTCGCTATTTTTGATGCCTGAAAGTCTTATATCCCCCTAAGTGCCATCATGGGACTCAAAATAACTAAAGAAAATAAAGAAAACATTTTTTTTGGGTGATGCAAGATTTCCCTACACCGCTGGATGCTCTTGCATCAGACACCTAGGGTAATTTGAAAAGTGACCCTTTGACTTCTCAAGAGTTAAAGGGAAACCAAGACGGTTAACCTCAACCTCAGATAACCATGATGAATCTTCAGTGGGCCTTCCTCTCCATTTCACCAAGTACTTTGCATATTGCCTGTTTCTTGTGCTTCTACCCACACGGCTATCCAATATTTTTTCTATCTCTTCCTTCTCTAAAGTAGGTGCTGGAATTTTCAACTATTCATTTATTAGACTCTCGTCTATATCACCTTCATGATACTTTGTCAAATCATCAATGTTGAACACAGGAGAAATGTTTATTCCACTAGGAAACTCTACCTCATAAGCATTTCTTGAATCATGCTTCTTCAGGATCTTGCATCGTCCAAACTTCTTCATCTTTAACTTGTTGTATGTACCAACTAGAAACCTTTCCTTTCACAAATGAACTATGACTTCATCTCCTACTTGGAACTCCTTATACCTCCTTTTCTAATCTGCGTGTGCCTTATATTGTGAGTTCATCTTATTGATATGTTTCTTCACCTCTTCGTACAAATTCTTTAGGTGCTCAACAAAATCTTTAGCCTCAACATTTGTCTTCTCACCCTTATCCATCTTTCTCAGTTCAGAAGCATTTCTTGGACTACTCCCATATATAATCTGGAATGGTAATTTACCGGTGCTCCTATTGACAGAATTTTTGTAAGCGAATTTCGCCTATGGTATAATCAAATTCCATCCCTTGGGCTTATCTCCAACTAAGCATCTTAGCAGGTTTCCCAAACTCCTATTCACCACTTCTGTTTTTCCTTCAGTCTGTGGATGGTGTGCAGAATTGAACTTCAAATATGTCTTCAACTTCTTCCATAATGTCCTCCAGAAATAACCAACAAATTTGGTATCTCTATCTAAAACTATACTCTTTGGTAGACCATGTAGTCTCACCACCTCTCTGAAAAACAACTCTACAATATGAACATCACTGGTCTTATGACACGGAATGAAATGTGCCATATTTGAAAATCTATCCACCACCACAAATATGGAATCATGCCCTCTCTGTGTTCTTGGCAATCCAAGAACAAAATCCGTGCTAATATCCTCCCATGGCCTCTCAGGTACATGTAATGGCTGATACAATCTAGTATTCTAACTTGTTCCTTTCGCCATCTGACATACTCTGCAACTTTGTACAAATTTCTTCACATATTGTTGTAACTGTGGCCAATAATAATTCTCACTAACAAGAGCTATGGTCTTATCTCGACCAAAATGTCCAACCAATCCTCCACTATGCTTCTCCTTGATTAGATTCTCTCTCGTAGAACTCCTTGGAATGCACAATTGGCTTCCTCTAAACAACATTCCATCTTGGATTAAGAAATCCAACCATCTCATCCTATCCAATGTAATAGGTTCCAAACAAGCCTTCCAAGCTTCTACAAAGTCTAGATCTTCTGGATACAAACTCTTGAGTTCATTGAACCCAACAACCTCTATATTCATCTCTATCAACAAATTTTTCCTTCTACTCAAGGCATCTGCAACTCTGTTTGACCTTCCACTACTATGTTTCAAAACAAAAATATAACTCTGCAAAAACTCAACCCATTTTAAGTGCCTTTGATTCAACTTTCCTTGACTATTGAGATACTGCAAAGCCTGGTGATCAGTATATAAAGCAAATTATTTTGGAAACAAATAGTGTCTCCATTTCTTCAAAGCCTGAACTATAGCATAAAACTCTTGATCATAGACATAATATTTCTTCTTGGCATCATTCAACTTCTCACTAAAATAGGCAGCAGGCTTATCTTCTTGACTCAAAATAGCTCCTATGGCAGTGCCACTAGCATTACAATCTACCTGAAAGACCTTATTGAAATCTGAAAGTGCCAAAATAGGTTGTTCTGTAACTTTCTTCAGCATATCAAAACTTTTGGCTGCTCCTGTGGTCCACTTAAACTCTTTTTTATCCCCTCTCATTGCTTCAGTTAGAGGAACATAAATACTACTAAAATTCTTAATAAACTTTTTGTAAAAACTTTTTAGACCATGAAATGATCTTACCTCTGTAACACTCCTCAGGGTAGGCCATTCAATGATAGCTCTCACGTTCTCTAGATCCATTTTAAGACCCTTTGTTGAGACAAAAAATACCAGATACACCAACTCCCTTTTCACAAAACTACATTTCTTCAAATTAATCAACAGTTTCTCCTCCCTTAGCTTCTCAAAAACTCTTCGGATATGCATCAAGTGCTCCTCCAATGTCTTACTAAAAATCAAATTATCATCCAAATAAACAATAACAAATTTTCCTAAAAATTCTTTCAATACCTCATTCATAAGTCGCATAAATGTGCTTGGTGCATTGGTTAGCCCAAAAGGCATGACTAACCACTCGTACAAGCCCTCCTTGGTTTTGAAGGTTGTCTTCCATTCATCTCCTTCTCTAATCCAAATCTGGTGATATCCACTCTTCAGATTTATCTTTGTGAAGTACTCAGCTTCACTCAAACAATCCATAATGTCATCCATTCTTGGCAAGGGAAATCTATACTTGATGGTGATCTTGTTCATGGCTCTAGAGTCTGTACACATACGCCATTCCCCATCCTTCTTTGGTGCTAGTACTGCAGGTATTTCACATGGACTCAAACTCTCCCTAATCAATCCTTTTCGCAACAAATTTTGCACTTGTCTGTTCAACTTTTCACTCTTTGTTGGAGTCATACGATGAGCTACCTTATTTGGAAAACTAGCTCCAGGAATCAATTCCATCTGATGACTAATCTTTCTTACTGGAGGCAAACCTTTAGGTACATTATTAGAAACAGTAGCTTGAAACTCATTCAACAAATATGAAACCTCTACAGGTACCTCAGTAGTATCTTCTTTATCAACTCTAGGGATCAATGCAAAACACATATGCTCATACTTTATACCTTCTAGGAACTTTCTTCCATCAACCAAACGAATTCTTGCATTACTACATACCTTTTCTTCTACCTCTTTCAAGGGCTTTAGCTTATGACGAACCCCATCCTTTTTCAACGAATAGGTGTTGGCACATCCATCATGTACTGCTCATTGATCAAACTACCACGATCTTCCTAACAACATATGACAAACATCCATAGGCATAATATCACACAATACCTTGTCATGGTAATTTCCAATCTTGAATTTTACCAGACATTGTTCATTTACCAAGGCTTTATGGTCCTTCTGCAACTAAGCAATCTGGTATGGGTTCAGATGCCTTCTTCTCTCCAACTACAACTTACTAACCATTTATTCTAAAACAAGGTTATCAATACTACCTCCATCAATAATAACATTGCAAACTTTACCTTCACACTTACATCTGGTGCGAAATAAATTCTTCCTTTGAGTTGGTTCCTTCTCTTCATTCAACAAGGCTCTTTTGGTAACAAGAACCTCCCCTCTTTCTGCATCCTCAAAATGTGAAGACTCAACATCTTCATCTACATGTGCAACTTGCGCATTAACCTTAGGTCTTCTATTTTTCCTTCCTTGGAGTTAAGGACACTCATAGGATCTATGTCCCTCTTCTCCACATTGGAAACATGTTCCATGAAAGCCTCCTCTTCTCGGTCCTTGTCCAAATCTTCCCCTTCTTCTTTGGTCTCCATTATTTTGATCACGAGGATGGAAGGTGTTATCTCCTTTCTAGTTTTGGATGCTACTAGAGCCTTCACCCTTCTTTTGATCTTCATTTCAACTTCCATATGACCATCCACCAGTCATTCCTCCATGGCCTCCACCTCGTTGCTTGTTCTCAAACCTCTTGTTCAGTCGTTCTTCAACCTTTAGAGAAAACTGATAAGCGACTTCAATGGTGGTCATTCTTACCAATTCCAATTCTTCCTGTATGCTTGGCTTCAACCCATTAATATAATGAGCAACTTTCTCCTTATTCACCTCAGAATGTCCTGTCTAAATTAGGACCTTGTGAAATTCCTCTGTGTATTCTTTCACCGTCCTTGTCCCTTGCCTCAAGTTCTGCATCTTCTTGAGCAACTCCAATTCATAATCAACTGGAATAAATTTTTTCTTCAGTTTTGACACCATTCTGTCCTATCTAGAAATTTTATCTTTCCCTTTCCTTCCTCTTTCTAACTTGACCTCTTTCCACCATATAATGGCGCGACCTTTCAATTTTGTTTTTGCAAACCTCACTCTGTGAGGATCTTCAATCTCCTCAAACTCGAAAAATTCCTCCATGTCATTGATCCAATCAATCAGTTCTTCAGGATTTAGATTTCCACTAAAAGTTGAAACCTCCATTTTAGGTCTCTTCCCAATGCTTGAGATCGATCGCAACAATCTTGTTTCTCCAAGATCCATTGGATTTGGCTCTTCCTCTTCCATTTCTTCTTCCATTTCATCTTCACTATCATCTTTGTCTTGTTGCAATCTCTTCTTAGAACCTCTTGTGGCAAGGTTTCTAATTGCCTTCTAAGGGCTCTAATTTCATCTCTTGGTGGATCTCTTCCTCCACAACCTCGGCCTCTACCTCTTTCATACTAGGAATTTCTTGGAGGCATCTTGAACTCAACCAACACTCACAGGTCCTGTTGCAACTACCTCATGTTTGACGCTCTGTTACAGGCTTAGGAACTCCTGCTCTAATACCACTTGATGAGGGCTACATTGCCCAAAACCAACAAAAATCACAACAACAGATACCAACACAAAAGATGTGAGACAAAAAAATGACTCACTTTCAATTATTTTCATAAAATGAAATTATAGATTCAAAGCTTACATGCTACAGCCTCATGGGCTTAATTCATTACAACAAAATCAACTTAGAAAAGAAAATTCTACTATTCAACGCCACGATCTACACCATCAGGGCCACCTTCTACAACCCCCACTTAACCCTTTTTATTTTCCCCAATAATCGTCCTAGAATGTTCTAGAAAGTACAAATTTCCCCTTTTTGTTTTGGCGCCAAAAGTCCCGCTGTTTGATTTCTGGCCTAGGAAGAATTTTTTAAGAAATTCACTTTTTAGAGGACCAACTTTGTGGGGCCATAATTTTTGATTTGGGCGTTCGATTTGCTATTATTGCATATTGTTGGAAAGCTCTCAATGAGCTCTACAACACATGGATCCACTGTAGGTCGGTTCGACCACCTTTTGAGTTGTTTCGGGGCCTCTAAAGTTTTATATCTGAATTTGAAGTTGCATTGGAGAAATTTCCCTAGACAGAAACTTTAATTTCTCCCAAACCGTGCATGGTATTGAGGTGATTCTTTCGCGACTAGAAATGTTTTTTAGCTCTGCTCCTTGGGGTAAATTTTCACGTCCATATGAGCCCGTTTAGGCCAACTTACTAAAAATAGTAAGTGCTCGTTTTTCGCTATTTTTGACACCTAACAGTCTTATATCCCCCTAAGTGCCATAATGGGACTCAAAACAACTAAAGAAAATAAAGAAATTTTTGGGTGATGCAAGATTGCCCTACACCGCTGGATGCTCCTGCATCAAAATTAAACTAAAAGAAACAAATATTGTAGCTGAAGGAGATCCTAAACTAGCACACATAGGTGATTATTGGGATAAAAAAGTAGTGGCACAAACAATTGAAGCACTAATAGATTTACAAGATCAGTTTCCCCCAGAACTTTACCAAAATGAAAGGAATCAAGGAGGAAGTTGGAGTCATGAAAATTCAAATAAGAGAAGGCACAAAACTGGTCCAAAAGAGACCATACAGATTAAATCCTAATATGAAGAAGCAAGTAAAGATGAAAATAGACAAGATGTTGGTTGCCGAGATAATCAAACTCATAAAGGATGCATAATGGATAAGCCCAATGGTAGTTCAAAACAAAAATACTAGAGAAATAAGGGTGTG
This sequence comes from Sequoia sempervirens, assembly GCA_007258455.2. Lineage (NCBI taxonomy): Eukaryota > Viridiplantae > Streptophyta > Pinopsida > Cupressales > Cupressaceae > Sequoia > Sequoia sempervirens. The sequence continues at coordinate 186,521,764 of VDFB02281492.1, forward strand.
TGTCAACTTTTGGGAATTAAACAAAGCCCGCATACATGACCCATTCCCCACACCGTTCATGAAGGAAATATTAGAGTTGGTAGCCAGAAGGGAGATTTACTCATTCATAGATGGATTTTTTAGTTACTACTAAGTAAAAATGAAAGAAGAAGATAACCCCAAAACAACGTTTACTACCAAATAAGGATCCTATATGTATACACTCATGTCATTTGGATTGAATAATGATCCAACGATATTTAGTTGAATAATGGTCAAATACTTTCAAAGACATTATTCATGATTTTCTTGAAGTCTACTTAGATGATTGGACAGTTTATGGCCTAGTGAAAAACCATGTTCAGGTCTTCCAAATGATGCTAAATCGGTGTAGAAGCATGCAAATTTCATTGAACCTAAAGAAATGCACATTCGTGGTACCATATGGGACACTTTTAGGCCACATTATATGCAAGGAAGGACTAATGGTAGACCCAATGAAAGTGACCCTGATCCTAAATATGCCACCACCAAAGAATGCTCCAAAAGTCAAGACATTTTTTAGGATACACGGGGTATCACAGGAAATTCATCAAGGGTTATGTTAGAATTACAACTCCACTAGAAGAATTTCTAAAAAAGAAAACTAGGCAAAGTATCAAATGGAATGAAGAAGCCAAAAAGGCCTTTGACACTTTGAAGTAAAAAATTGCAAATGCACCAATCCTCATCTTTTTGAATTGGAATAATCTCTTTCATGTTCATGTTGATGCCTCTGGAATAGTAATAGGAGTAGTGCTCGCCCAACCAAAGGGGAATAAAGATCATCCTATAGCGTTTGCTAGTAGGAAATTATTAGCAATAGAAAAGAATTATACTATCATGAAGAGAGAAGCATTAGCAATGGTATATGCCTTAAAAAAAGTATAGGCATTATTTACTATCTACACTATTTACCTTCTTCACAGATCATGAACCCCTCAAATATCTACTCAACCAACCGGTAACCCAGGATGGGATATCTAGATGGTTGTTACTATTCCAAGAATTTGAATTTAAGATAATGGTAAAGATCGAAAATAACAACTAGGGACTATATTACCTATCATGGATTGAGATAAGGGAAGAACTAGATGCATAGAGGGAAGAGTTACCCAGTACAAACTTGTTTTGCATTACAGTAGTACTGGAAGAATTGGTGGACATTGCTATTTTGTTATCAACTAGGGAATTCCCAAAAGACATATCTATAGGATAAACAATCATTAGAATGGAGAGTAGCACCATATACATTGGTAGAGGTAGAGATACACCATGTGGGGAAAGATTATATCCTAAGAAGATTTGTCTATAAACACGAAAGGAAATCAATTTTATAAGAGGCATGTGGAGGAATTATCAAAAGGAATAATTCTAGAGAAACCACCACAAGACAAGTAAAACTAGTAGGCCTATGGTGGTCATCGTTACACGAGGATGCCAAAGAGTATGCAAAGGGATGTGATATTTGTCAGAGAGTAGGAAAACCTACATCCTAGGATGAGATGCCCCTAAAATCGGTACTAGCCCAAAATCCTTTTGAGAAATGGGTAATAGATTTCATAGGGCCAAATGACTCATCAAAAAAACACTCAAAATCTAGATTCATCATAATTGGTGTAGAATATCTAACAAAATGGGTAGAAGTGGAACCAACCAGATACTATACTGCAAGAACTACCGCCAAGTTTTTATATGAAAATATTATTATCATATATGGATTCCCATTAAGCATAGTTAGCAATCAGGGCAAGCACTTCGTAAACAATGTGATAAAAAGAATTACTACAAAATTTTATGGTAACCCACAACAAAAGATCTCCATACCATCCACAAGTGAATGGGGTCAACGAAGCCTTAAACAAAATAATTGGAAAATCATTAACAAAGATGTGTGATGGAAACTACATGGATTAGGTTGTTTAGATACTAATGGTGCTTTGGGTATATCACACCTCTTATAAAAGAAATAACAAATTCACACCATTTTAATTGGTATATGGCTTGGATGTGATAGTACCCATGAACTTTATAATTCCTAACATGCATACCACACTGACTTTATGATTAGAAGAGGATGAATCCTTGATGACGAGAAAAGAAGAATTAGAAAAAATAGATGAATTTTGGCAAGTTACTATGTATAATCAACAGTTAGAATGACAAAAACAAAAGGCATGGCATGACCAAAACTTGCGATCAAAAAAATTCCAAAGTAGGAGACTAAGTATTACTGTATGACAAGTTTAAGAAACAAAGGAAGTTGAAGGTCCGGTGGTTGGGACCCTATTACATCCATAACATAGTCAAATCCAGAGCAGTCAAACTATGACAACTTGATGGTACACTTGTAGCAGGGCACATTAACAATGCATTATTGAAGCTTTACTACCTATCACCAAATTGAACACATTAAAGCATAAAATCTATAATGTACAATATGTACCATAGTTCCAACCTTAGAAAAATTAAACATAAAAAATATAAATGTCATCCATCAAATCAAACCAATGGCTCAAAAACCCATGAAACATGTAAAGCATTAAATACCCAACTACCACCCCATTATGTCATAGCTCATACCCCACTAACCAAAATTATATATAAAACCACATCCATGTTTCAATCCTCACAAAAGTGATTACGAGCCAAGTGAGCACCAAGCATCAGTTGAGAAAGTTAGCCATTTTTTAGAAAGCTCTCTAAAAGACCCCACCTGCACTAAAATGGCTGCCCCCATAGTCATAAAAGTATATGTGAAGCCTAGACCAATATTCAAACGAATCACATTCAAAGAAATGTAAACTAACAAGGATAGGGCATTCTCAACAGTACCACACAATATCATCTACTTGGAGGATGTTTGAAAGTACATCCATGAGCTGATAGCAAAAATCAACCACACCAAGCTAGAATATCTCTACCACCAATTGCTAGAAGATGATGATAAAACCTAAAAGCTAGAGTACATAGAGATTGTATGAAAGAGTTTGGATGTATTGAAAGATTACCTAGACTTTTGTGACAAGGAGGAATGGATTCAACTCATGCTAAGTTAGGTGCACGATGAGTTCGTATACCTAGATAAGCCATATAAAATTAAAAAAGAAGTTGTCCATGCCATAACAGGGTAGGAGGGATTATGGTCAAAAAGACCATTAAAAATAGTGAGGTAGAAAGGCTAACTAGAGCAACATTTGACTGCAAAAGCCTAAGCTTGAAGATAATCACTAACCCCTGAGTCATATATGCAGCGATGGACATAGCCTACAAGGTCTACTACACCAATCGGGAAGACTCCATAACTACCACCGTGATTCACACCACATACAAAATGGTGGTATAAGGTAAAGACTTCAACTTATGTGAAGTCGTGAGGGAACAACTATTGGAGAACCTCTAGAAAATCAAGAATTCTAGGTATCACTTCCGATACGATACACTCCTTATTTGTTTAATGTTCTATTTTTTGAATGAATTGCAAAACTTCAAAGGGAAGGTCCAACAACTCGACCAAATGGTAGTTGCCCAAATCAAGCATCATACCTGACAATTTAGAACCTACAAGCATTGAAAGCAACACATTGGGTTTTTTTCAAAACTTTCCAAGACCAAATGTGACTAAGGGACAAGATCCCATATTCATTAGCAAAATAATATGCCAACACCACAATGTTTGTGGTAGACAAGATTATACTTATATGGAGGTGGTCAAATCTCAGATTGTCTGGATTCTAGGCTTTCCTTACAAAACCTCTCCTCAAGAAATAGATGCCTATGTGGAAACTTTACTCTGGAACCCCAAGGATACCAGCGTAGAGAGATTCAAAACCTATCAGGAAGTTATGGATAAAAATATTGATAAAGAAACCCAAGAAGAACTGGAGAAGAACATAAACAAACTATACAAAAAATGGGGCATGCCGGAAGGGGGGCTCAAACAAGCAGCAACCACCCCAACACAATTAGAGCCTTTCAAAAAAAGGACTACAAGGTCCCAATCCACCCTACCAAACAAATCCAAAGGACCATCGACATTGGCACCAATAGTCCCTCACTGGGAAAACCACCACAAGCCCCAAAAAGAACCTGGTAGGAAAGAATAAAACATAGGGCCCAAAGGTAGAAAGAGGAAGAGATGGAAGAAGCCAAGGTGGATGAAATATTAGAGGAAGAAGAAGAGGCTGAGAAAACTCTTCAGAAAAAGGGAAGAAGATGAAGAACTCCAGTCACTCCACCACCAGCTAAACCGAAGCAACAAAGAGCAAAACAACCGAAGATAGTCCTAGAGCAACAATCTTCGATAATATCGGAAGATCCAATCAACATGCTTGAAACTTTCAATGTCATTGTTCATCATGGGATGCTACCATAGATACTCAAAATGTATGGGGATTACAAGGATGAGAATAAGGATAAAACAATTCAAGTTTAGTATGATATATAAACCACTTGAATAAAGGCCTTGAAAAGGCAATGAAAGGGTTTCCAAAAGAAATTGCGGAAATAATAAGGGAAAAAAGGGCTAAATCCTTGGCCTAAGATAAAGAGATAAAGGATAAATCTATATCAACAATCATTCCAAACATTACAGAGGTGCTAAAACAAACTTTGGTACAAGCACAAGCATTAGAACTCTAGACCAAGCACTAAGTTGACAAACTTGTGATCGAGAATCAATAGGACACAAAAGCCATCTGAAAGGAAACTAAAGATGCTACTTGGAAGCTCTATGAGGAAATGACTAAATAACTAGAGGAAATAGTAGGCTCAATTCCAAAGCACACCGTTCTCCAAGAAATTGGAACTAACATGGAAGAGCAGATGAAAAAGAGAAATAAAACACAAGGGGCTCGAGAGGAGAAACAAAAAAAGAGCAAGGAAGAATCTAGAGAAGTATCCACTCCATCAGATACTATTTTTGCCATCAAAAAATTCCTAGCCCAACAATAATAGATTCAACCAACACCATCCCCACAATCGCTCCAAGTGCCATTAGTGGGATCTCAAGTAAACTTATCTAACATGCCACCCATCCAAAAGATACAAAAAGGGGAAATTTTTCATGCGACTTCTAGAGAAGAGCTCCTCCAAGAACATGTACAAGAAACCAAGAAAATACAGGAGGCCATCGATGCACTACAAAAAGTTCTTCCACATTTTTCTAGGGACTAATCTCTCCCCTTGCCTCAATAACTTTAACAAATGGTCGCCAGAATACAGACGGACTTGACGTTTAGGAAGGACATCATAAGGAGGCCCATGATGAGCTTATTAAGTAAAATACCCTTTATACCCTTTTGTTTTATTTTGCTAATAATGTTTCAGATCTGTTAAAAGGGAAATACAGAAACCTGAAGGTGGATTTTTTTATTCAAATTGTAGCCTTTATTTGAGTTCATTTGAATGGTGCTCCAAATTATTATCAAAATAAATATACCATTATAAAAGTTTTATACTAGTTATTATTGGAGGGGAGCAGCCTTTGGCTATGCCCTTACTGTTTGGGTGCCTGCTCTTCCCACCCACAGTCGTGGGTTGGGGAAATTCGCCCCATCATTTTTTTTATTTTTGTTTATTTTCTTTTTCAAAATATTAAAACTTTTAATATGTGTTTGTTTAATTATTATTATATATATATATAGATATTTATTTTGTTATTAATATATTTCATTTAAATCTGCAATATGAGGAATATTATATGTTGCAGGTCTAATGTAGGTTCAAAAATAATTATATATATATAAAGTATAAGATCTATAATTATTTTAAAGTATTATATATGAAATGTATATATATTTAGAGCATATATACATCTATATATATTATGCAACATATTTGGCAACAAGGAGAACAACTCTAAAATTGATTTAATTGATTGACTCTTTTTTTTCTATTTTAACAAGAAGTTTAAAAAGTGAATATATATTTCTTAATCATTAAGGCTTATTAATACTAGCTTTGTACCAATTACACAAACAATCTTGCAAATGTTCAATGATTAATTTTTGTAGATCTACTCCTTTCCTTATGATTAATATATTATATGGAAATTTACAAAACTAAACAACCTATAAGTAATGTAGTTCTTGAGTCTACAACAACAACTAATTGAGTTATTATTCCATATTTTCAACTCTTTTTTTCCCAATCTCTATATAAATATATATTTTTCTTCAAAAAGAGTAATCCACAACTTTTATCTAATCTTTTCAAATATGTTACAATTATAACATTTATGTTTGTAATATACAAATAAACTTCTTCAAGGGTTACAAGTATCCTTAGGTTCCATTCTTCTCACATAGCGATATTTCTTCATCAAGACATCAAATTTGCACATAAAACTCACAAGAAATATTTTCCATGACCATAGGGAAGCTCACCTCCTAGCCTTAGGCTTGCTCACAAGCCACCCCCGAGCTAGGAGATCCAACCAATAACCCAGGGATTACAGTCCATGCCACAAACAAACAACATAGCTCACTACTTTATTTGACATAATTCATCATTATACAACACCCATAAACCAAGGAAGTTCACAATATAGAAATCTTTATCAAGATTCTATTTAGGGAGAGATGAGGAGACAATCTCACTCTCCCATCACAACCCAAAACCCACAATACTCAAGCTTAAAAATAAAGAGCACTCATAAGCACATTTACATTAAAAAACACTCGTTACAATCATCTATTCATACATTTTACAACTACATTAACATAATGGAGACCTACCTCACAAGCTCCCAAGAGATGTTCGTAAGGATTTTGATGAAGTCCAAGTATAATTTCCTTCAAAAATGCTCTTATAGTCCAACTCCTCCATTTTCCTCCCTTTTCACCACACTCCCTTCCACTCATCCCTCATCTGCCAAAAATCTCTTCTCTCCCCATGATATGATGACCCCCATGAATTCCATTTTTTTTTCACTTTTATTTTTCAATTCCAAGGAGATATGACCTTCATTAATGCAACCACATGGGTAAGAGAGGGGAATTAATGATCACTTCAATCATTTGGCTTTCTTGAAGTTTCCCTCATAAATGTGGGGGCTAGAAAGTCTTCATAAAGGACCTCTAAAGTGGGTGGAGATAAGACCAGACTCTTGCTTAAGTTGCAAGTTAAAGAGTTTCGTCAATTTTCCTTCATGGACTTTAAGAGGGGTTAAATCAAGTAAAAAACACATAAATTTGGTTTTAAAAGCTTCCCACCCCCTATAGGTTAGACCTAGGAAGGTTTTGCCACTTGGTAAGAGGTGACAAGACTCATTTAAGGCCTCTTAAATGCCTTCAAAAGACAAATCTCGAAATTGAAGCTTAGGATGACAACTCACCCTTCTACACCACCCTAGAGCACTTAGAAGATTTGAGAAGTAACAATAAACACACTTAGAAGGTTTCAGAAAATATAATCAACACACTTAGAAGATTTGAGAAAGTACAATATAAACACACTTAAAAGATTTGAGAAAATACAATAGACACACTTAGACAAGTTTTTTGAAAACAAACAATAAACACAACACCACATGATAACATATAAAGAAATTAGTCTCTCCATATAGACTAATATCAGCTTTACAGGTTTCACACAATTGGGTTACTAGTAGATCTCTGAATTCGTTGGTCATGGATAACCTAGACACTTAATTCACATGTTAGTAGTCCAAAATATATAGTAGAAGCAATACAAATTAAATTGCATACCCAAAATAAGCATGCATGAGTCATTTTAATATAATATTTCATCTTTGAACCAACTAGAGTATCTCAACATCAAATGTGATAACTGAAACAATATCCATAAACATAATTAGAGATCATTATTCATACTCATAATTAAACATTAAATCTATACATGATGTTCATAATCCATCTCATACTAAAATTAACATCAATTTGAGCATTTTTATTTAAATCCCGTCTAATCATAGCAATTAACTAATCCTCTATTATATGAGCCATATAAGCAATAATAAAAGATACTACAAAAATCTAATCACCATCCATATCCAAAATATCACAATAACGTTCATAAGGTCTCTAGCCAACAATAAATCAAAATGTTTATATTGTTTATGTAAATAAAGGATGACCTCACAATAGGGTACCGGAAGAAGTCCACAGTACCAGGAGAAGACACTAGTTGCTATTAGGAGTCATGTCCTTTCAAAAAAGCATATGTATATATGTCATATGTAATAGAATGGTAGAAAAAGAGAGATAGATGTATGCAAATATAAGATAATACCTATCCGAGCAGAGACTAGACCTACCCTTTTGTATTTGCTACATTATAATATAAAGGAGTTACAAGGAGTATATATGTTTTATGGATATGTAAGCATTTTCTTTTGATGTTATGATATTGTATGTGATGTGTACCTTCTAAGATTCTTTCCGCACGTGCTTGTTTCTCTTACTGTATCCTCCAGGTATAAACATACTACTCAAGGAGTACTGGAGTGCAAATCTTCAGACTGCACTTCCTCCATTTCTCTTGCTAACACAACTATTTTTGAGATTTTGTTTGTAGATTATAAATATATTATAAAATAAAAAGACATAATTTGAGTTTTTTTGTGTAACTTTTAATAACTTATTATTTATAGTTAGTCATATTTTTAAAAAGTGTTGTTACTTTGATAACACTTGATTATTTTTGTATTCATCCAAATCAACTTCTTGTTTTGTTGAAATAAGGACATTAATACCTAGTGCACATATTTTTTTAAAATTCTCTGTTTTTTAATTTTTATGCATGTGTGAAACAAATACCTTGATGTTTTGTGAAAAACCCACATACACAAGAAATAAAAAATAAATATAATAATCAAATTAAAGATATTCAAAATTATAGTTTTTGGAAAGCTCATAATAAGGGCTACATACTTACAAAATAGATATCCTAAATGACTTCATTCAATCCCCTAAAAGGTGAAGTAAAAGTTTTTTATTGTCAGCATTTGATAGGTATGAAGGAGATTCCATTGAGGATTTGATTTAAGAATAGGGTGATTCTATCCAAGGGTCTAATCTAATCCTCTCCAATTGAAGGCCTTTATGTGGAACTCCTTAAAGCTTAAATCATTAATTTAAAAAAAAAATATATGATTTCAAGAAAAATCAAGATGTCCAAAAGTGGGACACACTATTGTGGTAGTACCCAATGAGGTTTATTTTCTTCAAGAAGCTTCTTATAATACCCTACGACACAAACCCTAATAATTTGAGAAAGGATTGTGGATTATGAGCTCTAATACCATGTTAGAAACTTAATGAAACCCAAGTAAAAAAATCTATTAGAAAATCCAAAAAAACTTCCACAATTGAGAGTTGCAAAGAGAAATTGTTATTATACCTTAGAAAAAAGTAATTGCATAATGATACAACAAAACAAATAACCTTGATTTATTAGCAAGGGAAAAAGTAGAACAACTAATAGGACTATGCCAAATGTCTCAATCTAATAAGTTGAGATAAAAGTAAAAATTAACCTAAGTAAGCTTAAGACTAAGGTGTGAATAGGTCCTAAAGTCTAAGAGGTTAGATAAAGTACCACATTCACATCAACATAATGAAGGTTTAACAAGTACTACTACAACTTGAGCTTCATGCTTGTAAAGTAACAAGATTCATGAAGAACTCATGATGATATCAAGTGACTCTTGATTCATGCATGTTTGATGTACTTAGCCAAGTGTCACTTGATGCAATATAAGCTACTATGATTAGCCAACTAACACTTGCCTATGCAATTAAAATGGCTTAGTCGAGCAACACTTGACACTTGAATGAGTTTCTAATCAATCAAGTAACACTTGATTATTATATAACTCTAAATGCAATAAGTTAGTTAACAAGATCTATGGATAAAGAATTGAGTTCTTGAAACAAAGTCAATTATAATTATTATCATACATACAACACCTAAAAAGAAGGATCTTAATTAGATCTAATTTTTATGGATGTGGGTTTTTCTTTTGAAGTTCAATAGAGGAAAACTTTAGCGTGGGGTGTAGTGTGTATTTTAACTATAATTATTAGTTTTAAAAAATTAAAGGCATACAATTTGAGGTTATTACATCCTTTTTCTTATGGAAAGCAAATTAGCTACCCATGATAAATTCCTTATACACTTTATAATCCACCCTCCCTCATTTTTGTGATTTCCTTTTGTGTTTAAGGGGTAAATATGGAATTAATATGCCATTTATTTATTTGAAAGTATTTTCTCAATGATTTAATGTAAATAAATCCTGAAACAAGTCCTTCCTATTGAAAGAAATGAAAAGATCAAGTTTTTATCTACTTATTTTTTGTGGGTGTGGTTGTGTGTACAAGCATGCATAAGTATGATGTAAATTAAGGTTATGTCCAAATGACTCCTTACTTCCATGTACACTTTGTTCTTGTGTGTTATAAATGCTTCTAAGTGTAAGCACTCTATTTCTCTTCCTTTTTAATATCTCTTTCTAATACATTATTTGGACTAATACCATATGCTATCATAAACAATGTATTCCCTAAATCATATTTACTGAATTGTTATATGCAATCTCTTCTTGCATTAGAATCATATCCCAATTTCTTTCCTTCTCCTCAACAAAACATCTCAATAAATTATCTAAATTTATATTCATTATTTTCTCATAATTTGTGGGTGATATGCAAAATTAAACTTTAAACTTAATTTCATCTTCTTCCATAATTTCTAGCAAAAGTATCCAACAAACTTAGTATCTATATCTAAAACAACGCTCCTTTTCAAACCATGCAATCTAACAATTAGTTTGAAAAATAGCTCACTTACATACATTGCATCATTTTTCTTCTTAAATAGAATAAAAAGTATCATCTTAGAAAATCTATCCACAACTACAGATATATAATCTTATCCTCTCTATGTTTTAAACAACCATAATAAAAATCCATATTGACACTATTCTAAGATCTCTTCAAAACTAGTAATGGCTGATACAACCCAATATTTTGACTACTCTATTTATCCTACAACCTTGAACATACTTTCTCACATATTTGTATATCTATAGTCAAAAATAGTTTTCACTCACCAATACCATTGTCTTGTCTATTATAAAATATCTTGCTAAACCACCACTATTCTTCTCCTTGATATTTTTTCCCTCGTTGAGCTTCTTAGAACACCAACTAATTATCCTTAAACAAAATTTCTTCTTAATAAAGTAATCGATTTATTTATTTCTATCTACACTTACCAATTCTTGACATGCTTTCTATGCTTCTATAAAATCAAGATTAACTCCATATAAATGCTTTAATTCATGAAATCCTATCACTCTTATTATCATTTTTGTCAACAAATTTGTCTCCTACTCAATGCACCTACAACCTTGTTTAATTTTCCACTCGTGTTCTTTCATACAAAATAATAAATTTGTATAAACTCTATCCAAAGCATCCAAGGGTGTATGGAAATCTTGCATCAAAAAATAATAATAATTTCATGCCTGTTTTGTTTGATTTTTGGTTTGTTGCAAGAAGTTTTCGGGAACCTAGTTTGGGAACTCTTAGAGAATGAAAAAAAATATTTATTAAGTTGGTTGGGTATTCTAATATTTTAATCTTATCAAAAGGGTGAAAAATGGGGCCAAATTAATGTAACTATTATTTTATTTATTGGCTCAAAAATTATAATTTGGTGAATTGTATGGTGTACATTTAATGTGCTACAAAAGCCAAAAATATGTAGAAATTGAAATCCAACACCTAAAGTTGAGAAAATTGAATTTACGATATTAAATAATGACATGATAGATAATTATAACGTCCATGTACAACTGGAAATTTAATTGGGCACCAAACATGTTGCAAGAGAGGTTACATGTAGCAAGGAGTTACTCATCCTTTTTTTTTAAGAATATGGATAGTGGATTGCAAGAGTTTTTGGAGGCCATATTGGAGTAATTTCAATAATTGATTTGTAGCTCCAAAGAGGAGGAATCCAATTCCCAAGAGTAGAGAAAGATTTTTTTTGATGCAGAAGTGAAGTAGCAGGAAGAGTTTATGAAGGAAGATACCAACAGTAGGCTGAGTATTGCAAAAGATTCAAAGGTGAAATTGCAAGTGTTGAGACCGATCTAAATTAGTTTTAGTTTGATTTTGTAATGCATAATTAATCTTATAATGGAAATTTTAGTTTAAATGAAGATTTTATTTTCTCAATGTGTTGTCGATGAAGAAGAATTGAAAATATTTTCCATTGGATTTTTATTCGCATACGCTTACATGATTGTGTCCAATGAGAATGCATTTTATGTTATAGTTGCTTGGATGGGTTATTTGAAAATACCCCCCATCCTTGTACTGCATTAGATGGTATTATAGTAGGTTGGTCTTGTTGGGGTGTGTGAAGTTTTGAGTATGAGTTTGTTGCAGGAGTCCTGTAATCAAGAGTTTATGTTGGCTATTCTCTAGTAGATATAAAGCTAGTTAGAAGGTGTAGAGTTCCTCCATTGAGAGAGAGCGGGTAGAGGAAGCATCTTCCATAATTTCTATTGGTAGAGGATAGTAGTGTGAGTGTGGAAAGTGTTTAATAAAATATCTTTGAAGAAGAAGGCAAGATGGGTCATGAGAAGGCCTGTGAGGATTTTACCTATGGAAGAGTGGAAAGAAAAGAGGCATACAAAATTTCTTATTGGAGAATTAAAGAAGATTGAGGCAAGATTGGACGTGATAGAGATGGAGCAAAAAAGAGAACTTGATGAGGCTAAAATAAAGCATGAATGAGTAAAGGAAAAGGTGAAAAGGAGAACATCCTCTTGAAAGAGGACAGCGAAGAGAAGGCGGAAAAGCAAATGTTTAGCAAAGAGAACAGTGAAAAGAAGAATGAAAAAGTGCAAAATTGTAGCCTTATGATGGAAAGGGCATGGAAGGAAAAACATGTGGGGGTAGGCCACACAGTTGTAATTGCAACAAAGGAAGAAAATAAGAAGGGAATAAAGAAAGAATGAAGGAAGAAAGAGGATAAAATTGTCACTATGGACCATAAATTTAATAGTAATTTTGATGATTGTGTTTGATCTAAAGATGTTTTGTTTGTAGGATTTGGAAAAGACAAAGAAAATGGTGAAAAGAAGAAGGATACAACAACAACAACAAAAAGAGGTATCATTTATTTATGTTAATGATCATTTGTGTGCAAAAGAAGTATATGAAGTTGTAGCAATTCAAAAAATGGACTTTGTTAGTCCTAGATTTGACAAAGACATCGAGGAAGAAGAACATAGTCTCCTATTGAAAGAAAAGATAATTAAATTAGAAAAATTATTTGAGGGAGAAAGGATCAAAGGAAATGATGAAACGAAATAGGTTGCAGCCGATACATGCCTCTTCAAAGGAGAAAAAGTTGTAGCAATAGGCAAGGAGAAGAAAACAAAGGTAATTATTGATTTATCAAATTTTGTCAATATTACTAATGAAGCTAATTTTTGTGAGGATAAAATGGTAAATGTGAAAGAAGACAAAGAGATGGTAAGGTGCAAAAATAATAGGTTTACAGGCTGAAATACAATAAGGTATGACAATTTTTGTTGACATACAAGAAGATGAGGATGAAGGAGAAATAGGTGAGAGATATGTGCAGATGGAATTCATTGATTTCCTTGAATTTGTTAGCATCGAGGATAATAAATTGAAATGTAAAGATGAAATATGGTACATTAAGGTGAATTTTGTAAGAAGGAAAAAGAGAGGAAAAAATGAAAAAGAGAAGAGATAGAAAGGTACAAAGTAAGGTGAAGAAGAAGAGAAATCAAATGGATAAGGAAGACATGTGGATAAAAGTAAACATACAATTTTTAAATGTTCATGAGTTTTCAAATCATGAAACATTTCTTCTTACAATGGGTGTTTGATGTAGGAGCATCTAGGGGTGTATGGCAATCTTGCATCAAAAAATAATAATAATTTTATGCCCGTTTTGTTTGATTTTTGACTTGTTGCAGGCAGTTTTTGAGCACTCTCGGAGAATGAAAAATATTTTTTAACTTGGCAAGGTATTTTGATGTTTTAATCTTATCAAAGGGTGAAAAATGGGGCCAAATTAATGTAACTATTATTTTATTTATTGTCTCAAAAATTGTAATTTGGTGAATTGTAAGGTGCACATTTAATGTGCTAGAAAAGCCAAAAATATGTAAAAATTGAAATCCAATGCCTACAGTTGAGAAAATTGGATTTGTGATATTAAATGATGGCATGGAAGATAATTATAATGCCCATGTGCATCTAGAAATTTAATTGGGCACCAGACATGTTGCAAGAGAGGTTACATGCAACAAGGAGTTACACTCATGCATGCATTTTTTTCTAGAATATGGATAGTGGATTGTAGGAGTTTTTGGAGGCCATATTGGAGTAATTTCAATAATTAATTTGCAGCTCTAGAGAGGAGGAATCCAATGCCCAAGAGTAGAGAAAGATTTTTTTTGACGAGGGTTGCAGCAGTGAAGTAACTGGAAGAGTTTATGGAGGAAGATACCAGTAGTAGGCTGAGTATTGCAAGGGATTCAAAGGTGAAATTGCAAGTGTTGAGATTGATCTAAATTAGTTTTAGTTTTATTTTTTAATACACAATTAATCTTGTAATGAAAATTTCAGTTTAAATGAAGATTTGATTTTCTCAATGTGTTGTTGATGAAGAAGAATTGAAAATATTTTCCATTAGATTTTTATTTGCATATGCTTGTGATTGTGGAATGAGAATGAATTTTATGTTATGGCTACCTAGATGGGTTGTCTGAAAAGACCCCTTGTCCTTATACTGCATCACCATATCATGTCTTTGGTTCAACTTACCTTGGTTGTTCAAATATTGTAAGGTTTTATGCTTTGTATATAAAAAATTCTTTTGGTAGCAAGTAGTGTCTCCATTTATTCAAATATTTTTATATGACATGAAATTATTGATTTGCATTATTCAAATTCTCACTAAAATAAGCTATATGTATACCTTCTTGGATTAATACTACTCCTATTGCATTTCCATTTGCAACACAGTCAATTTGAAATACCTTGGAAAATATGTCAATACTAATATACTATTTTGTTACCTTCTTTTTAACAACACAAATTTCCTACTTTCTCTTGATTTCCACTTGAACTCTTTTTTGTCTTCTCTCATCATCTTAGTTAATGGTGCAAATATGCCTCTAATTTTTTTGATGAAATTTCTATAGAAACTTTCCAAACCATGAAAACATATTACCTCTCTAGTATTCACTAGTGTAGGTCATTATACTATTGCTTTAAATTTTTCTAGATCCATCTTCAATCCTCTAGCTAAAATTACAAATCTTAAATATATCAATTTTGACTTTATGAAATTACACATCTTTATATTGATCAACACTTTTCTTTTCTCATTCTTTGTGATACTAATCTAATATGTTCTAGGTTTTCTTCTTTGATCTTATTGATCAAAATATCATCCAAGTAGGCAATCATAAACTTACCCAAATATTTATTTAAAACTTCATTTTTAATATTATCAATGTACTAGGCATGTTAGTTAACCCAAAGGACATAGCCAAGCACTTGTGTAGTCCTTAATTTGTTATAAATGCTATCTTCTAATCATCTCTTTCTCTAATTTTAATATGATGAAAAATTCTCTTGAAATCAATCTTGGTAAATTTTTTTACTCTACTCAAGCATTCCATTATATCACCCACCCTAGGCAATTTGGTAATCTATACTTTATAATTCTCTTGTTTATTGATTTTCCATACACAAACTCCACTCACTATCCTTCTTTGATGCTAGCATTATAATTACTACATGGGATTAAACTCTCCTTGATCAAAATTTTCTCAAATGGCTCTTGCACTTGTTTTTTTAGTTTTGTATTGTTTATCTGTGACATTTTGTGTGTGACCTTATTTGGTAAACTTGATCCTAAAATTAGATCCACATGTTGATTGAGACTTCTAATTTTGATAAACCATTTAGCATATTATATAATATGATGTCCTTATACTCTATCAATAATTTTATAATTTCCTTTTGGAGTGCTTCCTCCACAACTATAATGCTACAAATTCTAGGGATAAGATAAATAAAATTACATATTTTCATGTCTTAGACCATCTAAGAACTTTCTTCCATCCACTAAACATATTTTGGCACACTTGTGTTGTTTCTTTCTCCTTCAATAGTACTAAAGTATGTTTCCTATTATTCTTCATCACATTACATGAATTCTTTTTCTCATCACGTATACATTTCTTATCACATTTCCATGGCCTGCTAGAAAAAATGACATACATCCATCAATATAACATCACATAAAACTTCATCATGCTATTTACCTATCTTAAATTTTCATCAAACATTGTTCACTTACCAATACCTTGTGTTCTTCCTACAACCAAGAAATTTTATATGGAATAGGATGTTCTAACCTCTTCAATTTTAACTTCTCATTTTTTAAAAAACCAGATTATGTGTACTACCATTATCAATGGTGACTTTACAACATTTACTTTCAGTCTTGCATACTATTCTACTTTTTTTTCCCCTTTGTACAAACTCTTCTTCATCCATAACATTTGTTCTCAATAAAGTTATTTTGATGACCATTATCTCACTCTTCTCAAGTTCTTCAATCGAGTTTTTAGATTCTTTATCTATATATGCAATTCTTAGGCCACCTTAGGTCTCTTACTTGCAATTCCTTCACTTTCAAACATTCAAATGCCCTATGAAATTCAACTTCATTTGACAATAACTTCCTTGGAAAGATATTCCATCACTTCTTCCATATATTTCTCTACCTCTTTTCTATCCATCTATTCTATCATTATGGTATCAACTACTACCTTCTCTACTATTTTGTTAGAAATTATTGTTTCCTTCTTCATTGTGGTTTGAGTTACTATTATTATTGTACGTGTTGTTACTCTACCTTTCTTCCACATCTTCATTGCAGGGTCTTTTGTAACCATAGTAAGATATACTTCTTCAAAGTCTTCCCCCTCTTCCTCTTTGCTAGTTTTGCTTATTCTCAAATATCTTATTCAATTTCTCTTCTACCTTTAATGCAAATTGACATGCCTCTTCTTCTATGTTTAATCTCACCAAGATTATTATTTTTGAATACTTCCTCTCAATCCATTGATGTATCTTGTAGCCTTTTCTTTACATTCTTCACCATGCCCAAACCATGCCCAAACCTAATGGTTATTTGCATAATTCTTTATTATATATTTCACAATATTATCCTTTTGTCTTAGATTTTTTAACCTCTTTGAAAATTCTAACTCATAGTTAACATGTATGAATTGGTTCTTCACATTTACCACCATCTTATCCCTACCACCATCTTATCCCATTTTGAATCTTTTTTTTCCCCCTTGTATTTATTTTTAATTATACTTCTTTCCAACAAATAGTAGCACATCCCTTTAGTTTAGTTTTAGTGAACCTAACCATTTTAGGATATACATTCTCTTCTATTAAAATATTCTTCTAGATCACTTATCCAATCAATCAAATCTTCAAGATATAAATTTAAATTCTAGGTTTCTTTTCAATTCTAAAAATAACCTTCATCTTTACTTGATTAGTTTCTTCCTCTTCTAGATCTTCTATATCTTGCTTAGTAGCTTGTGTATTTTCTCTTCTTTCAATTCCTTCCTCATCATTTTTTTCATCATTTCTAGGGTTTTTTTCAATCATCTTCCACACATTCCAATCAAATCTTCATTGCCCTCATCATTCAAATGTTTCTTCCATATTTCTAATAATATTAACAACACCTTGTCCTTTTGAGGCATCTTGTCCTTGGATCTAATATGAACCATGTTAAGTCAACAATCTATCCATAATCGCTCATGTAAACTATTTCATAATCAATACTTTATTCACAAGCTTTTTGTAGATTACCTCAAATTTGATGATCTATTTACAAGTAGAGACTACATCAATGATCTATTTGTTGTTAGGATTCCAAACCTTTTGATTTGACACCACTTGATGTAGTCATGGATGCAGAACCCAATGAAGGATTATCCAAACTTGGAACATAATGAAACAACAATATGACCTTTATTGATTCATAGTCATAATTGAATTATAGTCTACCACAAGAGATTACAATAAGAAGCCTTTCTTAGTAATAGTGCATCATCCAAAAATATTCTTTCACTTTAATTTTTTGTAGGTTTTTAATAACATTACATTCATCATCTAGATTGCATTCTATCACAGTTGCATATTTCACATTGCAGTTAGGAATGCATGTTCTATTAAGAGCTAGTAACTTTCACATCCAAAAATTAGGACATTTTGATAATCTTAAAGGTATATTTTAGTTTCAATCTTATTATTGGTATATCAAGATAACAACTCATTTCATTGTTCAAAGCTCATGGCACCTCTTCGAAGCATGAGGCAACAAAATAATACATTTATGGACTTTGTGATCCCAAGAGAGCTTATGAATAAACCACATGAAGATTCATTGAACCAACTTCATTGCATTCATTCAAGAAGGTTTCCTCTACACATTTGGTTGATTATATGTTACACTCGGTATCAAGCTTTACACCTCCATGCCACTAACATCAATCATTCCTAAGGCTATGCTCACTATATAACCATCACTCATGATTATTTGAATTCAACTAGAAAGTTAGTTGACATAGCTTAGTCTAGTTCCTAACTTTGAGTTCGAGAATAATTGGAGGACCTTGTATGTAATATTATTCATAAATTTTGTAATTTGCACATTGTTGTGCCCATGTGTATTGTAGAGAAATGTCTCCTTATGATTGATTGTAGTTCAATTGTAACTATGAATCAATAAAAGCTCATATTGTTGTTTCATTGAGTTTCGCTATGTTTGTTCATTTAGTTGCATGATAGACTAATCTTCATTGAATATTTTGCCCATGATTGCATCATCGTATCAATGTTTTCATAAGCCTTTTTGTTTTCTTTGTCCATACCAAGTTCTCTTTGCTACCTTACACTCTTTGTCATACCAAGGATTTGTCAAAAACATACTATAGTTTCCCTTTTAGACCTATATCTTTTATATGCATTTAATGACTTGTGGATTACTAAAATCAACATACTTCTATTTATTGAGCCACTTGTCATACATCTTGTAAAATGTCCTAAATGCTAATGTAAACACATAATGCAATAATAAATGCTTTGATTTAATGCTAGTTGTTCTTTGAGTGATCTCTGAATGATCTCTAAGTACTAAGTGTTAAATGTTCACACATAAAAATGAACTAGTATTATCCTTATAAACAACTCCAATGATAACAAGTGAAATATGTAAAAATGAACTAGTATTAATCCATATATACAACTCCAATAGTGACATCAATTGGCACATTAAGCCTACCAGAAAAAAAAATAGCCCAAATTTAAATTCTTTAGCTCTATTTATGTAAGAATGAAACTAGACTACAAATTTAATAAAGGTCGAAGACCCATCCGTAAGAGTTAGTGCAAACGAGAACATAAAAGTTCAGGGTATATGCCAGCTTTTCAGCAGATTTCGTGCCATTAAACACTTAAAAATATTACATGAAGGATAACCAGGTCAAAGGAGAAAGTGCCGCCTATGCAATTTTCACCATTACTACAATACACAAATCAGAAGGGCTTAGCAAGTATTATTTGAAGGAGAATGGCACCATTACGAGCTCTGAACTTGCAAGTTCTCACTCCGCAAGTCCTCCAATTCTTTGCCGCTCATGGCATCATATCAGGTTCCCACATTTTCTTAAAATTTTGAAATATTCTTCTAATACCATCGAGTCTTAAGTACATTATATGACTTCAAAAAGCAGGAAGGTTATATCAATCCTACTGCTGTGGAGGACTGTTATAAAAGACAGGAGAGAAATTTGAACTTACCTTTTCCATTATAAATTGATCTAAATTGTATTATCCTTTTCTGATTTGCGAAACCCAATAAGAGCGCTCTTCCCATGAAACAGGAGTATCCGATATTCGGAGAGTTTAAACAATGAGCTCCTATTTCTTTTTTTCCATGTTCTTAAGCTTTCAACTTCAGTATTTTTAATTTTTTAATTTTAATTTTAATTTTTTTTGTGGATTTATGCGATCACGAGGGCAGATGATTTTTGAAATTCTGTGCTATGTAGTATGTGATTTTTATTTTATTTTATTTTACATTTAAATGCTCAACTGTTTATTGGACCTGCATTGTATTTATAGTTGGTAAATTATTAACTATCTCAACTGATCTCTGCATTAGATTAGATATAATCAATAATTAGCTATAAAATTGAAATTTTTCGAAAAAATTGTTATTTTTCTCATATATTATATTTTACTTTAAAATCCTTGCACCAACACCATGTCCTGTCAAGAACCCTTTCTGCCCCCATTTCAGTCCTTTTCCTTGCTTCTTTCCTTTTTTCCGTTTCTGGGAATACGATACCCGCAGATGTTTATCCTATGTCTTCAATTCTATTCAGTGCCCATCTTAATTCTGCCTCTTGCCTTGTTCTTGCACAGCTAAATCAGTGCGGGGAAGAAGGGTTTTGGCCCAAATAAAATGTCATAATAAAACTCCCAATGACTGATACAAGGTAACAATCAAGAATACTGCATTGGATTGTTTTGTTGCATTGTCATGGTTACCTTTCTTAAAATTACAGAGGCCCAAAGAAATTGTACTGCTGGATTTAGTAGTATTTCGGGCCTTTCCATTGTGATATCTTACAATAGAAAAATGTTTCCCTGTGTTAGATATTCCGACCATACAACAGTACCAGTCAATCTCTTCCTTTATTTGACAAAATTGTGCTCTGAAATCGGGACACGTCCATAATTCAGAGGAAATAAGAAATTTGAAATGTTAAACTTTTTCTTGTGCACTTTCTTCAAGCATAAGACATGAAAAATATAATGCACCAGTGATCCTTGGCAGTTCAAGGGCATATGCTACTTGGATTTAGCCTCGATGGTAATAACTTGTACTTGACATCAAGGCGGTACCAATAAGTTTAAACGGTTCTTTCCAAATTTTTAAAATAAATTGTGGATGTCTGTTACTAAATACACTCTTTGGATCCCGTGAAACTTATTTTTATGCCTTGTATGAGCTGTTCTACAAGTTGTGAGGACTTATTAGTGTAATCCATAACAATCAAATCAGTATGCGCAGTCCATTAACCACAACAAGACAGAATCTTTTCCTCCCAATTGAGTGAAACATCTAATGAAATCCATGTATGTTGAGCCTTTGATTGAGAAGAATAGGCAAGGGTCGAAGCAAACTTTTAACAATCTTTGTGTAATTTTTTTCCCCTTTACATGTCTTACATGAAGAGATAAATATTTTCACATTTAAATTTTTTTCAAGTCATTTCTTAAATAATTCACTCCTTAGTTTTTATTAAGTCTTAAAGAAGCCAATGTGCTTCGTTGGAGGTGAGGAATGAGACTTCACTAAGACATTCTCTTCAAACTTAGAATTAAATAGAATTAAGTATTAACGTTCTAATTTCTTATACCGAATTATGTCACTTGAAAATGTTAATCGTTTTCATCTTATGTCTCTAGATCATGTAGCATAGTGAAAGTTGTTTACTGGTCTATCTGATAAAATAAATACATGAATTAATACTAGAGACCACAATGCATACTAGATATAGGAGTAAAATATATCTTTATTTGCACATGAAATTATTACAGAAGAAGATCAAAGATGGTCAGCCAAGGATCAAGTTGATCTGACTAGATCATACTACTCTCCTTGATGATACACAATCTGTTTAAAAGACCCAATGATTGCCAAGAGGAACACAACTGTTGACCAACCACGCTTATAACTACCCAAAGCTGACAAACAATTAATACATAGTCGGATAACCAATATTATCGAAACATAATAATAGTCATTGTACACTGACTACAAAAGTCAATTCATCCTTGTTATATTCAGCAATATATCCTCCTTCAATAGAGGTTCAATTATATATATTTCCAAACAAATCAAGTATTTTGGTTAAGGAATCTGTAACCACACTATTTATGTCTTTCTTACATTGAATTTCAAAACCAAAACCTTGAAATTGCTTAAACATTTTTCCATTTTTGTTGTCCAATTGAGCTTGTTTGTGGTAAAAAGATATTTTAACTGTTGGTGGTCTATTTAGATGGTGAAATTTTGCTCTAACAAATATTGCTTGAGTTTGTTTGCATCATGCATGAGAGGCAACATTTTTTTATGAAACATGTCATTGGTAATCCTGTTTTCACAATGATTGTCATTGAATTTGGAGGATAACTTCCCCTATGCCATTTTGTTACACCCCTAACTTTAACTATGCTTTACTTTTTTACTTTGAAGTAATTAGTAGATGATTATGCATGTTTCAATGATTTGACGTTTAGTTAAATGGCTAGAAAAATCAATGTTTTCATGAGTCATGTTTATTTGACTAAAATTTGACATGAGTTTAAAAGTTGTCAAGATGTGATGATCTCATGAGGATTATGAAAATGATTACTGAAACACTAATATTATGTTGTTGATTGCAAGTTGCATTCAGGAAATAGGTTTCCGACCTCCGAGAAAGGGAGGGAGAGCATCATTAGAGAGAAGGGAATAGATACAAGGAATAGAACAGGTTGTCACCATCTTAAGTCTATTTCTAGTTGCTAAACGTCAACCTAGTCATTTTGGGGATAGTGACGTCGTCAAGGTTGAACTTTTGTTGTTTCACGATTGAGACAACTTTATGTCGAATATGTCACTTCTCATGTCGTGACGATGTTATGCTATGACCTCAATTGCGTAATTGGTTGTTCAATTTGTCTATTTTTCTTTTAATAGTTTGAATCGGCTTATTAAGTCGAGGAACTAATATTATAACCC
The DNA here is from genome assembly GCA_007258455.2 of Sequoia sempervirens. Classification (NCBI taxonomy): domain Eukaryota; kingdom Viridiplantae; phylum Streptophyta; class Pinopsida; order Cupressales; family Cupressaceae; genus Sequoia; species Sequoia sempervirens. The sequence goes on from VDFB02281492.1 coordinate 186,544,699, forward strand.
AATTCCTTGCAAAAGGAAGTCATTTTGATGATCATCCTTGAGTTCATTTTAAGGAGTGAATACGCCCAAGAGACGACAAAAGATCAACGTTGTCGATCGTGTAAGATGGTGTTACCAACCCTAAATTTTGGGAATGATTTGTCATTTATATGTGTTGTTTTTGGTGATACTTTAACGACTAAGCCAGTCGTTGAGTCCGCTATTTTGACAAGGCTCCTTTTACGGAGGGGCATGACATATCGATATGTTTGCTCAACTCAATTGAGAAGCTTATTGATTATTGAGATGGCACTGATATGCCTATTCATATAAGTTTTTCTTTCTAAATAACAAATTGGCTTTTGTTTAGCCACGACCAATAAGGTGAACGTGGAAAAAGTCTAAACTCAAAGATTATTAAAAATCATGTTTAGATCGCAGGCATCTCCCTAAGATAGCACGGGTTCAAACTTTGTGTTTGGGCATTCCATGCATGGGAACTTGGCTCCCTACACGTAAGCCAAAATTTAATTGACTTCTAGTCTCTAACCGCTTCAAGAACCAGTTACTATAACTGTCTTTATATCGGTTATTATAACTAATTCTTGCGGGCATTTTTCGGGGCTCTCCACTGATAGTCGGGGGCTGGTCGGTGTTTCAAACAAAAAGGCATGTGAGAGTTTTTGGGGTATCTGAGAAGAGGGTGGGAGCCCTTTTAGAAGGAAGGGAACCACTAAATTGCCAGGGAACTTTATTCACTTGAGCTAGGATTGTAATGGGAGGCTTGACTAAAGACCCCGAGCATAAAGGAGAATGGCGGAAGTTACAGTCGATGCTCATCTAACTGTGAGAAGACAGTGAGGATTACTTGAATGGTACAACAACTTGTGGAGGAATACAGAAAAAGGAGGAAGTTCGTGTGTTGCGCCCAGCCGGATTGTTGGACCTTTAATCTCCAAGCCTCCTGGCCGAATGCAATGTTGACCTGCAGTACAGATGGAACGTCATTCTCGCATTTGCCTCCGGGGAAAAGTTGGATGATGAGAAAGCCATCATTATTAATGCATGCGCTTCGAGAGAGGAAGTGAAGGGAAGAACTAGAACAGTCAACTAAGATTCAGAAATATAGGAAGGTATGAGGTAGCCGTGGAAGGCTAGTGTTTGATTTAGTATATGGGCGTACCACTGATGATTATATAGAGATATACAACAACACTTCGAGATAGTGGAGAAGATAACATGATGGATGGGAGCAAGAGAGCCTAAAGAAAACTCTTGTTGCTTGTGTTAAGAATGAACCTTTTGGCCAAATTGGAGGAGAAAATTAAAGGCATATATGTGAAGACATGGGAGTCAATGAAAGAAGGGCCTGTGAACCCGTGGCAAGGGGGGGATAAAATATCTATAGCCTGTGAACCTTTTTCCTTCCATGGGAAAATATAAAAGATAGCTAGAGACTTTGGAGGTAAATATTCCAAGCTGAGGGCATAGTGTTGCCATTCCTTACTGACAACTAGTCAAGGTAAGTAATCTTTCTTCTTTAATATTGGACCTTTCCTTTTCTTTGTATACACGTATACATTGTGAAAATAATGGTTATGAAAACCAGTAATGGGGCAGTCTTGCCTATAATCCACATCATGCATGAATCTTTGTGAGACTTATTTACATGTACACAACGTGAAAGCATATTTCTTGATTGTTTTAGAGTGATTTAGATACTTAAAAGGTAGTCGGGGTATGTTCCCTCGAACCCTTCTTGGCATAGATAAGGTTGGGAATGTAGCATGAAACCATCATTGCTTAATATGAGATTCTTTCCATTATTAAAAGGTAATATCAAACCGTAGTTTCTTGGTTGGTAGTGAACCAAGCTTGACTAATTGAGAAGTAAATAAGTGGGAGAAGGACTGAAGCACAACTAAGTGCTAGATTTTCTATCAAGAATGCTTACTCGAGTAATGTATAACTAATTCTTGAGTTCTTAATAACTACTTGTTGAGTGACTTTGTATTAATAATTGGGTCCTTGGAAAGGAAAGCCCTCTTTCCTTCCTCGATATGTTCCTTATTGAAAACTCCTTGGTGGGGTATTTGAAAAGGATGTCTATATACTTTTTATAACCTTATGTGCGTCTTGATGACGACATGGTGTCGTCCATATGGCTAAAGACACCTGAGAGTGGGTGAGAAGGGGAAACCTAACTTATGTTGGAAGATTGACTTAGATCAAGATTATTGATATGAAATGATAGTATTCTTTTAGATATTATATTGGTAAAGAAATAGATTGAATACTATGTTTATTCATGTATGTAAAATGTGAACTCAAACAATGTCAAGTGGTCTAGGAAAGACTAGAAGCAATTTGTTCTTATGATTAATTACACTTATGTTATTACTCTTGGAAAATCAAGGATGTTGATATTTCCATGTGTTGGGTTAGAGAAGCTAAACCCTAGTATTGAAACAAGGAGGATGTAGGGAGTCTATAACTCTTATGTCGGATATGACATTGTTCATATATATATTGATTGACAGTGAAAGGTTGAGAAAACCATAGAACAAGACAGGAAGTCTTTATAATACCTTAAGAGATTCTACAATAATGTCGAAACTCGATTTAACGCATCAAGATGTTGGGTATTGAATCTTGAGAGTAAAATGACAGGAAGTCATAAACCCTAGATATTGCAAGGATGCAAAAAGGGACTTTTAAAAGGGTTGAAATACCCAAATCTTTACATTGAATGAATATCCTAGATTAAGGATTAGTTCTAAGTCAGATTGGCTAGAATGGATTTTCTATAATGACTAGTTTGAGTCTAGAGTACCAAATTAAGTAAGAAAAACTATAGGATGAGATAGTTTCTAAGACGAGTCAGAGGTGTGTGTCTAGATGGAATGACCAATCAGAGTGATCATACTTAGCTAGAAGGGATCTAGAGTTGTATGGTCGATTGAGTTTTGTAGAACACATCACTAGGACTCAGATGGTGAAACTTGACAGTTCCTTATATCTATACTCTTCAAGAAGGGCCGGGTTACTTCCAGTTTGGAAGTGCGCGGGGGACCACTTGAGTCCGTGGTTGGAGGAAAAGCACTTGGATGATGCTCTCCCTCTATAGCAGTAGACTCTCTGAGACTTGTGAAGATAGAGATCGACATTCCGGATGCAGTGAACTCCATGTTCTGGCTTATGATAGAAAAAACCTATGAGGTAAAACTATTCTTTATGCCAAATTTATTTTATGTGATATAAATGAATATTGTAAGGAATTAGCTTGACTCTAGTTATGATTACATGTGAATTCAAGTTTGAATTTATCTGGAAAAGTTGTACTTTATTCTTGTGCTTATGCAAATGTTTTAACTTTAAAAATAAATAAATTTCTCTCTCATGTTTACTAAGTATATTTACCTTCTAGTAAATTCTTGAGATTACTTGAGTATTAAGTGGATGGTTGTTACACATTTCCTAATACATCATTGCCATACTAATGGCTGTGAAACATCTTCAAGTGCAAGCATAATGGCAGAAGTCCTTAGTTTTTCATTTGTTGGAAGATAACCTACTGTTTGAGACAATGCTTGAGGGTAATTAGTTCAGTACTTTTTGTGGTACTTTATGGGCCCATTGGTGCCAATTTTTGTGGGGTCCATCGGGACCAATTTTTGGAGACCTTAAGGAACAAATTTGTGGATTCATTAGGATCAGTGTTGTGGGTCCATCAGAATGTTCCCATGATCATTTATTTTTTCTGCTCATGTTAGTTGTGCACTTTTAAAAAGAAATATGATCATCCTACATGTGAGAGGCAAAAGTGGGAAATTAGATAACACAAAATCTTTAGTTGTTGGGGTAGGGTATATTTTTGTGGGAAGCAATATTTTGTGCATAGGGATGAGAGTTTGTCTTTGCCAAGTCAATCATCACTTTGTTCTTGGATGGAAAATTTGGCTTGAGTTGATGTCCATACCCTGTTAGGGAAGCTCTCATTTATGCACTATGGGATCTATCTTCTATCAATATTATACTTCCTCTATTTTTAGATCCTTCCCTTAATGGGTTATGGATGCCACAACTCAGCTACTCTGTGACCCTATATACATCAAAATATTATATGTCTAGGCACCTAACATGCCATCCTTCCTATTGGGACTTAGTTTGATAGTTTCAAATTTTTCTCAAGTCCTAGCCTCTTTGTGCATTAGGCATCATTTTACCCATTACCTATAGTTGATTTGAGATACCTTTTAGCGGGTTCCCCTTTTGTCATTTTGCCTAAGTGTTGTTCCTATTAATTTTCCATGTCTTATTAAGTGTTGGAAGTTGCAAAATCATAGAAAATTCCGAGTTTGAGAGTATTTCTATCATTCTTTGCCATTCTTGTAGAGTTGCTGATTTTTCTAGGACTATTGTACATTTCTTGTATGTCTAGTATCTTGTTTTGATTTGCATTCTTCCATGGAACCTTTGCAAGGTTCGCGGCACCCTTCCTCTCCATACATTTTCCCCTTTTCTCCTTTTTGCAGAATCTTGACGGTGGTCCGGACCTCCCTTCCTATCCAAATGTCCAAATCTCCTCTCCTTCCCCTCAATCTCCCATCTCTCCCTTTTGTGGACTTTCAGATTGGATCCAAATATTTTCCTCTTTCACTTCATCCACTTCTCTCATCCTATTCTGCAAGAGTTTTCCTCACCATCTCTAGTTCTCCTTGTGGAACTCTCGCCCACCTTTGGACATTTGGACCTCCACTCAAAATATTTGGTTCTCATGTCCACCTCTGCATCCTTTTCTTGCATTTCTCCATACCTCTACCTTCACCTTTTCTACCTCCTTTATGTTGGAACTCTTGACTTTCATTGTTAAGTCCACTTCCAAGGTCCAATTTTGCATCGAAATCCCACATTCCCTTCTTTGACCTCTCGACCTATGTTGAACATTCACATTTTCCTCTATTTGCCCCAACTTCTCCCCTGAACCTCCTAAGACACCATTAATGGTCCAATTTGACTTTGCAACTACTCCAAAATGATTTTTTCCCAACAAAAAAGCCCATGTATATCTCTAGAAGTGTGAATCTTTATGCAAAATCGATGGTGGATGATAAGAATGACCATGTTGCCATGCATGTAGTGGTTGGATTTCTAGACACCTAAGTTGCCGGGTTCTTATGTTTGGGGTCCTGGACTTGTGCCCAACCATCTCGGGAGTGGGAGCGGTGATAGGATCTCACCAAGGCCAGCTAGGGAGCGTCTTGACCACCCCTAGTTCCTTGTGGGTATGTCGTACTGCTCCTTGGCACTCTTGTAGGCGCGTGGATGGGAAAGGTCGCAAATTTAAAATAAAAAAAATTAATCAAAAAACATAGAAAAAACCCCTAAAAAGCTGCCTAAACCTAAAGCTCGCCCCTCACTTTACAAACACAACATCATTTCACAAAAACACATTTTGGCTAAGCCATTTTTGCATTTTGAAAGGTAGTTGGTTTTTTTTGAAGGAGTTTGATCACAAAGTGCCAAAGGGGTGAATATAGCTTGCACAAATGAGATCTAGTAATCTAAGGTAAGTATTTTAATTGATTCTTTTAGTTTTTTAACAAATTTTATCAATTTTTGAAGTTAAAAAAATCTGTTTTTTTTGGAAAAAAAGAAACAAGTTTCAAGATTTTTTATAATTTTTTTTGGTGTCTATTTTTGAACTTTTATTAGTTTATACATATTGTAGGGTTGCATTCTTTTTTAATTTAAAATTTAAGAATTTCTTATAATAGAAAATTGCAATCTATTTGGAATGGCCACTAGTTCAAGTTCAGTGGCCATTGAGACAAACAAACAATTTAAATACAATCAAGCATCTCTTCTATGGAAATATGGTACAATGCTTGATCAACTTCTAGGAGTTGGGGCTTTTATTTGGAATTGCAATAAGTGCAAGGTCCAATTTAAGCTCATATAGTCGAGTGAAAGCTCACTTATGTGCTATAAGTGGGCGTGGAATTAGAATATGTGAAGGGTGAAATGAGAAGGGGTTGCGGAAAGAAAGAAATATGGCATTCATTAAAGAACAAGAAGAAGATGATGCTATGAGTGAGAGAGCAAAACTAAAATCTAATCCTTCAACAAGGAAAACATCAATGCAAGCACCTACAGACTCAATAATGGCCTCCCAACATCCTTTCTTGGAGACATTGTCTATCCAAGAAGAAGATCCCTCACCTTCTTACAAAAGAATCCCATTGGTTAAGGCATTTCAAAATGAAACAAGGGACATTGTAGAGGAAAAAATTGCACGTTGCATTTATGCCAATGGTCTTCCTTTCAACTTGGTGAGATCATATTGGCAAGAAATGGTGATGACAGTCTACAATGCACCATTTTGGTTTCACATGTCTTGGGTATGAAAAGTTGTGCACCACCTTAGTGGTAAAAGAATTTTTTTTGGTAGAGACATCACTAAACTGATTAGGGATTTTTGGATTGAAACAAGCATGTCTATTATTTTTGTTGGATGGAAAGATTGCAAAAATTGACCTTTAACAAATATTATTGCAGTGTCCCCCAAAGAGGCAAATTTTTTGAAGGCAGTTGATTGTGAGGGGCAAATCAAGGATGCAAAATTCATTTATAAAATCCTCACCGAGTCCATATAGATGGTGGGTTCTGAAAATGTTGTCCAAGTCATTACGAACAATGTGAAAAATTGTAGGGTAGTGCTTTGGTTGAGGAAAGGTATGCACACATTTTTTGGACACCATGTACCATACACTTCCTTAACTTGGTGATGCAAACAATTGACACTCAAATAGAGTGGGTGAAAGCTACACACACTGAGGGTGAGGAGATCCAAATGTTTGTGATAAACCATCATATATCATAAGGCATTTACAAGACTTTCTCGAATTTGGAATTGTTGAAGGTAAATTTAGTTTATCTTATTTTTAAATTTAATTTATGCCATGTTTACTTATATTTTAATGTGTTATTAACTTATTTTTTACACAACATTAGGTTGTTGAGATTTGTTTCGCATCACACACGATTGTTTTGAGGCGACTTGTGAATGTGTGAGAGGAATTGGGTGCCATGTTCATTAGCCGCCAATGGAGTATTTGGAAGCAGTCAAATTCACAGGGGGCTGAATAGGTTAAGTCATTGATCGTAGATGGCGATTGGTGGGATCTTGTGGACTATGTTTGAGTTTCACTGAGCCTATCATGAGTATGATTAGGTTTGTTGAAACAAATTGAACACGTTTGGGGGGAATCTAGAATGGCATTGATTCCATGATAGAAAAAAAAAGGTCATAATAGCACAAAAAGAAAATGACCTTGAAGAAACATTTCTCCTGAAGTGTGGAAAAAACCATCCATCATTGTTGAAACAAGATGAACACAACATCACATCTCCTTGCATATGCATTATCCCCCAAATAATAAAGCACAAAGATACTCTCTTTGCTGGGGAGAACTATACCATATAGAGGTAGTGAAGTTGCTAATGGGTACAAGTTGGCATTTTGAAGAATCTTCTTAGATCTAGAAGTGGTGGATAATGTTAGGAAAGAGTTTGCTAGGTACATCTTAGGACGAGATAATAGTATTTGTGCTCTTCGAGACCAATATAAGGAAGATGCTCGTGCATGGTGGTACCTCCATGGGTAAGATTATTTATTCCTCCAGCCTCTTGCAATCAAGATTCTATCACATGTAAGCATTTTTTATTTCTGATTTTTTAACATTTGTAGACTTTAGTACTTACCATTCTTTAATTTTTTTTTTTAAGTTGTGTTAATTTTCTCTCCAATTTCAATAGGTTGCAAGTTCTTTAGTTGAACAAAATTGGAGTACATACTCCTTTATCCACTTAGTGAAGTGTAACCTGTTGGCTGCAAAAAAAGTAGAAGACTTGGTTTATATTCATTCCAACTTGCGTCTCCTATCACATAAGCAAGATGACTACAAGGAAGGGGCAACAAAGAATTGGGATATAGCCCTTGAGTGTACCAAATTGGATGCATCTATTGTAGAGCTTGCTAGAGCCAATATTGATGATGACGAAGCTCTTACACATGACGTACCTAGTGGGAGTGGCACTCCATTTTCTTGTTGTTCAGATGATGTTTAACCAAATGATGACCTTGATCTAAATCCTTTTGATGAATATTGAAGACCAATATACAAATTTTTGATCGTATTTATTTCAAGTTTTGTAATTGTCATGATTTTCATTTGAATTGTCTTAGACATATATGATATATGACGTAATATTCAAATTTTGAACTATCAATTGACATTTATCTTTATTACCACTGTCGATCAATGATGAAGCATCAGACTATCAAATGTATTTACAATTTTGTATATATATATTTGCATATATATATATATATATATGTATATATAATACACCGTACCCAAATGTATTGTACCCAAGAAAAAAAATTCGTTGTACCGGTGTACTAGAACCTCGTGCCTGTACCCGACCCGACAACTTAGCGAGATACCAATGATCCTATTCTAGATCTAGGCCTCTATTTTAGTGGAATTCGTAGGATTTGAGTTTGATTCACATGCCAAATTATTGATATCCAATTCTCAGTTGAATTCCCACAAGCAATTTGCCAACCAAACAAAGTGCTATAAATACCAGTTCAATTGCCAAAACAATAGTTGGTCATTTCTCCATTCTCATGTGATTGCAAACACCAAGCAGTTTAGGGTTTCAACTCTTGCAAGTATAGTTGCTTGTTGAGCAACATATTTTGTGAATCTTAGAGAGATAACACATTTGTAGCAGATATTTGTAACTGAATGTCTCCTTGGTCATTTGTAGTTTTTTTAGGAAAACTTCTATGATGAATACTGACAACATTCTCGAGTAGGGTTTTCTCTTGTCACATTTGTTGGTATGATTGTAATGAGAATTTGATAAGTGGCACAACACTTTAATTCATTGCATATTGCAATTGTGATGGTTTACTTATTGCATATGGATTTCAGGAGGTTGGAGAGGGATTACTATGTTTAGTTGTTTGATGTCATATTTTTAGTTGTTATTCTCATATGTTGTTCTTCTCGGTTGATTGAGACTTTGTAACCCATAAATAAGGCCTTGGTCTCGAAAACCTATGACTCACCACTTTCTCAAAATGAAAATATCTTTCACCAATAGTTTAGGAGTAGGAACATTAGCTTGTATGCATTTCATGATTCAGTGATTAATCTAGGGAAACATCCTTAGCAAGCTTGAAAGCTTTTACCTTAAAAGAATCATGTCTCGCATACCTACATTTGTAGTTATGCAATGATTTTTTCATCAGCTTAATAGAGGTTATATGTGTAGTAGGTTAATCCTTGGTCTATGACAACTTTTGGGACTAGGTATACATTGGATATTAATGTTGTGTTTTCAATTTGTCTATTTTCAGCTGTGTTCAATCTTGTTAAGGATACCTCTAGGAATACCCTCGTGGGTCTAGTTGGGCCTGAAGTGAAGGAGAGATTATCCACTCTCAACAATTGGTCTTTAATCACTAATATTCTGTTGATGAGTTGATTAGTTCCCCTTCAAAACAACATTTCCCTGGCTTGAAGTGGATTGATTCCTCTAGGAGTGTGAGCAACGAATTTGAGACCTAACAACATGGCACTGTTGCTAAAGATGTTTTAGCTTGGTTCTTATCTTGAAAAATCTAGTAACATAGTCATTGAAGAAGCTGTTATTTCTTGGTCAATATCTTGGACACTTTAGTTAATAAAGTTGCATCGTAGTGGAGTGGTGACTTTGCTATAGTCCAATCTAAAACTAGCTCTTGGATCAAAAGAATTGAAAATGGAAAGAAGAGTTCTTTCAAGAGATCCACAAGAACCTAAAGGCATGATTACACAAGAGGGAAGACAATGTGCTACATGGAAGGTTAGAAATAAATGTATGTCAACTGAACCCCCTCAAAGAATTGAAGTTGATGCTTCAAGTAGAGATAGCATGTGTAATGTTCCACCACTCTGCTAATTTGTTCCACTGAGTTTGTAGGTCTTATTTTTGTTTTGGTTTTGAGTTTGCTCGCTAATAATCCTAAATAAGTACTAAAGAGCATGGACATGAAGTAGAAACTTCTAATAAACTAATCTATTGAGATACATCGAATAAAATACTCAATTTCAAAGCCAAATATGATTTCTTCATTACATAATAGATCATATAAAATAGATAACTTACATAGGATTCAAAACTAGATACATCTTATGCAATAATTTAACTTACAGCCATACAGCACTGTGAATAGTGATTTGCTACAGTAACAAACCCCAATAAATTGCTCACAACAGTTGAAATACCCACTTCTCCCCACAAAATCCGTATTGGAAGGCTTTCTAGAACAAGGGCGCCCCCTTTTGAAGTGATAGCAGCCCCTTTAAAGAGGCGTTTTCTTTTCTTTTGGCTGAAAAACCCTCAAGATAATGGCGGCTGGCTGTAGCTTATCATAACAGTCCCAAAATCCTTCAAAATGCAAGCAGCTCTTTGGTAAATGGAAATGGGGTCCATGGCAGTCCATAAACCACTCAAAAAATGCTCGAAATAACCTTTAACAGCAAACTATGACTTCAAATGAAGCATCTAAACTCTGATCAGCAACCTTAAGGTGGTATTTCACACCCTCAAGCAGCTCGTAAGCGAACAACAAGCCCCCTCTAGGCTCACCCACTGCAGAAATCAGGTAACCCTAGTTTTCCCTCTCTCCCAAACTCCAAACTCACAAGCCAAGCAAGCAAAAATAACTCCAACATGAAGAGGGTCGAACTTTTCCTTCTAGATATATGTTTTTGCATTGAAAAACACTATTCACTTAAGTTATAACATTTTTCACTTTATGGATGAATAGTAACTGAAAAATATAAAGTGACCCCTTTATTTTAAAGACACATGGTCCCTAGGCCAAGGATGATGAAATAAAAGGTGAGTATCATAAATCTAAGCACAAGTATCATGCCAAACGCAACAATTCATCCTGCCACCATACTCCGGTGATCAACATTGCAAGTTAACGACCAAGTGCCCGTCCAAGTGACCCTCTATCCAGAACCCCATTAGCCTACAAGGGTCAGGAAATAGGCTAATTCCCCAACTTTGATGCTCGTGAACAAGGGGACATTACATCATGCTTGCTTTGAAAGATCAATTCCCATATGCCTCAAATGACTCAAGTTATGAAATGATTAGAAACAATAGAAGTAGTGGGCATGAATTTGGCATGCCTAGAAATGAAATAAATATGGGTGGAGGGAATAGAAATATGTCTTATCAATCCAAAATTCAAGATATAAACTTACCTAGTCCTCCACATGTAAGAGTCACAAGAGTGGGTTTGCACCCTAAATCTCCTACATCCTCATAGATAATTGATCATGAGGAAGGCCCAACATTCCATGATGCCGATACAGCCATACAATCAAAAAATGAACATAGGGATAGAGAAGTTGATGAGAGGATGGATTCGATTGATCACCTCAGACAAAGACAACAAGAAATTCAAGCTTAGATTGAGTTGCAACAAGCACAACTTGCCCAAAATACTCAACAACTAAATCATAATCAGCTTGCCCATAATGCACAATAGTTAAATCAGAATTATGCTTAAAATGCTCACAGTCAGCAGTTGCCATATAAACAACATAACCAATAGTTAAATAATCGAGCAAATGTGAGATTTCAGTTTAAAAGGTATGGTCATAAATTCCTTCTAGTTGGATAGCCTTTGGGAGCTGAAAAATACATACAGTTGAATTTCTTTGGTAACTTAGATTTTCCAAATCCAATCCCAAATGAGATAAGGGGAAAGATACCAAGGTTCCAGGGCAACAATGCAGTCGTAAGAGAGGAACATCTGAGACACTTCATCAATGTCATAGAAGAATATGAGATTGAGCATGAAGATGTGATGATGAAGTTGTTTGTACAATCCCTGGAGGAAAGTGCAAAAGAATGGTATAAAATCTTTTTACACAGCAGCATTGACATGTGGGATGAGTACACGAGAGTATTCAGATTGTAATATGGGGATAAAATAGATCCCAAATTTGCTATACATGAACTTATAGCCACAAAGAAAGGAATAAATGAAATAGTGGTTGGCTTCAATAGTAGGTTCATCATGACAATGAGGAAGGTAACGCCTAATCTCTGACCAAATGAGTCTATGTGCCCAGTCCTCTATTGCGGTACCTTCAATGCCAATATTGGATATTGTCTTTGGGACAAGAATCCACAAACATTGAGGGAAGCCTATGCCATAGCCATATACATTGAAAACAATATGAGAGCATATGGCAAGCATATCAAGATGGTGGATGTCAAGATCTCACAACTAGAAAGGGGTTTCTAGTAAACCTCTCATTGCTGAAAATTGTTGGATAGGCTAATGGATGCAATGAAAGACTTATCCTACAAAGTAGCTAGAAATAAAAAGGGGCTGCCACTTTATAATGCTGCAACACATTTCAATGAAGGTCAAAGGCTGCATAACTAGGCCTTACAATACTGATTGGTCTAAGAGATCACCATAGCATGATAGACAAATTGTTCCAAAGTAGGGGAATTTCAAGCAACAAAACAAGGAAACTCCGGACCCTTTGTGAAGGGATAATGTGCATTTCCAAGAAATGTCATTATGGTGCTAGAATTGTTGTCTTTTGCATGACCTAGTGAATAGTGCAGTTGCCTTATCAGCTAGCAAGGAACATGAATTTCCTAATGAGGAAGGTGCTACTGAGTATTATGAGAATGATGTTGATCAACTTGATGCACTCGGATATGAATCTGTGGAAGAAGTTGAAAATTCTGAATATTGTTCAGTTCATATGTAACGCTTGAGAGATGAAGTTCATTAAAGCATATAAAAAGCTCATTACATTTCAAATAAAGTAAAAGTAAATGATGCAAATAATGAGAGCTTCCCAAAAGAGCTCAGGAGTAAAAGAAGTAATAAGTCTCATTTCATGTATCCAAATAAGTACATTGCATCTACATCATGGATCTTTACATCAATACATTTGCAATTGGTAAAAGCGCATCAATGAGTTTCCATAAAATTCATTCATATTCAAATGAAATCAATAACTTTCAATCATTACATCTATTTCAATGTTACATCAAAATCTTTCATTCAATACATCTATTTCAATGTTACAATAATGAATGTCAAATAAAGTTACTTTTACAAGTGGGCTATACAAGCCTTTCAAAAATAATACATGAATACATCAATAGCATAAGTAACTCTGAACCTCAACCACCGTGACACCACTGGTCTTCTTGCAAGCTGGGGCCAAGAGTGTGATTAAGGCGCCTTTTCCGCCCAACCACGAAGTGCATGACTTCCTCGGGTTCCTTCGTAACTCAAAGAAATCCTTGGCCCTGCACGAGGAGCCTAGCAACCTGACACAACAAAACAGTAGGGAACTCTCGATGCAAGCCTGATGCCTATATGCATTCCTAAAATGAGAATAACATATTTCTTGCAATAGGAGGTGGTAGAGACCTACATACATTTATTTCTAGGCTTTTATTTCCATCTGTTTCAATGGTACATGTGCTTGGCCAAGCATAAATAAAATAAATGATAGTTTTAGAAAAGGTAAAACTACCGTCTCTGTGGGTCCACCTTTGGCATCCTGTCCCGGAAGTCTCTCGAAATACAGTAAATAATGCATTTCCCATCTATAGTTTTTAATTATAGACATTACTACTTCAAAGGAATTCCATCATCATTCAGTGTTCGCACAAAGATTATCAAATAGCTTTTCATACACACACTCAGTTTGAGAAATGTTTCTATACAATTTCTATTGAAAGTTACTACGCAATCTAAAATCGATTCTTTGTAAAGAGCTTACTTAAACCCACAAGTTCTATTTTCTAAAATAGTTTGATCAAAGTAAGTAATTTTGATAGATTCAGAAAAAGAAAGCTACTCTATGCAGCCTTATAATTATGAGGTAAAATCATAGTACACAGATTACTTTCATATTGGCAACTTCACACACATTCATTCAGAGTTACATAACTTAGGTTGGCAACTAATCACTCTCCCAGTGGTGATAATTTCAATACTATCATCTATTTAAGGTGTAATAATATTTTTATAAATAACTTTTATGTTTTATATTCAGAAAAAAAAAATTTCACTAGTTTATATATATGCATTTTCTGTAGATTACATTTGCTAACTAAAAATATTCTTCTTCAGCTTCTTGTATAGTCTTATATATATTTTACTAAGTTTTGCAATGATGTATGGTAATTCATACAGTGCACCATTATTCAGGAATAAAAACAATTTTAGAAAAGAAAAGCAATATAGATATCTAGATTGTATATGAAAACATATTTCCTACTGTACATAGAGTTATTTATATGTATTTATTTTGCATCTCTCTAAGTTAGCTTATCACCCAGGTTTGTATATATATATATATATATATATATATAAATACATAATAAATTTATAAATGAATATGCTATGAACATATACACAATGCTGTGATTTCTGTATAATACCAATGATAAAGGGAAAATGTTCCTTGAAGTATTCAGAGATATATTTATATCGGTACATATATATATATATATATATATATATATACCTTATTAACAGCGATATCACCAAAAGGTTTCAAATGTAAGTTAAGATTCTTACACAGTCATACATAGTAGGGGCTGACGCCTCTCCCTTGGGGAAGGCGCTGCCTGTGAGGGGGCAGCGCCTCCTTGCCTGTGGAGGGCGTTGTCCCTCCACAGCGCAGCTCCCTTCCTCATGGGACGGGGCTGGGGTTTATTCAGAAATTCTTGTTATATTATGACAAAAGACTCCTATGAATAACATACAGTCTATTGTTACTTCCCAGAAGTTTTAAAAAAAATTGGGTATATATATATATATATATATTTATGCACAGAGAAATATGTATATATAAATATATATATATTTATTTATTTTCAGAATTTTTGTATAAAGATTTAGCAATCAGAAACAAAATCATGGACCACAGTTTGCTAAGGAAAGAAGCCCCAATCTGATAATGGAGAAGTTGTGCAATTTCCAAACGCATACAAAAGAATGGGAAATCTTCCCCAATTTCACAGTTTTGCAAAAAACTTCAAAACACTCGATATTCAAATTCTTCAGCAATACTATTATATTTCAAACAAAATTTTATGGAAAGAGAATTGGAAACCTGGATATTTCGCTTCCAACTGTAGTTATTCTCCCGTCAATTCTTCTCTTGGCCTCTTCTGGAACTGGTTTTCTAAATAAGCTTCTTCTTCTTCTCTCCTTTCCTGTTGCTTTACTAACTCTTTATTTTTTCTACTATTTCCCAAAAATCATTTTGAAACTTTATTTTTTTGATAAAATCAGCATTTTCTTGGCAGCCATTAGAGCTAATTTGCAGAGCTTATTTTCAAGAATATTTTCAAGAACCGTTGCTTCTCTCGGAAACTCTTTTCCCTTTAATAAAGCTTTCCTTTTTCCATTTCTAACCCTAATCTTGAAATGGATTTTTAAAAATGAAATTAAAATATATAACTTATGTTTTACATTTCATATTCACAAATAAGAAATATGCAAAAATAATCTCCAATTACCGTTGCACAAAGAAAAACTTTTCGAAAATACTTACCCAAAACTAATTACAAGTAAATATTTATCTAATAATTAAAAATATCATCTAATTATTAGCTAATTTATTATCACAAGAATTAACACAAGTTAAAAGAAAAATAGGATACTCACTTAGATTTATATCACGTTAATCATTCAAAATAAATAGTTAAATTGTAATTAAAATTTAATTCTTTTACTTTATTTTGCTTACATTTTAGTTGACTAATTATTATTTAATTTGCAAATAATCAAAACAATCAAACTAAAATTGTCATTCCTAAATGCAATCTACATGAATCTAAGTGGCCGTGTGTGATTGAGAGAACATCCTGTTTTATCCTGTCAAGAAGTTAACCTCCTCTCCTTAATCACACCCTTGGTCTTTGACCACCTGCATCTCAAGTGCACTCGGGCACACAACAATAAACTAAATTAGTATCCCATAAAGATATAAATCAAAACAATATAATACTTTAATTGAAGTATTTCTATTCTATTCTATTTTGCTTCATCCTCAAAGTAAAACACATTCATTACTAAACAACTTTTTATATATTTAAGTAAACACTCTCATATTTCTTCACACCAAAGCACCATAGTATTTATTATTATTCTACCACACACATTAGTTCATATAACAAATCCACACAAAACCAAGAGCAAACAGCATCAGAGTCCGAGACGTGACATCATAGTTGGAAAACTCGGCTCGGAAAAAAACTCGCCAAGCCCAAAATTGACGAGTCAACAAAAACTCCGCAACTTTTTTGTTTTGTTTTTTTTGTGTTTTTTGCATTTTTTATGTATCTGGCGAGTCTTTTGTAAAGACTTGTGAGTTTTTACCAAAAGCTCGACAAAAACTCGGCAAAAACTCACAAGTTTTTGGAAAAGACTCAGCAGGAAGACTCGTCGGGCAAAAAAGCTCGCGAGTTTTTCAAGACTCACCGAAAACTCAGCGAGTCTTCCAACTATGGTTCAGTTGATCAAGTCCTCTAGTATGATCATGGTGCCAGTTCAAATTAGTATCAATTACTTGCTCATGATTTTGAGCACTTAAGGGATCTCATGTAGCAAAAATATAGAAGGTCCAGGCTGTCAAATGAGGACATAAAAGCCTTTACTGAAGTAGCAAGAATGCATGTCTAGAGTGGATATTAGTTGAGAAGTAGGCAAGTCCTTGCACAAGGTAATGTGAAAGCTGCTACGCCAAAGAGGAATGACTCAAGCATTGGCAAGAAAAACACGGTAGAGAAGAAGAACAACATAGTACAGTAGTAGGTAATTAGGAAGGGACAAGTACCCAAGACTCATGAATGTCCCACACTTTTGGGTGCCAAAAATGTTTAAACATTGGCAAAGCCAAACAACAAAGTACATCAAGTTCAATCCTAACCACTGGAAGGACAAGGTGAAGACAAAGAGAAGAAGAAAGAAATAAGAAGTAAGGATGTCACTTTCTATGGTCAAGTCATGCCCTTAATTCTTGATACAAATGACCTAACCATTTTGCATGACGCACCTCTTCCTAACTATAACCCTATTGACATGGCTCAAGTCACGAGTCAAATTAGAGTTTCAATGCCAATAGGAGAACTCCTTAAAATTCTTGAATATAGGGAAAGTGTTTTATCATTGACTAGCCTGATCCTATTTTCAAGAAGCTAACAAATGATAAAGATGCAAAGAATATTGTTGAGGTATATCTAGAGATTCCCTGGGCATTAACCAAATCAATGTTGACCCATTCTATACAATGTTGTTGATTAATGGGTGGTTAGTTAACAATTGCATGTTGGACTCCAAAGCTTCAAATAATATGTCCCTTTAGGTCATGAATGATCTATGTCTGCAAGTGTCCAAGTCTTATGGCAAATATTTTTCCATGGATTCTAGATAAGCAAATGTTTTGGGAATTGTAAACGTGGAAGTGTAGCTTGTTGCATGGCTAAATGAGCTTGTTCCTTACATTGTTGATTATCCAACCAAACGAGGTATGTTGCCATCTAGAAAATGGGTAGCCTTGATTGGAGGTAATATACAAATGGATTTGTTATATGCTACTATTCCATCGCATGGAGAAGAAGTAAGTTATGCACATAAAAGAGAATGATGTATATCATTGAGGACAAATACAATCTCACCAATGAAGTCCTATATGTAGATGTTGATCCTAACCACTTCATTGGATTTTGTGATGGACAAAATCGGGGAGATGTTGGGTCTCCTCTTCCTTCTACTCTTGCAAATGATATGAATGCTTTGTGGATCATGTTCTTTGATAACACATGCCCAAGGGCTGGTTTAGGTACATGGATTATCCTAGTGTTGCTTAATGGTGAATGTTGTACCCCAAATTAAATTTTTTTCTACACTTAGGCATTTTGAAGAAATAGTCAAAGTCTTGTGTTAAAAACTGTCAAAAAGGTCAAAATTGGGAATTTGCATGTCTTGCATGAGGGTCAAAAACTCAAAATTTCCAAAATCTGACAATCTAGGTCTGCTTAGAGTGACCTAGTCTACAAAACCTAGATCTTAGTTTTTCGGCCCTAAATTTTAGGAAAATATCTCTTTTTAGAAACTTTCTAAAAATAGAATTTTTTTTCTGGGTTTTTCTCAAACAAATGTTGGCAAAATTTTCTAAAAATAGAAAGTTTGGCTTCCAAGGTTCAAACTGATTTTGATTGGCTTAAAATACTTCCTCGTTAGGCTGGCTAGTCAGAATCATCAAAAGATCAATTTTGCCCTACTAGGTCTATTTTGCTTTTTTAGTAGCTTTTTCAGGAGCTCCAAGGTCATTAATGGAGGTTACTCAACTGCCAGGTGTCAGATTCAGAGTCTCAAGCATTGCACAGATCAAGAAACTGCAACAAATGATCGAGGAAGGAGAACGAAGGAGGGATGTTGTGAATTCTTGAAAATTGCAAAAAATTGACCAAGCCTGGAAAGTTCAAGTGCCCCAGCTCAATCTAGGCACCCAGGATTCTGTGCCTTAGCCATTTTTCCATCCCGATAGTTGAAGCATGAAGTGGTGAACGAGGAACGAGGGAGAAAGTGAAAAATGTGAAATAAAAACTATCTCTGGAGACTCTGGGCACCCCAGCTAGCCAAGGGCGCCCATGATTTCAAGGTATCAAATAATGGAGTTAGGCTTTTGGCATTCAAAATGTTTTGTTCACAATTCTTCTGGCTCCTTAATGAATCTAGCAATAGGTTCATCAGATCAACTAGTCAGTTGGAATCTTAGATCGGTCGGAGGAGTCTTGACGAAGTGGCAAATTGCAAACCATGAAAATATCAAAAAATAAACTAAGTCTGCGAACTCTGTGTGCCCCAAGTAGCTAGGAGCGCCCAACCTTTTGGAGAACCTAATTCAGTGATTAGGGTTTGCAAATATGTTGATTGTCTCCGAAATTTTGCCAGCTATCTAGTGTATACCCTAGTCTGATCATTAGACTCATCAGCTGTTGGAAAATTCAAATCAAACGGAGGACACAACACGAGGTACAAAGTCTGAAGGTTGAAAATGCTTAAAAAAATGGTTAAGTCTGGAGATGCTAGGCGCCCTAGGTAGCCAGGGGTGTCCAAGCTTTCAGGCACTCAAATGATTGAATTAGGGTTTGACACCTCCAACAGATTATCTTTAGATTTGAAGCAACTCTTCAACAGAATCATCGGAAAATTCATCAGAGTTGTCAATCACCAGATATCGAAGATGGAATGAAGGGATGAAATTGTGTGAAATGGAAAAAAGTCAAAAACAAAGATGAAAATCTCAAGAAATATTCTAACACTGGGAGAGTTGGGCGCCCCAGCTAGCCAAGGGCACCCAAGGATTTGAGGCCCCAAATTTAGTTTTCAAAAGATATAGCCTCTAGAAGACTCTCCTTAGAATTTGTCAAGCTATCCAACGAATTTGACATGCAGTTCATCATGTTAGTCTAGCTCATGGAATTGCAAATTCATCCAAAGAATCAAAAAGCAATGTAAAGTTGAAGAACATAAAAAATGGCTGACACTAGGAGCCATGGGCGCCCTAGTTAGCCAGGGGCGCCCAAGATTTTGAGGCCCCAGATTCAGTTTTCCGAGGTTGCAGTCTCCAGGACAATCTTTCTAGATTCGATCAGGCTTTGCAATGAGATCATTAGCTAGTTCACTGGATTCACTGAACGCCCGAAATCGAGGATCAAACGGAGGTCAAAATCAAGCAAAAAGTTGAAAATGTCAGAAAATTGGCTAAGTCTGCTAAGGAAAAGCGCTCCTAGTCAAGAAGGGCACCCAAGGCTCAATGCCTTAGAATTTTTTTCAGTTTTCATCATGCATCATTCAAATAACATCCACATTTGATGAATCTGATCAGGATTGGCTTCAAAGGATTTAAAGCTAGAGAATAAAAGTGTTTTTCTTCCTCAAAATCTATTTAAGGATGCCTTTGCATTCATTCTTCACAATTTTTGTAGGTGGCGTCCAAGGCAAGAGAGGAGAAACATAAAATTTTTCTTCATCAAAGATTTGAAGGCTAAATCTTGGAGATTTTTCAGAGTTCTTTATATTTTCCAGATCAGCTCACACAGAGGCTTCCTTTTTCATGCTTTCTTTTTCCAGGGCATCAATTATCAGAAGAAGGGGGTCATCTTTTTCAATTTTCAGCAATTTGCATTAGCTTGGTTGATGATTCTCAACAACTTTGGAAAATTTTTCAATTTTCAAGAACTTGCGTTTTCATGCATGTCCAAGAAATCTTCAATATTTTCAAAATCTGATCAATTGGGTCCATCCAAAATGTGATTTTGCACAAAACCCAGCTCTTAGCTTTTTTTAGAAAAAATTCAAAAATTAAGGTTTCTGCTTTTTCAACCAGCCATCAACAATTTTCAAAAACGAACAATCTAGGTCTTCTTGCAACGAGATTCTCTACAAAACCCATATCTCAGATTATTTTTGAAAAATCTGCCCGTTTGAAGAAGAAAAATCAGCAAGCTATTTTTAGCTTTTGTGCAAAACTTGCCCGAGCATAGTTGAGTTTACAGTCAAAATTCGAGTTTTTCAGTATGGAGTACTCTCCCATCGAATTCATAGCCAAACAAGTGTTGTATCATGATTATCTGAACAAATGATGTTGAGAAGTGCTTTTTTAATACTACCATGAACAAAAAACATCATCATCTCAGTCAAAGAATGTGAAAGGGTGTGGTATGTGCAAAAGGACAAGTAGCGGAAAAGAGTTGTACAATACTCTTCCATTGAAAAATTAGAAGTGTCAGAAGCATAAAAGCTGTGAAAGATATGCTGAAGCAAGAGGATATATTTATAAAAGGTCATCACTCCAGTTGCAGAGCTGCCAAAATTAGCAAGATTTGATAAAGCAACTGAAGATATGAAAGATTCTCTAAGTTCAATTGCAGAAGGTGAAGAGATCCTGGAAAAGCAAAATTTTGCTATAGATAGTATTGATGCTCCTGATAGAGATACAATTTCCAACTTTTTGGTGGATGTGGTTGAGATTTAAAGCAGCAGTCAACTAAAAGCTTTCTCCAAGCTTTCTTTCTATTCTTGTCTCAATTCTTATCCATTCTTTATAGAAGAGAAAGAATCAAGTTGTAATAGTTGGCACTTTCCCTGTTTTTATGCTTTCATAGGTTATTAGATAGTTATCTTGTTTTAGTTTTAGAAATAAAGCTTGCATGTTGGCAAGTCTTAGTTGTAAAAGCAAGGAGATTTTAGGGTTTCCTACTCCTCTGCTTGTGTATAAATAAGGGCAGCCTTGCCCATTATTCTTCAACCGTGCTTGTGATAACAAAAGGCTGAGCCTACTAGTGCCTTCTAATTGTTATTCAATATTGTTCACTTAGTGTAAGAGCAAGCTTGTATACCTCTTTTAGCTGCAAGTTATTGTTCAGTTCTTGTGTTCCTTATGTCAATGTATTCTGGTTGATCGCTAAACTATAAGCCTATTTTGCTACAATCCTGCTGTCCCAGAAGTGTAATCTTTGTTACTTGAGATTTGAGAAAATAAAGTCTTGTGCCTACTTTGTTGCCCTGATATAATGTCTCAGATTTCCGTTTTATATGTTTTTCTTATATGATCTTTATTTCAGCTTGCATTGAAAGTACAATAGATGTGCGTTGGAAGAAAGTTTGTTTAAGTATTTATGTCAAAGAATCATTCCTTGTTCATTTCTAACTCTCAAGCTCTGCGTTTACTTGGGTAGTTAGAAATGTCATTAGAGTAGGCTTAGTTGTAGTTGAATTTCTAAAAGAGAAAATCTCAGATATGACGCTTGAGTTTTATAACCTTGTGCTCTTAGCTGAACAAAAAGATTGGCAAATTAGTTTTATAATGTCTCAGATTTCTGTTTTATATGTTCTGCTTATACGATCTTTATTTCAACTTGCATTGAAAGTACAGTAGCTGTGAGTTGGAAGAAAGTTTGTTTAAGTATTTATGTCAAAGAATCATTCCTTGTTCATTCCTAACTCTCAAGCTTTGCGTTTACTTGGGTAGTTAGAAATGTCATTAGAGTAGGCTTAGTCGTAGTTGAATTTCTAAAAGAGAAAATCTCAACTACGGTGCTTGAGTTTTATGACCTTGTGCTCTTAGCTGAACAAAAAGATTGGCAAATTAGTTTTAGTTTACTTTCTTTAAGCAACATCAGCAAAGAGGGAGCTTCCCCACCTAATTCGAAGAGCAGTTTATCTATGCATAGTTGTCCGTTTCTAATTCGCATTCCAGAGGTGTGAATTGAAACGCCAACAGTGATCATTTAAAGTATGTGTTCAAATTGACCTTTCAATGCACTAACAATATTGTGGAGTATGAAGCTCTCATGTTAGGCCTGAATAATGCTCACAAGCATGGAATTAAGTGCTTGAGAATTCTTGGAGATTCAGAGTTGATTGCCTTGCAAGTCAAAAACATATATGCAACAAAGGATGCAAGGTTAAAAATGTATAGGAATTCTGTTTGGGACACCATATAGCTATTTGATGTAGTTGGCATTGAATGGATTGATAGGTTTGAAAATGTTGCTACTGATGCTCTAGTTGTTAAGCATCCAAATTTGATTTGAGGTCAGCTCCTTCTCACAACCAATTAAGTGTTGAAATCCTCACAAGGCCAAGTATACCAAATAACATTTATAGTTCGTAAGTGTTTAATGATTGACAATAGATATATAAGTTCTCGAATTGCATGGATGAATTTGATAGCCAATTGATTAATTGGAAACCCATGGTTGAAGTAGAGGATGGTAAAGAAATATTGTTGGGAAATGAAAAGTGTGGTTGAAAACCAACACTATTCCCAAAGGGCTGGTAGCATTGGAAAGAATGTTTGATAATGCTGATTGTTACAAGAGAAAAAATAAGCCCATTAATGAGGATAACATTGAAAGTGTAAATCTAGGTACTGAAAAAGAACCTAAAATGATTTACATTGGAAAGAAATTGAAAGCGGCTAAAAAGAAAATGCTGATTACATCGTTGAAATTTTTTAATAAGTGTTTTGCTCCTATGATGAGTTGAAGGTCTATAGGGAAGATTTATTTCAACATATAATTCCTCTCTAGGATAGATACAAAACCCTTTCGACAAAAAGAAAGGCCAATTAATCCTACCCTTGCTCCACAAATGCAAACGAAATGAATGAAGTTGAAAGGAGGAGGCATCATCAAACCCATTCAACATTTTGGGTGGGTGTCAAATCTTGTTCCAATTAGGAAGAAGAATGGAGAGATAAGATTATGTGTAGACTTCAGGAATTTAAACATTGAATCTCTTATGGACTATTACCCACTTCCAGGTATGGGTCAACTATGGCAAATAGTAATTGGATTAGAGATGATGTCCATGATGGATGGATTCTTTGGATGCAATCGAGTGGTGGTCAAGGAGTTAGAACAACATAAGTTTGCATTTACTACTTCTTGGGGCATCTATGTTTATGTGAGAATGTCATTTGGGCTAAAAAATACAGGTTCAACTTTGTAGAGAGCAATAGATGTTGCCTTTGAAGGCCTCATCGATGTATCATGGTTGTGTATGAAGATGACCTTACGGCCTACTCCAAGGAAAGGAAAGATCATTGCAAGCACTTGGAGGGTATTTCTAAAAGATGCCTCGAGTATAGGATTTCCTTAAACCCCAAGAAGTGCATATTTGGCATAGAAGGCGACAAGTTGTTGGGATACATTGTGACAAAGGATGGGGTGAGGATAGATCCAGAAAGAGTGAAAGCTATTGATCTCATTCCTAGACTTAAAATTATTAAATATGTGCCAGCCTTTTTTGGGAAAATTGAAATATGCCAACCAATTTTTTCCCCAATTTTACACAACACAAACCAGCACTACGCCAAATGATTAGCATTAGCTCCAAAAGATAATCAAATTGAATGTAACCTTCGCCAAGAATGTTCACCAAGATCCTTTGAAAGGTGAAGTGATAGCATATGGCGGAGGAAACTAAGCTACAACTGAAAATTGAATTACAACTGAATGCAAGTAGGCGGTGATCCAGCCATGAGAGTTTCCATGCTACCACTTATTTAGTGGGGGGAAAAACATTACAATTCAAAACAATTCATCCGCTTAGTGGGCATCCACTCAACAGTGGGGATTCGCCACTTCAAAAGTGGGTGAATGATGAAGATACAATGTCAAATTTCTCCTCACTGGCGGTAAACCATCTAGGGGTTAAAGTGTTTGCATTAAAAAATTCACAAGTAAATGCAGCAATAATAATAATTGGATTAGTATTACTAATTCACAGCCTTACAATGAAATAAATCTGCAATTTACTAGTGTTACAATAATAAAATGAATGCAAATACTTGAAGGATGATTCTTCCAACATTTGAACCTCTCAAATAAAGGATTACAACCCAAAATCTGGATTATTAGAAATCTGATATCAAAACCAGCAAAGTGAGATTTCTTACCTGCAACTAACCATCATGAAATTGTTCACATCTTCACATCAGATGATCCTATCTCCTCCAATGGAATGCACATGGAGCTAGCAGCATAAATTCCCAAGAAGTATTGCATAATATGGAAAGAGCTAGGTCTGATATAAATCAACAGACTGTAATTTTCTCAACCAGCAACAATTCAAACATCCAAATATTCATAACTCCCATAATTCTTCACCAAATCACCTAAAATTGGAAGCAATTATTCACAAGAAACTGGGCGACCAACACACACGAGAAAAACCTTGCAAAACAACCATCAAATGGAGGGCACAAATCCCAATGCTAGCTTATTGAAATGGTACGGCCCTAGAAGAGGGCGACTTCATTAGATAAAAATGGAGATTTCAAATTAAAATCTGAAACTTGGCATAGAGGGTCGCCATTAGCTTAGGAAGCAAAGGAGCCAATACCCATAAGCAAATTAAAATCATCTGAAGAGCTGTATATAAAACCTCCTTCAGCCATGAAATAACCAGCAAACACAAAACTGGAAATTATTACCAAATTCTTCAACATTGATGCACAATATGCACTTTTGAATGAAGCACACTCTCAATCCACCATCTAGGGAACTATAGTTTCAGGCCCGGAGAATGGAGTAGAACTGCTAAGCTTCCCCTTAGCCGGGTTCTAAATTCAATCCAACAACATTTCGATATAATTTTCCAAAGATGACAAATGAATGAGCAATGCTCTGCTTTTATAGAATCAAAGATGACTGTTGGCTTTCCATCTTCTTCCTAAAGGGATGCCCATTTTACTTTTGCAAGAATTTAATTTTTTAAAACATTTAATTCACCTTTTTCTCCTCTTCATTTTGGCGTCCAAGTTTCCTTAGGGAAAAATTAAACATTTAAATGTTTAATTTGTTTAATTCCTTCACGAGGTGTCCTCCCTTAATGTTCCCCTTTTAAAACAACATTAAGTCATTAATCTAGGCCATGGGGCCTAAAATGAATTTTAAAACATTAATGATTTAAAATAAATCATTTCACCAAAATGAGCCTCAAAATGCTGAAAGCCAATTATGCTCCAAACTGCACTACCCGAAATGGAAACTGAGCTCACTGTTGATGCTATTGCCCAAGATGGCATTGCTAGAAATAGAACTTACTAAAAATAGTAAATTCTGAAAAGTTGCCCAATGCCTTTGCATGTCATATCACTGCGAAGCTCTCTGAAACCCAAAAAGAATCTGCAATCCAAATCTCGAAACTCCAATGTGTTGGCTAAAAATAGCAAGTTCCGGAAAAGGTTGCCAGATGGAGATGCATGTCACACCATTCCGAACCTCTCCAAAAACCCAGAAAGAATCCGCAATCCAAATCTCGAAACTCCAATGTGTTGGCTAAAAATAGCAAGTCCCAGAAAAGGTTGCTAGATGGAGATGCATGTCACACCATTTTGAACCTCTCCAAAAACCTAGAAAACTCCACCAAACATGCATCAAAAACTCTAACGTGCAAACCTTCAAAAATGCTTCAGAACACCAACAAGATAGGAAACCCTAATTTAACCTCTGACGAGCCTACGGGCTTCCGGAAATAGGCTGTCAATCACTGAAGGGCGTATAGCTAAAATGGGGACATTACAAAAATCAACTTCATTAGGTGGCTCAATCCTAACTTTGCTGAGAAGACCAAGGCTATCTCCAAAATGCTGAAGAAAGAACAATCAATCACATGGAATGAGGAAATGATTGATGCATTTGTGAAGATAAAGGAAGCTCTCAAAGAAGTGGCAGTCTTGGTAATTCCAAACTATTCTAAAACCTTCCAGCTCTTCTCATTTGCTTCATTTCGTACTATTATTGTTGTGCTGCTTCAAAGGAACAAGGGTGGATATGAGAAACCTATTGCTTTTTTCAGCAAGTCTTTACTTGGTGCTGAATTTAAGTAATCAGTTATAGAAAAACATGCTTATGCCCTTGTCAAGCTATCAAGAACTATAGATCATATCTCGTAGGTGCAAAGATTGTGGCATATGTACCACATACAATTGAAAGAGAAATATTCATCAGCAAGAAACTTCAAGTAAAATATGTAGATGGATTAATAAGATCCAAAAGTATGATATTTAGGTGCAAGTCACAAAATTTTAAAGGTCAAGGCCTAGCCAAGTTGATGGCAGATGAAAATTCGGATGTGGCTGAAGTTAATGAGATAAATTATGATCATACTTCCACCTCTTGTCATTTGAAATATTATCCATGGTACAAAGATGTTATATTTTACCTGAAGAACATGAAATGTCCCCCTAGCATGCGTGATAACCAACAAAGAACACTTAATCTACAACCCCAAAAGTATGTGCTAATACATATTAATTTGATGTGGAGAGATCACAATGGGATGCTTCTCAAATGTTTGAATCAAGAACAAATAGATAAAGTGATAGGTGAATGCTACCAAGGCATTTGTGTAGGACATCTCAAGTCCAAGATCATTGCACATAAAATTCTTAGAGCGGGATATTGACGGCCTACGTTATTCAACGATGTGGCTATGACAATAAGAAGGTGTGATGCTTGCTAGAGATTTTTAGGGAAATTGAAATATGTAGGTGCTCTCCTTCATACATCTATGATGGTGAAATATTCGGAGCCAATTTTTTTCAAATTTTCAAATTACAAATTCAAAACAATGCACCCGTTAAGGTTAGAAGATAAACCATAACGTGCTGAAGCAACTCTAACCAGAATGTACACCAGGATCCCGAGGTGGGCAAGGTGTGAGCATTGGTCAGAGGATCTTAAACAAATTGCTTATGCAGGAACTCTAACCAAGAATGGCGCCGATGATGGCGAGCATATCGTCAGAGGATCTTCTACACTAAATGCTGAAAGCGAACTCGACACCAAGTATGTGCTACCCAATCCAGTATGGAGTGAGGGGCGACCATATGGTGGAGTGTTACAAAGTACAATGCTTGAAAGAAATACTGAAAAGCTGAAAGTACTCAACACCCAGAATGTGCTTGTTAACCCAGAGTGGGAAAGTAGCTACCATAGGGCGGAGATGTATTTATTACAACAATTACTGAAAGAAGAATGAGTATTACAAATAACGATGAAGCAATATTAAAGAACAACTGGTCAGTACTACTGCCAGCTTACAAGATATTATTGCCTGCAAAATCAAGACATAAGATGCTCCTTCAAATGGTGCATTCAACAAGAATTCTTCTGCAAAGTCTATAAGGAAACCTCAACACCAACCAAATAAGGAAGATGCAGATTTCTCAAGACTGTCATAACAGATCTGCACTTTTTGTCATATAACCAGCAGCTTACAATCTTAAAGAAATGTTCATAACTTCCTCAGAGAATACCCAATTGATGTGAAATAAAATGCAATGCTCTCTAAAGACATAGGCGACCAAGACCAAACACTAAAACAGACCCAAATACCACAGATATAAATTGCACGGATTCCAAGACAGCATTAAGAGGTACGGCTTCATGAAAAGGGCGATCTGCTCTTAAAAATTAATGCCTTCTGTAAAAATTCTGCAAACTTGAGACTTAAGGCGCCTAGACCCTACAATGAGAATGGGTTAATACCCAGAACAATATTTTTGATGTTTTTTGACTTATGAATAAAAACATGAATCTGCTGTAGCAATAATGCAATATACGGAAATACACTAATTTGCAAAACAGATCTAACAATGCACAAGCTGAATACAATGCTCAAAACTAAATGCAACTCACAAATTAAGCTATCTCATCACTAGTTGCTGTGTTGCAAGCAAGAAGCAATGCCCAAGCTAGGAGGCCTTCATTCCTCGAAGCAGTTCTAGAGCCAAACCGGCAGTATAACAATACTGTAGACAAAAGATCCCGAAATGATGATCCAAGTCTTCCTTTTATAATTTCTGGTTGACTTCTCGAAACCCTAAACTCCTCTCAAAGTCAAAAACCCTAATCTCTTCAAAGATGGCGTCCTTTTCCTTCAAGCTCAATATTGACTTTTTAAATAAATTCAATACTCTAATAAATGTGTCCACTTTATAGCTTGATTTGACTTTGGGTAAAATATAAAATAATCCTTAATGAAGGCGCCACCCTCAAAAAGACCACTTTTCAAAATAACATAAAGTCAATAGACTAGGCCAAGGGGTCAATGTTAAAATATAATATTAAAACGTGACTTTTGATTAAATAACTCACTTATCTCTCCAATTGTGCCCTGAAGCCATTAATGAGCAAGTCAACTGACCAAACTGGAGTAGGAAGTCAACCACGCTGAACCCAACTGTAAAACTGCCAGAAATAGAATTTACTAAAAATAGTAAATTCTTGAAGGTGCTCAGAATGCCAAGACGAACATACCACTGCGAAGCTCTTTGAAAACCCAGAAAGAATCCGCAATTGAAACAATCAACTCTGAGCCAGAACATCCTTCAAAATAGGAAACCCTAATTTTACCTTCCGACTAGCCTACGGGTCTCCGGAATAGGCCAACGGTCACTGAAAAATTCAGGCTTGAGACGGGGACATTACAGTCCGCCCTCCCCAAGATTGCTTGTCCTCAAGCAATTGCAAACCGGGATGCTTCAGAACCTCCTCATTTTCCCAAGTTGCATCTTCCAAAGGCAAATTTTTCCACTTCACCAAGTATTCTTTGATTGTTCTTTTCCTCAAAGAACGTTCTCTGAAATCAAGTATTTCCTCTGGAATTAGAACCAACTGTCCTTCTTCATCCAAAGGTGGCAACTGTGATGAAGCAACTACATTATGTCCAAGTGCCTTCTTGAGGCGAGACACGTGGAAGACATTGTGTACTCTGCTGTCAGAGGGTAGCTCCAACTCATAAGCTACTGCCCCAACCTTTCTGATGACCTTGAATGGCCCATAGAAGCGAGGTTTGAGCTTCTCAGCTCCACTCTTCTTGAGAGTAGACTGTCTGTAAGGCTGTAATCGGAGATAAACCATATCCCCAACCTCGAAAGAACGTTCAACACGCCTCTGATCAGCATACATCTTCTGCTGATTCTGTGCAATCTGCAGATTATCCTTCAATGATTTCATGATGTCTTGACTTTGCTGCAACAAGTCCTTGGCTTGAGGTGCCTTGCTATCACCAAACACCAAATCGGCAAAGCTAGGTGCTTCATACCCATAGAGAGCCAAGAAAGGAGACATCTTAATTGACATATGAAATGAAGAATTGTAACAGTACTCGCCTATGTGCAGCCACTTAACCCATTCTCTTTGCTGTTCCGATACATAGTTTCTCAAGTAGCCTTCCAACCACTTGTTCACTATTTCCGTTTGTCCATCTGTTTGGGGATGGTAACTAGTGCTTGGAGTGAGCACAGTACCACTCATTCTAAAAACCTCTTGCCAAAAAGTGCTTAGGAACTTGCTGTCCCTATCACTCACTATATTTTTTGCAACCCATGCAGCCTAAACACCTCACGAAAAAACAGATCTGCAACTTGTGCCGCTGAAAAAGAGCTGGTAATGGCGAAGAAATGAGCAAATTTGGTTAGTCTATCAACTACCACGTAGATACAATCCTTCCCTTGGGCCTTGGGCAACCCTGTGATGAAATCCATCGAGATGCTTTCCCATTTTTGATTGGGAATAGGAAGTGGTTGCAACAAACCGGCTGGTAATGTATGCTCATTCTTATTCACTTGACAAACAGGACACTCCTGAATGTAGCGTTGTACTTCTCCTTTCAATCCTTTCCAAGAAAATCTTTCTCGGATCTGCCTATATGTTTTGAAAAACCCTTGGTGACCAGCAATCGGAATATCATGAAATGTCAAAAGAATCTTCTTCTTAAGCTTAGAATCAGCCACCAGAAAGATTCTTCCCTTATAGTGTATCAATCCCTCAATCACCTTGTACCTTTCATCCTGAAAAGTACCTTCAATAATGTTGGTTGCAAATTGATTTTTGGCATAATCAACAAGCAACATATCCCTCCAATCCGTAGTAAGCTCACACAATGAGCTAAGATGGGGTCTCCTGGAGAGAGCATCAGCCACGATATTATTTTTCCCTTTGACATACTCAATGTCAAAGTCGTAAGCTTGAAGCTTACTCACCCACTTTTGTTGCCTCTCGTTCAGGTCCTTCTGATGCATGAAATGTTTGAGGCTATTGTGATCAGTCTTGACCACGAACTTGTTTCCCACCAAGTACTGCCTGAACTTGGCTAATGCATGCATAATGGCAAGCATTTCCTTGTCATAGATCGAATATGTTCTTTCAACACCCCTCAGTTTTCTGCTCTCAAACACAATAGGATGTTTGTCTTGCATCAGGACAGCCCCAACTCCTTCACCAGATGCATCACATTGCAGCTCGAATGGCTTGGAGAAATCCGGAATAGCTAGAACCGGACACGAGCTCATGATCCTTTTAAACTTGTCAAAAACAATTTGAGCCTTTTCTGACCAACAAAAGGCTCCCTTTTTGGTGAGATCAGTAAGAGGAGCAACGTTCTGTGAATAGCCCTTTACAAATCTCCGATAAAATCCACAAAGACCCAGAAAACCTTTCAACTGAGTCAAGTTCTCAGGAGGTGGCCAATCAACTACTGCTTTGATCTTTTCAGGATCCACCTTCACTCCCTCAGCACCGATTATGTGGCCAAGGTACAGTAACTCCTCCATTCCAAATTCACATTTGGATGCTTTTGCGAACAAACTCTCAGATTCCAGGATACTAAGCACTTCCTCCAAGTGCTTGAGATGATCTTCCCAAGTCTTGCTGTAAATCAAGATGTCATCGAAAAATATCAACACAAACCTCCTTAACTGATTCTGGAAGACTCTGTTCATGCAAGACTGGAAGGTAGCCGGAGCGTTAGTCAACCCAAATGGCATGACTAAAAATTCGAAATGGCCATAGTGACATCTGAAAGCTATTTTCTCCACATCAGATCCTCTCATTCGAATCTGATGGTACCCCGATCTCAAATCGATCTTCGAGAAGAACTTGGCCCCATGTAGCTCGTCAATGAGCTCATCTATCCTTGGAATGGGGTATCGGTTTTTTATTGTGCTTTGATTCAAAGCACGATAGTCCACACACATGCGCATGGTACCATCCTTCTTCTTCACAAGAACCACTGCAGAAGCAAAGGGGCTCTTGCTTGGGCGAATGAAACCCATCTCCAAGAGTTCTTGAATGTTCTTCTCAATCTCATCCTTTTGCCTCTTCGGGTACCGATATGGAGTTGTAATTACCGGTTTAGCTCCTTCCTTGAGCTCTATGATATGTTCTGAACCCCGTTCAGGTGGTGGTCCAGGAGGCAAATCTGCAAAGACTTTGCTCTTCTTCGTGAGTAGAGACTGAACATCAGGAGGATGGTCTCTTTTAGACTCAACCGGACTAGTAGGGAGGATCATGCACTCTGCAACCCACTCAGCTTGATCGTGACGGATCAGCCTTGCCATTCTTTTGAATGACACAACCCGAGGGCCCCCATTGGACATTCCTCTTAGAACTATCTTCTTCCCATCGGATTGAAACTTGAGCTCCATAGTCTACAGATTCAAAGAGATCTCCCCAAGTGAACGCAGCCATTGAATGCCCAGAACGGCATCAGTATCTCCGATGTGGACTACATAGAAGTCATCCTTGACTTCGTAATTTCCCAATTGCATGGTCATGGTCGAGATTTTCTTGGTGCATGAAATATGGAATCCATCGGCAACCATAACCTTGAAGCCTTCAAACTCCTCTGTTTGCAGCCCCTTCTTTGCTACCACAACTTCATCAATGAAGTTATGTGTTGCTCCAGTGTCGATCAAGGCAACGATTCGCTGCCCTTTGATCATCCCTCGAACCTTGAAGGATTCATTTCTTTGGAAACTCGAGAGTTGAGCCAAGACTCCTCCACTTTCCTTCTCATCTTCAGACTCTTCTGGAGCTCTTTCTACTTCACTTTCTTCAAAATCAGATTGCTGGTCGGAAAAATCAGAACTACTTTCACCAGCAGAATAGTACTCAATCTGATTAAATTTAACCCCCTTAGGGCAAACATGATCTTGAGACCATTTTTCCCTACACCGGAAACACAACCCCTTTCTTCTGAGTTCATTCAGGGTCTCCGGATCCAATCTTGTGACATGGGGATTGTGATGTTTGAACTCCTTGTGCTGAGGTCTCAAAGGAGGTCTATGCTGGGGTCTTTTCCCTTTATCCCTTTTCTGAAAGGGGGAATTGGACTGAAATTTTGCCTTAGGAGCAGCCCATTCCATGTTTCTTGCCTTCTTCATGGCCTCCTGCAGGGTGGGTGGATCAAAGGCTTTAATCCAACCTTTGAGTGGTTCCGTTAGACCTTCGCTAAAAAGGATCACCAATCTCCTCTCCGTGATTCCAGTAACCATAACTGAGAGTCTCTGAAACTCAGCTATGTAGGCATCAACTGTGCCATACTGCCTCAACTGTGCAAGTTCTCTGAAATGTATTTCAGGGTCCTTCTTCTCAAACCTCTCGATGAGCCTAGTGGTGAACTCATCATAAGTTGTGATAGACCCATGACCCAAAGTAACTAGGCCATGATACCACCACTCGTGCGCCACCCCATCAAGGTGTAGCGTAGCAAACTTGATCGCCTCTTCTTCTACCATGGGTCTGAGAGCTAGATAGTTATCCAGCTTCTGTATCCAAGCTCGGGCTGAACTGTTATCACTCCCGTCAAAGTGTGGAAGTATAACTTTGTTGACAGCTTGATACAAGTCTCCTTGAGTTGATGGTCTTCTTTGATCATAATGTCTACCCTGTCCTTTATTTTTCCTTTTATGATCCATAAAGTCATTGTAGGACATATCCATCTTGATGTCGACAGGTAAAGAATCATACTCTGCACGACCAAGTCTCAACTGCTCCACGAATGAAGCATTCTCTTCAGGATCTGGCTGAGTGTTAACAGGTGCCATGAAGGTGGGTTTGAAGGGCCTGGCTGAGACATAAGTGTTGTTTGAAGTATGCTGAGCAGCATGTCCATCATGCTGGTTGGAAGCATTGTGCTCTCCTCTATGCCCAGTGTAGTTCTATGGAATGGTGTTCTGTCCCACTTTTCCCATCATGAGCGATACCATGTCCA
Source organism: Sequoia sempervirens (assembly GCA_007258455.2). Taxonomy (NCBI): domain Eukaryota; kingdom Viridiplantae; phylum Streptophyta; class Pinopsida; order Cupressales; family Cupressaceae; genus Sequoia; species Sequoia sempervirens. The sequence continues at coordinate 186,578,387 of VDFB02281492.1, forward strand.
TCAAGGCATCCATCTTTCTTTCGAATCTCTTTCCGGGATTCATTGATCTTTCTCTTCCCTTCCCACTGTCATCTCTGTTGTTGGTAAGCCTCTCGTTACCCCCAACTGATCTTTCACCTTCTGCCATATCTGATCCCTGCGAAGACTCCCAATGAGCCCTCAAAACCTCTGAAGCTGTCTGACCTTTTGGAGCCTGATAAGGTTGGAACTGTTTCCCAACCTTCTTATCTTCCCTTGCAATGTACCTCTTTTCTCTGTCACTCATAGACAGTTTGTTCACAGGATGGCAAGATCTTGGCTCTAATACCACTGAAATATTTTGAGCCAATTTTTTTCAAATTTTCAAATTACAAATTCAATACAATGCACCCGTTAAGGTTAGAAGATAAACCATAACGTGCTGAAGCAACTCTAACCAGAATGTACACCAGGATCCCGAGGTGGGCAAGGTGTGAGCATTGGTCAGAGGATTTTAAACAAATTGCTTATGCAAGAACTCTAACCAAGAATGGCGCCGATGATGGCGAGCATATCGTCAGAGGATCTTCTACACTAAATGCTGAAAAGCGAACTCGACACCAAGTATGTGCTACCCAATCCAGTATGGAGTGAGGAGTGACCATATGGTGGAGTGTTACAAAGTACAATGCTTGAAAGAAATACTGAAAAGCTGAAAGTACTCAACACCCAGAATGTGCTTGCTAACCCAGAGTGGGAAAGTAGCTACCATAGGGCGGAGATGTATCTATTACAACAATTACTGAAAGAAGAATGAGTATTACAAATAACGATGAAGCAATATTAAAGAACAACTGGTTAGTACTACTGCCAGCTTACAAGATATTATTGCCTGCAAAATCAAGACATAAGATGCTCCTTCAAATGGTGCATTCAACAAGAATTCTTCTGCAAAGTCTATAAGGAAACCTCAACACCAACCAAATAAGGAAGATGCAGATTTCTCAAGACTGTCATAACAGATCTGCACTTTTTGTCATATAACCAGCAGCTTACAATCTTAAAGAAATGTTCATAACTTCCTTAGAGAATACCCAATTGATGTGAAATAAAATGCAATGCTCTCTAAAGACATAGGCGACCAAGACCAAACACTAAAACAGACCCAAATACCACAGATATAAATTGCACGGATTCCAAGACAGCATTAAGAGGTACGGCTTCATGAAAAGGGCGATCTGCTCTTAAAAATTAATGCCTTCTGTAAAAATTCTGCAAACTTGAGACTTAAGGCGCCTAGACCCTACAATGAGAATGGGTTAATACCCAGAACAATATTTTTGATGTTTTTTGACTTATGAATAAAACCATGAATCTGCTGTAGCAACAATGCAATATACGGAAATACGCTAATTTGCAAAACAGATCTAACAATGCACAAGCTGAATACAATGCTCAAAACTAAATGCAACTCACAAATTAAGCTATCTCATCACTAGTTGCTGTGTTGCAAGCAAGAAGCAATGCCCAAGCTAGGAGGCCTTCATTCCTCGAAGCAGTTCTAGAGCCAAACCGGTAGCATAACAATACTGTAGACAAAAGATCCCGAAATGATGATCCAAGTCTTCCTTTTATAATTTCTGGTTGACTTCTCGAAACCCTAAACTCCTCTCAAAGTCAAAAACCCTAATCTCTTCAAAGATGGCGTCCTTTTCCTTCAAGCTCAATATTGACTTTTTAAATAAATTCAATACTCTAATAAATGTGTCCACTTTATAGCTTGATTTGACTGTGGGTAAAATATAAAATAATCCTTAATGAAGGCGCCACCCTCAAAAAGACCACTTTTCAAAACAACATAAAGTCAATAGACTAGGCCAAGGGGTCAACGTTAAAATATAATATTAAAACGTGACTTTTAATTAAATAACTCACTTATCTCTCCAATTGTGCCCTGAAGCCATTAATGAGCAAGTCAACTGACCAAACTGGAGTAGGAAGTCAACCACGTTGAACCCAACTGTAAAACTGCCAGAAATAGAATTTACTAAAAATAGTAAATTCCTGAAGGTGCTCAAAATGCCAAGACGAACATACTACTGCGAAGCTCTCTGAAAACCCAGAAAGAATCCGCAATTGAAACAATCAACTCCGAGCCAGAACATCCTTCAAAATAGGAAACCCTAATTTTACCTTCCGACTAGCCTACGGGTCTCCGGAATAGGCCAACGGTCATTGAAAAAGTCAGGCTTGAGACGGGGACATTACAGATGGTGGATGCTCCTTTTCAATGGTGGGATATTGATTTCATAGGCGAAGTTCAAGACAGATCAAGCAATGGATATAAATGGATTTTTTTAGCCACTAACTATTTCACCAAATGGGTTGAGGTAATTCCAACCTATAATGCTACATCTAAGGTGGTCGTGGACTTTGTGCTAAATAATATAATTACCAGATTTGGCATGCCTACAAGAATCATTGCCGATAATGCTATTTGTTTCAGATCCCATGATATTTCAAACTTGTGTACTAAGAATGTAATTGATTTGATTCACTCATCCCCTTTTCATCTCCATGTCAATGGACAAGCTGAATCCAACAATAAGAGCATCATGAAGATCATTAGAACATTGGATATGAATAAGAAGAGGAGGGATGATAAATTGAAATATGCAGTATGGGTTGATAGATTAACTTACAAAGAAACTATTGGGAGGATCCCATTTGAATTAGTGTATGGATTGGATGCCAAGATATCGATTTGTTTGGAGCTAACATTGTACAGATTGTTGGATGATATTGAAGGGGGAGAAAATAATGTATTTTCTCAAAGAATATTGGAGGTAACTAAATTGGATGAAAATAAGAGGATTGCACATGTAAAGCTCTTGTCACACAAGTGAACAACTAAGTCTCTATTTGGCAAGAGGGCATGTCAAAGAAGTTTTCATGTGGGTGGTATGGTCCTCCCATGGAATGCTAGATTAGAGGATAAAGGAAAGCATGCAAAGTTTGAATCGTTGTTTCTTGGGCCATATGAACTTGTAGAAGAATTTGGTCACAATGTTTACCACCTCAAGGAGTTGATTGGAAATATGAGGGAATTGCCAATTCATGGCCAACATCTAAAGCATTACTTCTTGTAAGTAATGATGCTCTACGTTGTATATATTGTGTTTTGTGTGTGTGCCTTTGTGCAATCATCACCCTGTAGAAACCCCTGTTTCCCCCTGACACTGCTTCTGACTGAAATTTAATGTTTTTCTGACGTTTTTGGGTTTTTGTGATTTTTTTGGTTTTGATGCAATTAATGAAGGTACGGCTTTTTGCAGAAAATAATAATAAATGCTATAAAATTGATAGATCTTCAACATGCAAAGAAAATACTCTGAAGAATGAAGGCGTAGCTTTTATTTGTTTAACTGGCAACAATACATTAAGATCTGGCACATGCATCAAAGAATAACAATATTTAATTTGAAGAAAAACCTGTTATTTGCTGGTACGGCTGAAGGTACAGAATGGTACGGCAGAAATAAATAATGCTTCTTCCCTTCTGATTGATGATTGCAAATGATGCCCCAGATATGTGCGCCTATACTGGGAAAGATATGAAGCTGAAGAGTGAGGCGTTTTTCCCTTCCAAGCAAAGACGGCTCAAGCAAGATGGTACGGCCTGGTAAAGGTACGGCCAAGGACAGCAGCTCTGATAATTGGTACGGCCTCCTCAAATCAATGCCTGTGTCTCAGAATATGGTACGCCCAGATTATTAGATGATCTCTGAATGCAAAAACACTGAAGAACTCTGACAATATTAACTCCTCTGAAGCTCTGTAGTTTTCTCTGAATAAGAAAACCTCTGTAGGCAATAGATCAAGTGATATTGCACACTCTCTGAATTGCTTTCCGCTGGAGATGGCTCGTTCCCCAAGGAAGATGAACACGAAACCCTAAAGTCTCAGGCTCAGATCAATTTGATCAGTCTTCAAAACTCAATAATCACATAATGGCACAATTACCAATGCAAAACCCTTTATCTTTCACAAAAGTGCGATTTCCACCATAATAGGGTTTTAAATGATATTTGACTTTTAATTCTTTAATTTCTCCATAGTTCTCCGTCAAATATTTTATAATATTTTAATAGTCACTTTTGGCCCCTTCTGATGATGGGCGCACCCTTCAAGGCAATCACTTAAGTTATAATTTAAAATTATAACTTTATATTATAAACATTAATTAATTAATATTTAATCAATACGATCAAATATTAATATCTTCCTCGTTTCTAACCCGATGACCCGTCGTCTGAACGAACTCTGAAGTGATTCCTGATGCCGCCACAGCTGCTAAAAATAGCAGTGGTCCCACACTGCCTGCCAGGAACTGCTAAAAAAGCAATTCTGCAAATAGTCTCCGATCGAGCCAGAACGAAAGACTGATCAAACTCCGCTGACTGAAGCTAAGCCAAGCTCCGAAGTGACCCTCTATCCAGTCTATCGGCCTACGAGGGTCGTGTGATAGGCCAATCCTGTCCTCTGAGAGATGTCACTGAGAAGGGGACATGACACACCCCTATTGGTCATGCTAAAGTGTAATTGTCTTGATCCCCTCTCTATGTCCCTTTTTTGTGGTTTTCTACCAAAAATTTGGATTCTCACTATGCCTCCAAGAAATACATGTTCCCAACTAGAGCCAATGTTGGGACCCAATCAGATAAGAACAAAATTTACTCAAGTTCCAACTTTGTGCATTAGGCATCATTTTACTCATCACCTATAACCAATCTGAGATACCTTTTAGTGGGTTACTGTTTTGTCATTTTGCCTAAGTGTTGTTCCTATTCATCTTCCATGTCTTTATTAAGTGTTGGAAGTTGCAAAATTGTAAGAAAATTCCAAGTTTAAGTGTTTGTGTCATTCTCTACTAGTCTTGTGAAGTTGTAGACTTTCTTTGGACTATCGAACATTTCTTGCATGTCCAATATCTTGTTCTGACTTCCATTCTTGAATGGAATGTTCACAAGGTTCGTGGTGCCCTTCCTTTCCTTCCATTTTCCCCTTTTCTCCTTTTTGCAAAATCTCCATTGTGATCCAGACCTTGCTTTCTATTCACATGTCTAGATCTCCTAACCTTCCTTGCAATCTCCCTTATCTCCCTTCTTGTGGACTTTTGAAATGGATCCCATCTCTCGTCTTTCACTTCATCCACTTCCCTCATCTTGATCTGCAAGATTTTTCTGTACCATCTCGAGAACTCCTTGCAGACTCCTTGCCTACCTTTGGACATCTAAATCTCCATTCCAAATGTTTGGTTCTCATGTCCACCTCCGTGTCCTTTTCCCACATTTCTCTATACCTCTTCCTTCGCCTTTTTTCCCCTCTTTTGCAGACTTATGTTGGACCTCCTAACTTCCATTGTTAAGTCCACTTCCAAGGTCTAGTTTCACATCAAAATCCCGCATCCCTTCTTTGACCTCTCAACCTACGTCAAACCTTCCTATTTTCCTCTATTCACCTCAACTACACCCTTGAACCTCCCAGGACGCTAGTAATGGTTTAATTTGACCCTGCAACTACTCCTAAAGGATTTCTCCCCTTCCAAAAACCCATATATATCTTTAGAGGCACGAATCTTTATGCAAAATTGACAGTAGATGATCATACTGACTATGCTACCATGAATGTGTTGGTTGGATTTCTAGATACCAATGATCATACACTAGAGACAGGTCACCATTTCAGTAAGTTTTGAGGGATTCAAGTTTGATTACATGCCACATCAATGATATCTAGTTCTCAGTCAAATTCTTGCAAGCAATTCAATGACTAGACAAAGTGTTGTAAAAACTAGTTCACAGAACAACGGTTGGTCATTTTTCCATTTCTATGTGACTGCAAATGCCAAATAGTCTAGGGTTTCAACTCTTCCAAGTTGCCTATTGAGCAACATATTTTGTGAATATTAGAGAGATAAGCCATTTGTAGTAGACATCTATAACTCAGTGTCTCCTTGGGCATTGGTAGTTTTTTAGGGAAACATGTAAGTGATGAGTATGACAATATTTTAGCTTAGGGTTCTCTCTTGCCATGCTTTCTAGTATGATTGTAATAAGAATTTGATAAAGTGTTGTAGTAGTTTGATTCATTGCAGACTTTGTTTGTGATGGTCTTTTAGTTGTTGCATATGGATTTCAGGCGGTTCGAGAGGGATTATTAAGTATGTTCAGTTGTTTGATGTCATCTTTGGTAGTTACTCTAATATGTTGTTCTTCTTGGTTGACTGTGAGTTTGTAACCCACAAATAAGTCACCAGTCTTGAAAAGCTATGACCCAACACATTCTCAAGACAAAACTATCTTTCATTAGTAGTTTAGGAGTAGGAACATTAGTTTTTATGCATTTCATGATTCAGTGATTAATCTAGGAAAACATCCTTAGCAAGCTTGAAAGCTTTTACCTTAAGAGAATCATCTCTTGCTGTAACATACATCCCTGTTTTTTTTTTTTCGAAATCTTCTGTTTGCTGGTTTACTTGTTGAGTGTTGTATTTTGTGATTGTTTTTTCAATGCATTTGCAAGAGTATATAGCATAAAGAGAGATTGCAATGAACAGTAAACACTAGAAACTAAAACTATTCAATGGAGATTGAGACTAGCATCATAAATATCCATTTTCTGTTCTATATCAGAATAATACAATATTAATATCAGACCTGGTTAAGTTGTTACAGCAGCAATAAGGTACTTTGATAGTAGCAAACAACTCCACCAGCAATGGAATGCAAAACACTTGATTCCCCAACGTCCCAAGCCTTCTTTTCCAGTGCCTAAAGGTCCAGCCACCATTCCCCAAACGTGCTGGTCAAAACTGTGTTTCCTTGCAGCAAGAAGGCAGCCTCCCTTAGAAGTCTGACCTTCTCCTAAAAATCAATGCCACCACTAAAAATTGCAGTCTTATGCTCTTTGGAATCGGCTGGAAATTTCCCTTTGAGATATTCAATACCCATTTCAACTTAACCCTCCATCCTAGAGCAATGAGACAAAACCAGATTCAGGTCCATTAACAGAAGCACCCAGAAACAGAAAATAACACTCCAAAAACCTTCATATCCACACCAAAACTGAAAGCAATCGAAAGTACACCAAAAACTCCTAAAAGTACTGATAAATCTTCATTATTTCCATCACCAAAAATCAACTCAATGAAGTGCCTGTGATCTCAACTGATAAAAAACTCCAATATCTGATTAGGGTGGATATTTCACCATTGAAACCAGCCCAAGCGAAGAGGGTTTTCATCCTCAGTTCGCAGCCCAAGCATTCTGGAAGAAATCCAACAACGTTCTGTTATGTTGTCAAAGCCAAGATATGAGAATGAAAGCCAAACTCAGAATATAAGGAATTAGGGCGATGGACTTCAAAAACTTCTCCAATTCCTCTTAGAAACCAATGCCCATTCTTGAGCCTTCTAAAAATTTAAAACATTTTAATTTATCTTCTCCTCTAGGCGTCCATCTCAAGAGGCAAATATTATATCAATTTATCTTTTAAAAACAACTTTAAGTTGCTTCACTAGGCTCAAGGTACTTTTCGAATGACCACTTTTACCCCTCAACTTAATTTTATAATATAACTTTATAAAATGACTTAAGTGGTTGAATTAAGCAAATATTAAAACTGCAACCTTAGGCTCTCCAACAATAAACTGAGTAATAATGCTGCTGCGAGAACACTGGCCTAGGACCAACTCCCCCAAAGGTGACTTACTATAAATAGCATTGCTATAAATAGTAAGTATATGCCAAACACCCAAACTGAGCGACTTAAGACCATAGAAGAATACTATGACCAACTGAAGATAGCAGCATCAAGACTAGCCATTGCCATAAATAGAAACCCCTCCGAAAACTCCAACATTGAACTGCTAAAAATAACACTTACTATAAATAGCATATTACTAAAAATAGTAATTGACTCCAAACTCAGTTTGAGCACAAACCGAGCAGCCAATGTGACTTACTAAAAATAGTAAGTCCAAAAAAGGTTGTCAGATGTAGATGCATGTCATACCATTGCGGAGCTCTCAGAAAACCCAAAAATAATCCAAAAACCAATCTTGCATGCAAACCCCTGATTGAAATGCATGTCACATCCCTTGAAATGCATGTCACATCCCTCTGAAGCTCTCTGAAAACCCAAAAGGAAACCATAAACTAAACTGCAAAACACCGACATGCAAGCCCTTGAATCCCCAAAAGAGACCTCCAAACAGTCGGAAACCCTAATTCTGCCTCTGACCTGCCTATGGGCATCTGGAAATAGGTTAACGGTCATTGGGAAGAGTAGTGCTAAAAATGGGGACATTGCACTTGCATACCTACATCTTGCAATTATGCAATGATGTCTTTGTTAGCTTTATAGAGGTTATATGTGCAGGTGACAACTTTTGGGACTAGACATACATTAGGTAACACTATTGTGTTTTCAATTTTTCTATTTTCAGTTGTGTTCAATCCTATTAAGGATACCTCTAGGAATACCCCCCTTGGGTTTAGTTGAGTACAAAGTGAAAGAGAGATTATCCATTCTCAGCAAGTGGCCTTTAATCACTCATATTCTGTTGATGAGTTGATTAGTTCTCCTTCAAAACAAAAATTCCTTGGCTTGAAGTGGATTGATTCCTCTAGTAGTGTGAGCCACAATTTTGGGATCCAATAGGCTCAAATTCAATCATGCTACCATCACCATCTAGGGGATTACTTGCTCATTTGCAATTATGCCAGCTTCCACAAAACTGTTGGTTTTTGTAAACTTTATTTATTCTTGTCAACATCTCTCTTGGGACTTCTGGCTAACTATTTTCATAGTAACCAACATCCCTCATGTGACAGTTGACCTGAAATCTTAAGAACGAGGCATTAAGTGAAAGTCATCATTTTTGAATTGAAAAATAAATATTTAGTAAATCAAAGTCAGTGGTGTCAACTTACCTTAAAAACTCAACTAAAGTTGGTCAAAAGTATCTTATGTTAAAGCTGAAAACAGGATCTTTTCTCTTGTCAAATAGCTTTTGCAGAAAATCAATGCTGGTAAATTAATGTCAACACTGCAGAATCTGGTCAAATATACTGCAGATCAACACATGATTACGGCTTCACTTTAGATTAGTCAGAAACTGATGAGAAGCATTTATCTTGATTCCCAACACCAATGATGTTTAACCCAGATTTGGAGTTTGTAATTTGATTATTGTGATTGGTGTGTGATTTGAGAAGTGTGTTATTAACTCATGTTTTACTTTCTGCAGTTGAGGATTTTCTAGTCCATGATCTCTATACATTGGCAGCAATTGCAGAGCATCAGGGTAGCTCAGAAGTATTGAAGCAGGTTAGTTTTGAGATCATTGACACTTTTCAAATTGATATTTTGGTTGAGCTTAAGAGAACAATATGCATATACCCTGAACTACTGTTAATTTTTGAAAGACTAAACGTAAAGTGCAGAAGTGGCTTGGACTATGGAATATAATGATCAATTAGCAGTACATTTTTGGAGAAATGAATGACTCAGGGTTCCAAGAGTTATTTGGTTGTTGGCTATACATCTACCATTATTTTCTATTCTTAAACAATGGTGTGATTTGATAGATGCAACACATATCAAGGGAAGCTATGTTTTTTTACCAGTATGCTAATTATTAATATTTATGTCTTTTTAGGCTATTGCAGAAATTTTATCTTTTGTTGATAAGCAGCATGCCCAATGGTTGACTGGAGCTCAGTTAGTCAACAGTATACAGCAAAATAAACATATTCTACCCACTGGTTGTGAAGGGTATTTCAATTTGGAGCTTACGTTTCTCCCTAACAGTCTAATAATATTTTCACCTTTGAAATCCTCTTGTTGGAATGAAATACTGCCTTTTCATTTGCATCCTTGCTTTCTATTGATGCTTTACATTTTTTCTGAGTTGAATAAAACATTGTTGTCCTGTTTTGATGAATGGGATGGTAGGGTGGATTCACTTCTTGGAGGTGGATTACTTGAAGGCACCCTCACAGAGCTGGTTGGCCCTTCAGCATCTGGTAAAACCCAAGTGCGAATTTGCACCTTTCATTGTACATTGTACTTAAAAATAATTCAGATAATGATAATATGTACATGCACTTTGTTTTGAAAATTCATTCACCATTTTAGATAAATTTCCAAATAGTTTATGGTGTTTATTTGCAATCCTGTTTTTATCTTGGGCTTGGCTCTGAAATGGCTGTTTCTTTGCTGTCAGATACCTTTACCTACGTTTATTCTTGAGCTGATTTTAGAATTTAAATTTTGTGTAAGTGGTGGAAATTACTGTGAAATCTTAACTTGTAATATTTCTAATTTTTTTGCTTCCAATGCATTGAATGCAGATATGCTTGCGTGCTACTTCCCATGTTGCCTATTGTTCTCAAGCAGCAGTCATGTTCTTGGACACTTGTAACTCATTCTCCTCTAAACGCATTGTAGACTTTCTTGATGTTCTTTGTAAATCTTCCCTTAATTCAAAGGTCAGATATCGTCTTTTTCCCAATATCTAGTTGATAAAATTGGCAACACTTAAAGAATTTTATAATGCATGCTTGAGGTTTTCACCTTGATCATTTCTTCTCTGACATTTTGTTAGCATCAATTCTTATGTTTCCTGCTCTGAGGAAACGGAGTTCAATTTAAGATTATGATTTCTGGTTCAATGTGTTTCAGCATGTTTTTTGGTAATCGTCAACAAATAATCAGATCTATCCATTAGAGCCATTATCTTACATACCTCTTACATTGTCAAGCTCCATGCTTTCATTGAGGAGGCACATCATTGTTCTTCTAAAGTTTTCTATTGTTTTGTTGACTCAATCCTGTGACATCTGATGTTTCAGAAATCACAAGACATAGGTATTTCTGATACTCTCATTACCATCAACATTCATCTTGATAAGGCAGTTGTTGGGTGTTTCCTTTATCCTCATGACTTCTTTGAGTTTGTCTAGAAGACATTGGATTCAAGCAGGGTTGCCCTCTCCCGCCAACTCTCTTTAGTATCTATATTGATGAGCTTGAGGATTTTCTTAGACAAGGTACTGCTGCAGATGATAGTTGTCTGCTTTACCATGTTGTGATTGCTATTTTACTCTTTGCTGATGGTGTGATCCTCCTCTCTCATTCCCTTGACAGTTTGCAGACATGATTTGATGCACTTTCTGAGTTTTTGTGACTTCACCAACTTGTGGCCAACCTTAATAAAACTGAAGTCATGGTCTTCAACACCACTAAGGATGCTCTTTCTAGGTTTCATTTATTTTATAAAAGGAGCCTTGTGGAGATAACCACTAATTATACTCACCTAGGAGTTCAGTTTATGGGTCCTCTTTCCTCCCAGCTTGCTTCTCAGTCTTATCTTTGCAGGGTATACACCTTGCTCTTTGATCTTGAGTGCCAATGTTTTCAGTTACATTTCAAGGTTATTACTTAAAATATGCACCTTTTTAATGCACTGATTAAGCCTCAACATTGTATTGTTCTAAGGTTTCAGGCCCTAGTTTGGGTTCTTGTGACTATGTTAGGGTTGAGAGGGTTTCGACTATCATGCTTCAGCATATGAAAACAGACAACATCTTAATGTATTATCTAGGCTGATTCTGCTGCCCAACCCCTTTGTCTTGAGGGTATCTTCAGACTCACTTGGTTTATTAACAAATTGAGATTCATGTGTGGTTTTGCACCTGTGCGGGATATCCTTTTCTGGCACACTATTCCGCGGAGGAGATTGCCTCTTTGGGTTCCTAGGTGTCTAAGTGTTTTAATTTGTCTCTTCAGAGACAACTCAAATTGAAACAGTATGCAAGGTAAAAGTTCACTTCAAATTATAAGGGGAAGCTCTTTGAGATCTAAAACTACCCTAGACATTGAGATATAGACAAAATATATAATTATTCACACTATACAATATTCTTTGGAGCTTTCCATAAAATGAAATAACTACCTATCTGCTTGTCGTTTTGCTTCAGGTATGAGCACAAGGCTATTAACAACTTGTGCTCATACCTGAAGCAAAAGACAAGCAGATAGGTAGTTATTTCATTTTATGGAAAGCTCCAAAGAATATTGTATAGTGTGAATAATTATATATTTTGTCTATATCTCAATGTCTAGGGTAGTTTTAGATCTCAAAGAGCTTCCCCTTATAATTTGAAGTGAACTTTTACCTTGCATACTGTTTCAACTTGAGTTGTTTCTAAAGAGACAAATTAAAACACTTAGACACCTAGGAACCCAAAGAGGCAATCTCCTCCGAGGAATAGCGTGCCAGAAAAGGATATCCCACACAGGTCAAAGCAAAACCACACATGAATCTCAATTTGTTAATAAACCAAGTGAGTCTGAAGATACCCTCAAGACAAAGGGGTTGGGCAGCAGAATCAGCCTAGATAATACATTAAGATGTTGTCTGTTTTCATATGCTGAAGCATGATAGTTGAAACCCTCTCAACCCTAACATAGTCACAAGAACCCAAACTAGGGCCTGAAACCTTAGAACAATACAATGTTGAGGCTTAATCAGTGCATTAAAAAGGTGCATATTTTAAGTAATAACCTTGAAATGTAACTGAAAACATTGGCACTCAAGATCAAAGAGCAAGGTGTATCCCTTGCAAAGATAAGACTGAGAAGCAAGCTGGGAGGAAAGAGGACCCATAAACTGAACTCCTAGGTGAGTATAATTAGTGGTTATCTCCACAAGGCACAAGGCTATTAACAACTCTTGTCTCACAATTGAGATTTTCAAATATTAACAATGAAAACAACCAACTCCAAGCAGCTTTCTATTGGCTAAAACATTGATTAGCAATTTGATGTAAACAAGATTTCAAAGGGATAACAACTTAGACGACTTATGATTCTATGAATTGAAAGGCTATGTTGCATGCAAAGCTACATCCTAGATAGACCAATATCATCAATACAAAGGTTGTCTCAATATGATCTACTTTCAATTCAATTGATGAAAACACAAACATAAAGATAACACAGAAAACGGTATTTCAGCAACATAAGTATAGCATCAACTGTCACTAAGAGTTTCTATCCCCAAAGCATTTATTTATAAGGTTACAAGATACTCAATTTTGGGAATTTAGAATAATCATATTCTATCTCAAAAATCTCCATTTTAATGTGCAAATTCTTAAAAATATGACAAGCAGGAAAGAAAGATACTTTAAAGCAGAAGTACTCTCAAATGAATAATAAAATAACTAACTAAAGGTAACCTAAAAATATGCCCTCCCTTGTCTAGAAATAGAGCCATTGGAAACAACAACTGCCAAATATAGCCATTTGCTAAAAATAGCAACTGGCTGATGAACATCCATTGTGATTTTGAAGCAACTTTTCACTTTGAAACATGTGAATCCTTTGAATAACTTGAAACCCTAACCACCATGAATTTGTTGACAACCTCACCAATCCAATTTGGTGATTTGAATATGATGTATTCCAGGGTTTTGAAAATACTAAAAACTGAAGATGAAACCCAAGAATGATGACATGCCAAACACTTGAATCTAAAACTTGAACTGTCTATTCCAGTCAACATACTAAAAAATCATTCTCCTAGGGTTTTATCAAGGTTGAAATCTATGGTTAAATCTTTGAATGAAGATATGACAACCTTTGGCACAACACCTTTAAATCTCGAACCTTGTGACTAAGAAAAAAAACATGTTCGAAACTTATTTTATTGCCTGCTGAAGACCTTACTTGAAACCCTAGGATTTATCATTATATCAAACTCTTCAACGGAAACTAGAATCTGCCTAGTTGATATGTCATAGAAAAAGGAGCAGCAAGCTCCAGGAACTTGCTAGAGTACTTGCAAAAATGGAGATTTGTACGGAGAACACTTTTCATTCCTTGCTGTTCTGATCATGACTTCAAACTTCAAACTGCTCGTTGGTGCTTGGAAATAGGAATATGGTGAAATCTTAAAACTGCCATCCATTTTGCAGCTTTGATCAGAAAGTTGCTACTAAAGGTGACCAAAAACCCTGTCATAAGTCATAATAGATCTAGGTGCCTATTTTATCCACTATAACATTTGATTTCTATCTTAACATAGCTAGGCACTTATGATGAGTGTTTTTGCTACTTAAAAGATGTGATTTGCAGCTAATTTAGGTCTCCTCATCACTTCAAAGGATGATAAACAAGTCTAAGCATGTCCTTGTGTTATATCTGCACTAAAAGGTTTTAGTGTTATTTCTTAGGTGCCTCTTTTGCTTACTTATGTCACTTAACCTGCTAAATCCAGCCCAAGCACTCTTTTTGTTGACTATTTGTTGGAGTTTTAATTCGCACCTTTGGATTAGAAACGAACAGCTATGCATAGATAAACTGCTCTTCGAATTAGGAGGGGAAGCTCCCTCTTTGCTGATGTTGCTTAAGAAAGTAAATTAAAACTAATTTGCCTATCTTTTTGTTCAGCTAAGAGCACAAGGTTATAAAATTCAAGCGCCGTAGCTGAGATTTTCTGTTTTAGAAGTTCAACTACGACTAAGCCTATTCTAATGACGTTTCTAACTTCTCAAGTAAACACAGAGCAAGAGAGTTAGAAATGAACAAGGAAGGATTTTCTGACATAGATACTTAAATAAACTTTTCTCCCAACGCACATCTACTTACTTTCAATGCAAGCTGAAATAAAGATCATATAAGCATAACACAATAAACGAAAATCTGAGACTTTATATCAAGGCAGCAAAGTAGGCACAAGACTTTATTTTCTCAAATTTCAGGAACAAAAGATTACACTTCTGGGACAGCAGGATTGTAGCAAAATAGGCTTACAGTTTAGCCATCAAACTAGAACACATTGACACAAGACACAAGAACTGAACAATAACTTGCAGCTAAAGAGGCTTGCAAACTTGCTCTTACACAAAGTGAACTGACACTGAATAACAACTTGCAACATTACAGGCTTGCAATTGCTATCACAATAACCGTTAAGAAAATAATGGGCAAGGCTGCCCTTATTTATACACTAGCAGAGGAGTAGGGAACCCTAAAATCTCCTTGCTTTTACAACTAAGGCTTGTGAACATGCAAGCTTTATTTCTAAAACTAAACAAGATAAACATCTAACCACCTATGAAAGCATAAAAAAAAAGGGAATGCCAACTATTACAACTTGTTTTCTTTCTCTTGTTCAAAGAGTGGATAAGATTGAGACAGGAATAGAAAGAAAGTATGAAGAAAGCTTCTAGATGATTGCCACTTTAAATCTCGATCACATCCGCCAAAAGCTGATTTGTTTCTTGATTTCAAGTGGAGAGTGCTGCTGAAAATAGAATGTTGACCTGCCTTGAAAAACTAAGTTCTCCAAAAAAAAGTTAGGACCTGGGTTCTGTAGAAAATCATGTTCCGGAGAAACCCAAATGCTTAGAAACTGAAAAAGCTAAATTCATCTTGAAAAAGCAGCCAAAAAGCAGTTTCTAGAAGAGGGAAAAATTTCCCAATGTTCGAGAGGATGAAAAAGCGGAGAGACCCATGTGATTAGAAATGGGAAAAGCTGAGTGACTGTTTTGAAAAAGCAATGCCCTAGAAGTTTGGAGCCTGAAAAAGCATTCCTCCTTGCTCACTGATCTTGAAACCACGAAGAACACCGAAAAAGCACGTCGTTTGGGTCTTCAAATCTTCGTTGAGAGAAAATCTTCTTGCTCTAGACACCAACTTGCAAAAAGTGAATAATGGAAGGCAAAGATGTCTTAAATAAGTTGAAGTTTGAGAAAATCTGCTTTCTTTTTGCTTTAAAGCTTCTTGAAGCCAATCTTGAGCAAGTGCATCGACTGTGGACACTGTTTGGAACGTTGGAAGATGAAATTTGAAAATTTGACTAAGGCATGGATTCTTGGGCGCCTCTCTTGGACTGGGGCGCTTTTGCTTGGCAGACTTAGCCAAATTTTCACCATTTTCAACTTTGCTTGATTTTTAACCTCAATTTGATCCTTGATTCTAGGACGCTTGGTGAATCCCATGATCTGGCAGAATAATCCATCGTGGGGCTTGAGCAAATCTGACGAAGTTTGTTTGGAGGCGACTTTTCATAAAAACTTCATTTGACCCTTCAAAATGTTGGGCGCCCTTGGCTACCTGGGGCGCCCATGATCACCAGAGATTGTCAATTTTTTTCATATTTTCCAATTTTTGGCTTGTTTTCTCATTTTCAGATGATTTTGCAATTCTGGATGATCCAGAGGTTCGACGAACTGATGGCTGGGCTCATTGGATAGCTCGGAGGATTTTGAAGGGGGTCTTCTTGGAATGATATTTCCTGAAAAGTTGATTTAGGGCTTCAAAAGCTTGGGTGCCTATCTCCTCCTAGGGTGCCCATCATTACCAGTGTTTAGCCATTTCTTCACATTTTTCATTCTGTTCATGTTTTCTGATCTTCTAAAGAATTCGTGATTCCGGGAGCTAGACTGATTAGATCAACTGGCTTCCAGATTCATTGGATAACTTGGCTGATTTTGAGGGGGGTCTTTTGGATGCTACATCTCCTAAAAGTTGAATCTTGGGGTTCAAAAGCTTGGGCGCCCTTGGCTAGCTGGGGCGCCCAACTCCTCTAGAGTTAGTTTATTTTTTGTGTTTTTCACCTTGCTTTTGACTTCTATCATTTTGCTCATGTTTCTCCCTTTGTTCCGCCCTTCGATATCTGGTGATTATCAATTCTGATTGACTTGTCGATGATTTCGTTGGAAGGCTGCTTCAAATTTGAAGAAGTCATGCTGGAGGTGTCAACT
Source organism: Sequoia sempervirens (assembly GCA_007258455.2). Lineage (NCBI taxonomy): Eukaryota > Viridiplantae > Streptophyta > Pinopsida > Cupressales > Cupressaceae > Sequoia > Sequoia sempervirens. The sequence goes on from VDFB02281492.1 coordinate 186,595,186, forward strand.
GCAAATTCACTCATTTAGGCCTCCAAAAGCTTGGGCGCCTATCTCCTTCTGGGGCGCCCAACGTTACCAGAATTAACCATTTTTGCTTGATTTTCAACCTTCAGATTTAAACCTTCATGTTATACCTTCAATTTGATTTGGATTTGTCGGTGATTAACAAGTCTAATGATCTGACGAAGACAATCACTGTGGAGCTAGCGGAATCTTGAAGACAATAAGCACATTTGCAAACCCTAATTGCTGGATTAAGTCCTCCAAAAGGTTGGGCGCCCCTAGCCACTTGGGGCGCCCAGAGTTCCCAGACTAAGATTATTTTATGATATTTTCATAGTTTGCATTCTGCCTCTTAGTTGTGACCTCTCTGTTCAATATGAGATTCAGGCTGATTGATCGATCTGATGACTGCGCTATTGGACTCATTGCGGAGCTGAGAAGATTTTGAGCAACATTGTTTGGGAGCACAAACCCTAATTTCATCATTTGATGCCTTGAAAAGTTGGGCGCCTATCTCCTTTTGGGACGCCCATGGCTGGCAGACTTAGTTTTTTTTTTTTTTTTGTGTTTTCAACTCTCTCCTTGTTTCACAGGCTCGTCATTGCCTCGATTGCTGAAGATGAAATTTTTTCTAAGGCATGAACATCCAGATGCCTAAGTTGAGCTGGGGCACTTGAAGTTTCCAGAGTTAGTCAAAATTTTGTATTTTCCAACTTTCACAGCTCCCTTTCTCTGTTCTTTGTTCTACGTGCACATTCATCATTTCTCATCTTTTGTTTAGTGCTTGAATGTTTGAATCTGTCACCTGGCAGCTGACTGACCTCCATTAATGGCCTTGGAGCTCCCGAAAAGCTTCTGAAAAAGTAGAATAGACCCACTAGGGAAAAATTGATCCTTTTGTGATTCTGACTGCACCAGCCTAATGAGGAAGTATTTTCGACGAATTAAAATTAGTTTGAACCCTAATAGCCAAACTTTCTATTTTTAGAAAATTTTGCCAGCATCCATTTCAAAAGAAACCTAGAAAAACCCAGAAAAAGCTTTTTTTTATTTTTAGAAAGTTTCTAAAAATAGCAATTTTCCTAAAATTTAGGGCCGAAAAACTGAGATCTGGGTTTTGTAGACTTGGTTGCTCTAAGTAGACCCAGATCGTCAGATTCTGGAAATTTCGAGTTTTTGACCCTCATGCAAGACATGTAAACCCCAAATTTGACATTTTTTTGACAAATTTGACAAGACTTTTAACCATTTCTGCAAAATGCCTAAGTATAGCAAATTTTTTAATGTGGGGTACAACACTATTTCAACTAAAGTCACTTGAAAAGGTCTAAGACATTCCTATCAGTTTGTTGATACTCAATTTGACATTGCCAAAATTTGCTTGAGTTCCATCCCCTTTGTGCATCTAGACCTTATTTTTCCCATCACTTATAACCGATTTGAGAACATTTTGAATGGCCCCCCCTTGGTCAAAATTGCATATATGTTGTTCTTCATCATCCTTCATATTCTTGTCATATGTTGGAAGTTTCCAAAACCCAAGAAAATTCTATTTATGGGGTGTTTTTGGTTGTTTTCTAGTGGTTTTGCAAAGTTGCAGACTTTTGGTGGACATACCAGACATTTCCTACCAGTCCAATACCCATTTCTATTTAAAAGTTCTACAAGGTCTATCGCTTTCTTCATTCCTTCCATTTCCTTTCCTCTTTGTTGTTTGCGGGATTTCAATAAGGATTTGCATATTGTCTCTCATCCCAACCTCTAATCCTTCCTTGCTCCCATTTCCTGCATTTCCTTGTATTCCCCTTTGCAGAATTCCTTTGTTCATTTGGACATTTGAATGCTCATTCCAATATCTTGTTCCAATTACCACTTTTGCAACGAATTCTCGCAAAATGCCCATCAAGCCTTTTGTCTTTCATTTCTTCTTTTGCATAGTTAAACCTAACTTCCAAACATCTGGTTTCCCGCTTGGACATCTGTCTTGATGTCTAGTTCCTCATACTTTTCTCACATTTTCTCCCATGCTTTTCATCCATTCCTTTCACCCATTTTTCCAAATTTCAAGGTGCTTTTGGACTTCATTTCAAATGTCCAGTTCCAATGTCTTATTTTGCAAGGAAACTCCACATCTCCCTTTCTCACCTCTAGTTCCTTGTTGGACTTCCACATTTCTTTTAGATGGTCCCTTGCACTCACTGGATTTTCTGAGAAGCGTCATTAATGCCCGATTGACTCCAACAATTATAAGATTGGTCTCTCCTGCTCAGAAAATCTTGTTTATCCCAAGGGTGTGAATCCAAGTTCAAAATCAATAGTGGATGATGAAGAATTCCGTGCCTCCATTAATGCGATGGTTGAGTTCTTGATGCAGATGATTTCTGTGCTAGCTCTAGGCTGCCATTTCAACAGATTTTAAGGGACTTCAACTTGTTTCGCACACCACAATAATGGGATCTGGTTCTTAGTCGAATTTCTGCAAGAATTGAGCAACCAAGTAAAGTGCTATAAATACGAGTTCATTTGACATAACAATGGTTGATCATTTCTCTTTTCCATGCAACTGCAAGTGTTGAGGAGCTTCTAGGGTTTCAATGCTTGCAAATCTAGTTGCCATTAGAACATCTTTTGGAAATCACAAGGAGGTCATTGTATTGTAAATAGTTTCTGTAATTGAATGTATCCACGGCTCAATTTGTAGATCTTCAGGGGAATTTTATGCTTAGGTTCCCTCTGCAACTTTTGTTGGTATAATCGTAATAGGTATTTGATGAATATAAACAAAATTTTAATTCATTGCAAGATTTGTAAGGGTCATTTTTGTAATACACTATTTGTCCTATAGTTAAATAAGGAAAACCAACCAACTACTTTCAGCTGAAAATGTAACTAACTTGTTTCACAACTAGGGTTTTCTCTTTTCTTTTTAACGGAAAGAATTTCTTATGAAAATAACTTTTACATAACAATCAATACATCAACTAACTTCTAGTTTCAGTTAAGCTGAAAAGAAATATCTAACTGAATTAACTGAAAAGGAACATCTAACTGATTTCCATAAACAAAAGAGCAATCGAACTGTAACTAACTTTTAATGCTTTCAAATAAAATCACAACTAATCAATTTATGCTAATTAATCATTGCAAATACTTTAAGAGAGAGACAAGGGTTTCAAGAGTTTACAGTTAAGAAGCTGAAGCACTTGATCTTGATACAATCATCATGGGAAAAGGAGTTATCATTAGGGGCTTTACTGCCCATCCGAAGACCTACTGGTCTCCTATGTTCCTTCGACTGAAGGAACCAGTCCCTTCACGAGGGTAGTTAACAATGATCAATCTATCATCATGCCTCTGAGCCTGGTGTCAAGTAACTGTATCTCCTGATCGAACCTTTAGTATGGGTACCTCCCAACTAGAAGATTACTCTGATCAGTGATACATCCGGTAATTGATGGCTGATAGATGCTGAATCTAGCATTGTACCTTGGCCAAGGATTTCTTTTACATTTCTGGCACTCCTATGTCATCAGCGCTCTCACCTTGCTCGACATGATTACCTTGCCTCAAGGTTTTAATTACAATATCAGGTTAAATTTTCACTTCTTTTTAATATATTTAAATTCCAAGTTTCATCTTGCAGCAGTGATCTTAAATCAGAGACATAATCTTTCAAATTTATAGAGAGAAGGAAAAGATTATAGGGCTCAACCAAACACATTCCTCTCAAGGAATCATAGGTATAAATTTTAATTACAAAAGAACTCTAATTCTGTTCTCTGCACAAGTTTTCACAATTTTTTTTTCTCAAAGAAACTCAAGGCAATGCTTTCCTTATAGGTCTGATTCGAGTTGCAAGTAAGTTTCAGGCCAAAGAAAAAATATGTAGAGGATAATAAAATCAGCTCCTCTCAGGGTGACCAAGTCAGATTGAAGGAAGAGGTAAATAGAACCAAGACTTGGTGGAAATGAGGATAACAATATTTTAGTATGAAAAGAAAAAGAACTAGGTTGGTAAAGACTTCCTGTCAAGAAAAGAAGAAGCATTGATTCCTCTAGAAAAATCCATTATAAGTCAATCCACAACAGAGTCGAAACTATTTCAATATCATTCGGGTTCAAATTTTCACTATTAAGATTCATAAGCATATAAGTTTCAATTTGTAAAAAAAAACTATGCAACAAAGCTAATGCATAAGGCCCATATGTGCCTGATAAGATGATTCAGAAAGGAAACTTCTAACTCAATTCCTCTGGAGAATTCGTATGCAAGCCACCACTGAAGAAAACGCAGTCCAAGAGTTGAAAATCCGCCTCTCAAGAAAGATTGGAATTTTTATAACCAGATTGATCTTCATGGCTTAAGCAGGTAAAGCAAAATGCAGGCAAGATGATGCTGAGGAGAATAGAAGAAGACGGGAATACAGAACTGATTCTGAACTGATGAACGCAATAACCAACAAGGTTGCGGGTGGAAAAGAATGGCAACATGTAATGACCTATCCCGTACGTGAAATAAAAATTCCTTAATTTTACAACTTTTAATCAAAAGTAAACGAGTAATAAACACAGTAACAAAATTTTTCTTTTCTTTTCAATTGAAATAACATCATATAAATACAATTCAATGCCTTTCATAATAAAATAACTTTTTCCTTTTCAAAGTAAATAACAGATTACGAAAGCATAAGAATACATACATAGCTTAAACAACTTTTGCACAAATAGTAGTAAGATGGTCTAGGATCTTCCCTTTCAAATCTTGGTTCTTTAGACGTCTGCTGTGGAGGAGAAATATCACTCGGGTGCTTTTCCGCCAACCACAGACTTATAATGCGGTTCCCCGCACATTCATTTTTCAATGAATGGCCCTCCCTTCGTCGAAAGGATTGGTTGAGTAACCGATTCTGTTAACCAATTGAGCATAGTGGTGTGTTCTACATAACTAGATCCTTGTAAATCCCACAATCCCAAACTAGTATGTACTTAATGGATCACAGTGAACTGACAATGTAATCATCGCCTGATCTAAGAGGATGTAGGTACATTACATTACTATAGCCATAGTATTCTAGTTCAGTAAATGACTGAGTAAGTCATCTATCACTTACACTACTTAGGGCTGATTTGACTTGGGGCTATCTTACTCTACGCGTAGGTTATGTCCTTCAATGGGTATAGAATCACCCTAGACTTCCTACATCGAACTATCTACTAGAAATGAAACAGTCTACAAGTGTTTTGTAATCTAACTCCTAATTAGGAAATCTTTATCCTAGGAGTGTTTAGCTTGTTATAGTTAACCTAATAACTTAAGCTTAAGACCATACTCGGTTCTGTCTTCATTTTGATCCTAGTAGATAATAAATACTTCTACGTATTCTCCATATACGAAGATCATACACATCATGCAATATTCATTCTAAATGCATTTAAATCCTTCCCTTTATCTTTTTCACTTATTTTCCCTCTTATGCAAAAATAAATAAACTATTCCCTTAAGTTCATTTCACGTATATCCCCTTTTCACCCATTCCCTTTTTCAATGATTCCCTTACACAAATTCCCTATTATGCATTACTTGTAAATGTTCATCTTAATAGTTCTATCCTTTTGAAACTATGGAAAACAATCAAACACAAGATAAAAGAAACCAACACTCAAATTAAAGTCACAAAATTAAGAATATCCATGCTTGATTTAAAGCTTCTCCTTCCAGAATTGTTCTTCCAGTCCCTCTTTCAATTCAAGCTTCCAAAATCACAATGACTTCTCAAGGATAGTTTCTCGCTCTATAACGATCTCCCTATAAATCTTCTCTTAATAATGAATCCACCACTAATTTCCTTAATAATAAATTCACAATGACTTCACTCTCAGCTTAAATTGGAAATTTCATTGTTTAAGGCAATTGCTGGTAAAATCACTGTATTTTTCTACTAAAATTGGCTTCTCAAGGATAGTTTCTCGCTCTATAACGATCTCCCTATAAATCTTCTCTTAATAATGAATCCACCACTAATTTCCTTAATAATAAATTCATAATGACTTCACTCTCAGCTTAAATTGGAATTTTCACTGTTTAAGGCAATTGCTAGTAAAATCACTGTATTTTTCTACTCAGCAAAATAGAGTATGCAACAGGATAATGAAATGGATATGAGAGTTCAAAGAAGATGCTACACTTGGATTGCACAAGTGATTAGAATATAGAATGCAATGGTGTCTATGTATAGGGCCCGAAATGCAACAATTTCCACTTATGAAGGCATGTAGAATGACAACACAATGCCTAGAAACATTCAAAGTGAGACATGGCAGGTTTCTAAACCCTTATTCATAAAAAATGGAAGTGATTCAACTTCATTTGAACCAACAAATCAAGAATAAATCAACTTAGAAAGGGAAAAACGCCACCTACAGGAAGTTACCAGTTATGATGCCCATGAAGAAATGATTCACAATTTTAGTGAATCGGTCAAGGAAAATCTTACAACACCTCACACATTGCAAGCTGCGTCGCCCTCTTTTCCAGCTTCGTTTGAAGATTTCTTCCAGCATTTCTGCATTTTCTTCAAACGCCATTTCACGGGAAAAACTTTCTTCAGAAATTTTTTGCCTTTTTAACTGTTTACCTTAAATATTTCGATTTCTCTATAGTTTTATGTTTTGAACTCTTTTCAAATGAAAAGGCTTGATTCTCAATAGTTTAAGAGATTTAATTTATTTCTCAATAGTTTCATTCTTAAATATTTACTCCAAGTAAAAATTTAAATCTTTTAATTTTTCATTTTAGAGTTTTAAAACTTTAAAACTATATATTTATATATATTATATATTATATATGTATATATATATTAAGTAATTATTAATATATTCATATATATATATATATATATTTTCTTCATTACTCTCATAATGTATATATATATATATATATATTTATATATATGTATATATTATCTTACTATAATATATATACATATATTTATCCTTTATATAATATATACAAATACATATTTTTACATATATATTTATGTATTTATGTATATATCGTTTAATATCCATACGCCATTGATATATACATATATACATACATATACATGTAAATTACCAGACAATAATATCACAATATTATTTTTATCCACAAATAATAGGTAGGGTGTGTATGTATATACATGTGTATAACCGTATATACCTCTGTGTATACGTATGTATATGTATACCATGTTGACACATACGTATGAGCATATCTGTTTGCCTATCATACGTCTGTATCAATATGTTTATACATATGGATACGTGTACATAATGTATACATGTGTACACATACCCACTCAACCTATAAATATATATCACTCACATTTTCCATACAAGGATCACATTATAGTAAGTCTAATAAATAAACAATCATCACTCACAAAGCACAAGGAATTAAACCAGACTCCTAAAGCCTATGGATGACTTATCAAGACGAACTTATCTAATTTGGTTCCTCCAAACCCATAATGATGTGTGTGTATGCTCAAATGGTTAACAGTACCAGTTAAACGACCAAGCCCCTCTCCCAAGTGATATTTCCCCTCTGCCTGGAGGAATGGTTCACATACCTGCATGCAACAGAAATTAGGATAAGCAAATGTAATAATGGCAACAGCTAGAAGAAGGCGAGAAAATAAGACGCCAACACAATAAATTCATTTAAGCCCAAAACCTCCACTCATAGTGTACTCTGCTCTTTTCGCAAAAGAAAATGAATAATGAAGAATGGAGAATTTTCGATAGGAGTCCAAAGTCTTTTCCTCTATCTCCCACGAAACTCCCTGCCAAGAAGCTCTTCATCTACCCATGATCTTGGGCATTAAAGAATGAGGTGGTGCGAGAACGGGAATTCTATTTTCCCCCAAAATACTGATTCACAAGATTTCAGATAATTAAATTCGATTATATTCATTCAACGATTTCCCCATTACAAAAAGACAATATAAACTTATTTCTTTATTATTTCTTTATTATTTAACATCCCCCAGCCAAAATACTTGCAATTATATTCCAAGATTGGTTCGCTCAACAAAGTGAGGGTGAAAATGAATATTTTAATTATATCAATTATAGAATAACCATTTGAAATCTCTTATAAGGTATTTATTGATTTATATATATATTTTAAATTGGCTTATGTAATAAATAATTATATTAAATTGTTAATGGCCAAGTTACAATTTCGATTCCCCGTCTTACACCGACTCATGGCGAGATGACATTTTCCGATCCTCTGTTAACCACTACCTCTCCCTGATGACATCTCCTTTTCCGTTGCGGCGTCGTCAGTCCTGCATCCACTGACAAGTATTATGGTTAGATTGTTCACAACAGCTATATAAATATAATCTCATGAACACATTCAATTTCACGTGAACAAGAAATTCACTTGCAAATAAAGAGATCGTTAACTTTACAGTTACAATAAATAAAACATCTATTCTATTCTCAATTTCACATTCACATGAAAAACAGTTACTTGCAACAAACTTTGGATCCGATAAACATAACCAAACACATGTTCTCAATGTAAGGGATGTAACAATTTTTATATTACATATGGATTTCTGCAGTTTGGGGATGGATAACTATGTATGCTCAATTATTTGTGATGTATGTATCTAAATAGCTCATATTCTTTTGTGATTTCAATATGTTGTTTCTCATGGTATTCTGCGACACCAAAACCCAATGTATTAGGCATCAATCTTGGAAGTAATGATCCACCATATGCTTAAAATGAATAACATATTTAACCACTAGATTAGGAGTAGGACATTAGTTTGTATGCATCTCATTATTCATTGGTTCAACTAGTGAAATACCTATAGCGAGCCATAACAACTATCATTCTAAGGAGTCATGTTTTGTATGCCCACATCTTGTAGTTGTGCCCACATCTTGTAGTTGTGCATCAATGTCCTTATCAGCTTAATAGGAGGTCTTATGTGCATTAGGTTAGTCTTCAGTGTAGTGACTATCTCTGGGACTAAGTGTACAATGGGTACCACTATAGCACTTTCAACTTGTTCATCTTGTATTGTGATAAAACTTGTCAAGGATACCTCTAGGGAAGCCGTTGTGGGTCTAGATAAGTCCAAAGCGAAAGAGAGATTACCCACTCTCAACAATTGGTTGTAAATCACCCACACTCTATTGATGAGCTGATCTACCCACCCTCAAGAATGACATATCCTTGGCCTTGTGGATTTATCTCTCTAGGAGTGTAGACAAGGATTTTGGGAACCAACATAATGGCACCATTGCTGGGTAAGAGGCAACTGGGAAATTCTAAACACCTCAACAACTCAAAAGTAATGCAGCTGCGCATTTGAATCAAATAAGTTCATAGCCCGTCAACTTATGCCAACAAAATGGTGTCGATATTGAGAACGTGTTGATCTTGGTTCATACTTTGAAGATCTCATTAACTTCACCAGCAAAAGGGTAAAAGTGATATTAGTTCTTGCTTGGTAAGTTAATGTTTCTAGCTGCTAGGAAAAAAATGTTTCTTCCAACTGAAGATTGGCAAGTTTGTTTCAGTTCAACCCGGAATTAGTTTGCATATCAAAAGACTCAAACATGGAGAGAAGGTAGGCTGAATACTAGCAAGAACAAGAAGAAACTATAGTTCATTCAGGGAGACAAAGAACGTGGGAGGCTCAAAATAATGGTAAGTCATTTAGACCTTCCTATCAAGATTCAAAAGTAGGAACATTAGGTAGAAATTGTTTGTTCATAGAGTCAAGAGATCAATACATGTAAACTTCTTAAGATTCAAATGATAGCATAATTAGAACACAAAAAAATGCAGAGGTCTGATTATGAGATAAAAAGAAATGATATGACTATTGGTAGAAGAAATAACTCAATAAGGATAGATGCTATGATGCTCATACTCCTCATCCATATCTTACTCTTCCCAATATGTCATAGATCTAAAATTGAACAAGAAGAATTGCTAGATCATCTCAGAAAGGAGAGACAAAAACTTATGGCAATAGTTGAACTGCAAGAGGCTCAAGTGAAAAGAAATGATAAACTTATTGGTAGGATGAATAGGGATAGATCCTATAGTACAAAATTTTGGCATGAGATATTAGGATTTGGAAACACATGTTGGTAGCTATTATCCTACTCCTCCCAATATGTCATATAGAGAAGAAGTTGAATAGGAAGAGATGTTGTATCACATTAGAAAGGAACAACAACTTCTTGTGGAGCTTGAATTGCAGGAACTTCAACTTGCTGCACTTAAAAGTGCAAATGCCTTCTTAGTGAGCAAAGAGGAAGAACTTCCTTATTGGAAGATTATATTGAGCACTATGAAGATGAGGTGTAAGGGACCCAGCCAAATGCACACACAGGAAAATGTTTGCTCACAGAAATGTTATGCACCCAGATGTAAATGATATCGATGGCAGAATATTTCAGTAAACAATGAAAAAACATACAGCATGAATCAAAGCTACTGCAATACACCTCAGATAGTAATAATCGTGTATAAGTCTGTGTAGTGATTATAACCAGCAGACATAGAATAGTGATCTGATATTCATGAGTGCCCAGATAACAACTAGACTTACAGATGGACACCCAGAAATGATAGACAGATACAGAATAGTGAATCTCAATAGAAATAACAATGCCCAGCTATCAATGCTGTATGCAGGATCTCCGATCCCACACAGATTCTATAATAACAGGGATTTTCTGATCATAATTTCTGTAATTTTCCCAATCACCAATAATAAACAATAACAGACAGTAACAGATTTATGAGGAAACACAGATTCGCATACAAGAGCCAGTTGATAATAGTAACCACGGATTTGATACCAGCACCAGATCATAGAAGAATCATCATTAATAGCAAGGCATTATAGTTGTCACATACAGAGTAATGTACCTGCACGGGTCATACAGAGAACTGCTCACAATATAGTGAAAGACTCCCAGATATTACAATCAGTGGGACCGGGAAACACAGAACAAATGCGAGTTAAATGATAGAGGTGCGACACTCTTCCTGGAAGTGGACACACGTGAACCCAAACTGAGCAATCTGCGATGCGAGGTAGAGGCGCCCTGGATGCTTGATTCCGAGAGTGTGGCCAGAGCGGGAGCTCGCCCAATTAATCACTTATGGTTATCGCCTGTGATGTCCCCATCACAAAGGGGCATCTGAGATAAGTATACGCTTAATATATTTATATTTTTAGATATACAATAACATGTCAATAATATGCACATTAGATAGAATACTCATTTAGAAGAAGGCAATTTAAAATATCATTATAATTATAATTATCATTGATAATATTATAATTATAATAGTCAGAGATGAATATAATATTATTATAATTATAATAATATATATAAGTCAATTAATAAAATAATAATAATATATTGGTAAATTATTGTTATTATATTCTAGAATCTAAATATTAGAATACAAATAACTTAAAAAATAATAATAATAAATAAAATAATTATGATTAAAAGACAAACTGAAATATTATTATTCTAATTATAATTTTTAAGTATCATTTTCAAAATAGAAATAAATAATATGAAACTAATATAAAAATAAATATCCTCACAATAAATTAAATTTATAAATATAATGGGAAAATGACAAACATATAATATATTAATAGAAATATATGAACATAAGATAATTCATGTTAGGAAAAGCAGCAACGATTAATTTAAGTAAGGAGCAGCCATTCATTAGGAAATAAACATAACTAATCCAAAGTGAAGCGATGCCTATGAAAAGGTATAGATGCTAGTTAACAAAAGAATATGACCTTTCCTAAGAAATCGTAACCCTCTCCAAAGTGGGGGATATAAAATCAGATTCTATGGAAAGAAGGAAGGCAACGATCAAGAAGTATTGGAATTACAAGGGGAAGCTTTTTAGGAAAAGAATTCACCAGCATAGTATGATTATAATATCTTTTATTGTTATGGATAAAAGTAATAATAGGATCCATAGGCAATTAAATAATGGCTTATATAAAATGCTATTACAATATCTTTAATGTTATCTATGATGCATAATTGTTGATAGTAAGTTTCTTATTAACATGGTTTATATAGATAACATTTTAGTGTTACCATTCATGGATATTTTATTGTAGTACTAGATATTTATATATATGTGTGTGTGTGTGTGTGTGTGTATAGGTATATGTATGTATGTGTAGATGTGTGAATTAGATATATACAATAATGATGCTTGCAGCAATTATTAAGCATTATAAGTAACTATGATAACTTAAAAGTACAGATGATAGACTTCTTAAATGATTGATTTACACTAACAGTGTCTTCTAAGTGTGAAGACCAGATTGATTGAGAATGAAGGACTTCAAGCAAGGTTTCAATTAGTTGAAAAGTACTCGCTAACTCATTTATCATTTGGAAGTTAAGGATTTCAAGAAAATTTAGGGCGTTCCCAAGCGGGGACATTACATCGCCTTCTATGATGTCGACTCTATCGGCTAGCACAACTCGATGAAATGATTCTGAAATAAGATGAATGTAGTGACAAGACTCAGATACTGTGGAAATATTGGCAAAGGAAGATATTCATGAATTCCTAGCGTGAGGGTGTCGTCCCACCTGGTCGCCTGACAGAGTTGTTTCTCCCAAATTTGTGATGCCTTCACAAACAATCCATGCCCATTATACATGAAATATTGCCTTCCCAAATGGGTCGGCTCAAACATAAATTCAAATATTATTTTTAATAATTTAAATTTATATTTTAATATTATTATTATTATTTAATATTATTTAAAAATTTAATATTATTTTTAAATTACTATTTAAAAATGCTTTTTCCCGCCCAGCTGAAGATAGGACCCAATCGGGGACATGACATGAGGATGATTAGTATGATGCATCTAATAAAGAATTATAAGGTGAACATAGTGCTGATCCAAACTAATATATGTTGCTCACTCATGGGATTGAACGTCCAAGGGAACTCATGCCATGTAGCAAAAATTTCAAGCCATTAGGTGACAATATAATAGCCCATACAGGTGCAACAGTAATGCAGATCTGAAATGGATATCAGCCAAGAGATGGGTATGTGCCTGCATGAAGTGACATTACTACCACTAGATCAAATGGAAATAACATGAACAATAGCAATGTGAAGTGGAGGACAAAGAATAAGTCAAGGAGCAGCAGTTTTACAAAGGAGATGTAGAAAGAGAGAAGTTCAATACAAGAGTGGACGGTTAATAAGAAAGATGTGCCAAAAGCTCATGATGAGGGACACCCATTTTAGTCCAGCCATCAGATAAACAATGTGTAGATAGAAAAGATGGAAGAACCAAGTGTTCTTTCTTGCAGTGAAGCCATGCCTTGCATTCTTGGTGCAAATGACTTGACCTTTCCATGTGATCAAATGTACCTATCATATTATGAAGAGGTCAACCTACAAAGGGAAGAGAGACCACTGCACATTGTTGAGAACAACTGCAACACTAAAAATGATATGTAGTATGCTGCCCTGTTTCCCTTTTGTTATTTTTGTGTTTTGACAATGCTTTTGAATGTTTTCAAAACAGAAATAAAGTGCAGAAATACAAAAACTTGCAGCAATAGAATGCTTAGAAATTTCACTATTTTCAATGATATAACTAGCTGAAAATTCCAGATTTCTATTATAACCAAAATAGTGAGATTTTCTTGATTACAACAGCAACCGAGTTCATAAAATATCATTACATATTTAGAACCAACATACCCAGAAAATGTTTACCACTTGGTCAAGGTACTGTAGTAGAAACCAACAAACTGGAAGCAGGAAAATGACTGATTATACCTTCGTAAGATGATGTCTCCACTTCCCTCGAGATTTCTGAGTGTTTACCAATTCTAGGTGCCTCAATTCCAACAATGAGCAGCCCCAAACCCTAGGTGACCTTGCCTGCAAACTCACACACCCACCTTGAGGATGTATGACCATCATAAGCAATGGTACAGCCAGCAAAAGGGATCAACACAGCCAACAATCCTTAGAAAACCCTCCTTCAATCCGTCCCAATGAATAATCTCCGCAATACGAAGCTCCATCAATTGGAGAACGAAAGGAATGAACACCAGTGAAGCCCAATAGTGATCTTTGAATGAAACCACCACAATATTCTCCAGATTGTATCTCTCAACATCGTAGAGAATGCTACTTGCAAGGGATTTTGTCCTCACAAACCTTGAGAAGAATGCACTCCTCCAAGAACCAAAACAAACTTCATATTTTCATCCAACATAAAGAAAAAAAGAACTCCAAAAACCAATATATAGCCTCTCAAAATCCCACGACCCCTATTGGGAATTAAAATGATTTTAATTTTAAATTATAATCCCCCCCTTATGTCTCCCTAGGCACCCAACTTAAGTTATAACTTCTTTTCACTTTATATTTCTCCCTTATGTCTCCCATGGTCCCCTTAATAAAGTAACTTTATAAAATAACATAAGTTAAATATTTAATTTAACTTTAATAACATTATGTTATTTTAAATAATTGCACTGGACCCATTAAACATTGAAATATTGATATCAATTGCTCCCACCGACATTGCTAAAAATAAAAAGATTGACTACTAGCTCCCTCGGAGCTCGAAACTAACTTACTAAAAGTAGTAAGTATGGGAGAAAACACCAAAAACACTCCACAAAAGGGCAATATGAAACTCTCAACTTCACCATGTTGGATAAATGGTCACCAAAGTTCCCTAACCACACTCCGTTAGCCTATGGGAATGACATAATAGGCTAACTCTGCCAAACTACTAAATAGGCTAGGAAGGGGACATTACATGAAATGCCATCCTTTGATGAACAAGACTAGACCATTGCTGATTTTCTCCTTTGTGTCGCTCTTGTTGAGGATAAGGATGAAGAATCAATCACTTGGAGCGAGAAGCCTACTAAAGCATATGTGGAGATCAAAGTTCTTTAGGATGTATTGGTCTTGGTAAGTCTTGGTTACACTGAGCCTTTCCAACTCTTCCCCTCTGCTGCATTCTATACTATTGCTGCTATTGTGCTTCAAAAGAATGAAGATGGGTATGAGCAGCCAATTGCACTTATCAACAAGTCATTACATGATGACAAATGGAGGTTTACACCATGGGTTGATAAGATAACATTTGAAGAAGCTATTGGAAAGAGTTCATTTAAGCTAATTTTTCAAGAAGTTGATATGCCAATCGACTTGGTGCCACTAGTGAATATGATGTTGGAGTCCCTACTCGGCAAGGAGCACATTCAAATGTAGCAGAGGTCAATGAAGTAAATTTCAAGTAAGCATCCGCTATTTATTGCCTCAAGGATGATTTAGGATACAAGGATAATATATTTCTCTTGAAGAACATGAACTATCCCCTTGAAAGAGTGACAATTAGGAAGAAACACTTGAGCTGCAATCCCTCAGGTATGTGTGAGTACATACTGGATCATAATGGGCTGCTTCACAGATGCTCAAAATATAGAAGAATATGGCTTGTGGCATGGCCATATGAAGTTGTTGAAGAGAATAATGATAGTGCATGCTACGTTAGGAGTTTCACTTGGTATCCTGTGAAGCTGTTGGTTCATGACACTATGGATTGATTATTACTTCTTGCAAGTGATGGTCCTTGTAATGTCCCCATTCTTTCTCGAGCATCAGAGTTGGTGGATTAGCCTATAACATCAACCCTCGTAGGCTAATGGTTCTGGTTAGAGGGTCACTTGAACGGGCACTTGGTTGTGAATTTGCAGTATTGATATCTGGAGTATGGTGACAGGGTGTATTTGTGCTTTTGGCGTGATAATTGTGCTTAAAATTATGATCTCCACCTTTTATTTCACCTTCTCTGGCTTAGGGACCATGTGTCTATTTTTTAAAGGGGCCACTTTCTATTTTTCAGTTACTATTCATGGCTAAAGTGAAAAAAGACATAACTTAAGTGAATAGTGTTTTTTTAATGAATAGTGTTTCAAAGTGAAATTATAAAAGACCTTGAGAAAGTTCGACCCATTCATGTTATGAAGTTATTTTGCTGATTGAAGATTGTGAGTGGGAGATTGTGGAAGAGGGAAAACTAGGGTTTCCTGATTTCAGCAGTGGGTAAGCCTGGTGGGGCTTTGTTCTTCGTTTCCAAGTTTCTTGATGGTGTGAAAGACCACCTTAAAGTTGCAGATCAGAATTTGGATGCTTTGTTGGAACCATTATTTGCTGTTTGCAAGTGATTGGAGTCATCTTTTGGAAGGGTTTTTGCTGCCATTGACTCTATTTGCATCTACGAAGGAGCTGTTCGCATTTTTGAAGGATTTGGTACTGTTTTTTGACATCTACAGCCAGCCGCCTTCTCTTGAGGGTTTGTAACAGCCATAGGAAAAGAAACGCCTTATTATAGGAGCTGCTATCACTTCAAAAGGGGGCGCCCTTGTTCTAGAAAGCCTTCCAATTCATTTTTCGGTGGGAGAAACTTGTATTGCATGTTGTGTGAGCAATTTATTGAGGGCGGGTACTGTAGCAGAGCACTATTCACAGTGCTGTTTGGCTGTAAGTTAAATTATTGCATATGATGTATCTAGTTTTGAGTTCTATGTAAGTCATCTATTTTATGTACTCTCTAATGTAATGAAGAACTCATATTTATCCTCGAAATGGAGTATTATATTCTATGTATCTCAGTAGCTTAGTTATTTTGAGTTCCTATTGCATGTATAAGCTTGTTAAAATTATCAGCATTATTGGCATCAAATACCAAAAACACAAAAAAACGCTAAGCAGAGATACCAAAACCAAAAATCAGACCTACAAACACAGTGAAATCATCGCAGCAGAGTGTTGGTTCATCACAGTGGTAGTAGAGCATTTCACTACAGTGGTAGCAGAGTGGTAGCAAAGTGGATCACCGGAGTGTGGTTCATCACAATCCTACCTTGTACATGTTTTGTTTTGTGTGTGTTTTGTATTTGTGCAATCATGACCCCTGTTGGTCATGATGAAGTGTAATTGCCCCGGTCCCCTCTTTGTCTCTTTTTGTGATTTTCTCCCAAATATTTGGATTCTTGTTATGCTTGCAAGAGACATGCATTCCCAGCTAGAGCCAATGTGGTACTCAATTTGGCATTGCCAAAATTTGCTTGAGTCCCATCCCTTTTGTGCATCTAAACCTCATTTTTCCCATCACATATAACCGATTTGAGAAGACTTTTAATGGGCCCCCCTTGATCAAAATCGTATATATATTGTTCCTTGTCATCCTTCATACCCTTATCATATGTTAAGTTGCCAAAATCCAAGAAAATTCAAAGTATGGGGTGTTTTTGGTGTTTCTACAAAGTCATAGACTTTTAGTAGATATTTGGACATTTCTTGCTAGTCCAATATCTAGTTCCAATGTTTAGTTCCACTTAAAAGTTTCCCAGAGTCTATCACTTTCTTCATTCCTTCCATTTACCTTCCTATTTGTTGTTTGTGGGATTTCGATAGGGATTCGAACATTTTTCATCTCATCCCAACCTCTAATCCTTTCTCACTCCCATTTCTTGCATTTCCTTCCATTCCCCTTTGTGGAATTCCTTTACACATATGGACATTTGGACCCACATTCCAATATCTTGTTCCAACATCCACTTTCACATCAAATTCCTACAAAACGCTCATCATGCCTTTTGCCTTTCATTTCTTCTTGTGCGGAGTTAAGCTCCAAACATCTAGTTTCCCACTTTGACATCCTGTCTTGATGTCTAGTTTTGCATACTTTTCTTGCATTTTCTCCCATGCTTTTCATCCTCTCCTTTCACTCGTTTTGCAGGCTTTCAAGTTGCTCTTAGATTTCATTTCAAATGTCCAATTCCAATGCCCTATTCTACAAGGAAAACTCATTTCCCTTTCTCACCTCTAGTTCCATGTCAGACTTCCACATTTCTTCTAGATGGTCGCTTGCACTTGCTAGATCTTCCTAGAAGCACCATTAATGCCTATTGGACTCGTGCAACTACCAAATTGGTCTTTCCCTCCTAAAAAACCTTGTTTATCCCAAGGGCGTGAATCCAAGTTCAAAATCAATGGTGGATGATGAAGAATGCCATGCCTTCATTAGTGCAATATTTGAGTTCTTGATGTAGATGATTTCTGTGCTAGCTCTAGATTGTCATTTCAACAGACTTCAAGGGATTTTGATTTGTTTCACACGCCATATTAATGAGACTTGGTTCTTAGTTGGATTCCCACAAGGATTCAGTGACCAAACAAAGTGCTATAAATATGAGTTCATATGACTTCAAGTGTTGAGGAGATTCTAGGGTTTCAACACATGCAAATCCAATCACCATTAGAGCAACATTTTTTGTAAATCACAAGGAGGTCATTGTATTGTAAATGGTTTCTATAACTGAATGTCTCTGAACTCCATTTGTTGATCTTTAGGGTAATTCTATGTTTAGGTTCCCTCTAGCCACATTCGTTGGTACGATTGTAATAGGTATTTGATGAATGTAGATAGCATTCTAAGTCATTGCAAGCTTTGTAATGCTCATTTTTCTATTACATATGGATTTCTACAATTTGGGGATGGATAACTAAGTATGCTCAATTATTTGATATCATTATTTGTGGTGTACCGTGTATGTATTTGCATAGCTCATATTCTTTTGTGATTTCAATATATTGTTTCTCATGGTATGCTGCAACTCTGTGACCCCCAATGGATTAGGCACCGGTTGTCTTATCCCTCCCCCCAAAATGGTAACATATTAAGATGAAAATAATAATATATATATTGACCACTTACTGTTATTATATTTTAAAAATATGAAGCGTTAAAAATACAAATACTAAACATAAAAAAACGAAATATAATAAAAATAAGATAATCCAAGGCAATCCAAAATATAATTATAATTATAATCATACTATTATAGATATTACATATATAATAACCTGAATTATTATCATGATGATAATTATCAATAATAAATTATAAATATAGACATTTTTACAGTAAATTATAAATAAAGATATGTCCTTAAAATAATAATATTTAATTTTAAATGAATATACATGCCCTATGATCACCATGCTGATTATGAGAAACAAAAGTTTTATTAATAAATCCAAACTTAGACAGCGATTACTAATAGTCAGCAATCCTTAACAAATAAATAGTCAGCATCGGTCAAAATTCATAAAGTCAGCAATCCTTGGCAAACGTTGGAATGGGTGTGACTATTCCAAGGGAATCAACCCACCCAAGAGCCACATCCCAACAAAAGAGCCATCGGATATTTAAGAGAAGGGACTCCTGATCGCTGGGGGATGGGAAGGAGAATAAGTCTTTTAGATGATCGTTGGCTGAAAGGAGAGTCTTCTACATTAACATTGCTGGCTGGGAATAAAGGAATAGATAGCAGATCGTGGCTGGATAGGGAGTAAGAAGAGTTCTGCAGATTGTGGCTGTGGAGAATTAAGTTAGCTTCAGCGGATCGCACCACAGTAAAGGTAAGTATTAGGAGGTAAGTGATTTCATAATCAGCAGTAATATATTTAGAAAATGATAATTGTTAAATACATAATAAATTTAGATGATGGACAAATATATTAAGAATCTAAATGACAGTTAATAATTGGTAAATATATCTAAATATATATATTATGATTCATAAATATATCATAGGTGATCAATAAATACAATGTATACATAGTACATATATATATATATATATATATAGATCCATATAATATATAGACATATTTATTTACGTTTTTTATATATATATATATATATATTCATGCAAAGTAATTGTTGTATATTGGACTCAATTGAATAATTATTTATATATATATATATATAATTTACTGTCTAATAATGATGCTTGCCTCAATTATTGAGCCTTATAAGTAATTATGATTCTTTTATGTAAATGAATAGATTGTATACATATTTATGATCAATCAAATGTAAGGTTGAAGGGAGCAAGTTAGGAGGATGTTGTTTACGGGCCTCCCATGCTAAGCACGCCACTCCAAGGGTGGAATTGTCTTGGTTGGACGTTCCTGCCACTTGGGGCCAAGAGGTGGGTTTGTCTTGGTCGGACGCTCATGCTCTTGGGCTTAGATGGGTTGAGTAGTTTACAAGCACCCCTTTCAAGACTCCCCTATCAAGCCAAACTATGATTGATTGTTAGGACGGATCCAAGGAGTCTCAATCATAAGGAGGATGGATGAGACAACATGGATAGGAAAAGTAGATACAAGTGTATCCACTAGGCACGCCACTTCGAGGGTGGAATTGTCTTGGTCGGACGTTCCTGCCGTTCGGGGCCAAGGGGTGGGTTTGTCTTGGTCAGACGCTTGTGCTCTTGGGCTTAGATGGATAGTTTCGGGCAAACCTATCCTGCTTCTCCTTCAGACCCTATTGTGAATAAAATTTCCACTATGCATTATGGATATTGGTAGTCTAGATAGCCTTGAAATAGTTATGTATTTCTATATAGCTAAATAGATAAGGCATTTATTATATTTTGATCATATGAAACATATTTCCAATATTACCTAACATGATTGTAGGACCTAAACCAAGATTTATCTTGTTTGAAGCATTTAGTTGATAAGTTGCAACCCTAACTACACTAGCTTGTATTTCTAGAGCAAGAATTAGGGTTTTCCCAAAAGGGAACATTACATCAGTCCTAGAAGTAATGGTCCACCATATGCTTAAAATTAATAACATCTTTAACTAGTAGGTTAGGAGTATGACATTAGGTTGTATGTATCTTTTGATTCGTTGATTCAACTAGAGAAATATCTATAGCGGGTCATAGCAGTTATCATTCTAAGGAGTCATGTTTAGCATATCCACATCTTACATTTGTGCAATGATGTCCTTCATAGCTTAATATGAGGTCTTAGGTGTAGTTGGTTAGCCTTTGGTTTGTTGACAACCTTTGGGACCAAGTGCATACTAGGTACCATTGAAACACTTTCAACTTGTTCATCTTGAGTTGTGATAAATCCTATGAAGGATACCTCTAGGGAAGCCCCCTTTGGGTCTAGTTGAGCCTGAAGTGAAGGAGAGATTACCTACTCTCAGCAATTGGTTGTTAATCATCGGCACTCTTTTGATTTGCTGATCTATCTGCCTTCAGAAATTACATATCATGGGCCTTGAAGCGGACTGATCCCTCTAGTAGTACAGGCAGGATTTCAGAAACCGACACAGTTTATGTTGCCACTTAAAGGTCACGAATTTTCCCCTAGGCACGCAGATTAGGTATATCTGCTGCTTAAAAATGCTAAACTGTCCTAGGTGTCTTTTTGGATTACCTTTTGTCACTTGAAACACGTGCAATTTCATGCTAGGTGCCTCTGATCTTCATTGCTGCCACTTGACTACTAACTGGAGACAGATTTTGCTGACACGTCTCTGAAATCTTTAGACAAATTAAGTTCCAACTTGGCTAGTCCTGCCACTTAAACACTTCTTCAGGTGCCATTTTTAATGTGTTTGGTCACTTATAAGTTTCTAGTTGACAGACAATTCACCCATCTTGATCTCTTGAAACAATTTTAGGCATGCTTTTTCTGCTATGTTCGCCACTTAAAATTGTTATAACCTCCTTTTAGGCATGCCTAAATATATTCTTCAATTAAAGTTTTCAAATGCTCTTTGTGACAACAGCTATTTAAAATGATTTCCTAGTGTGCCTTTGAGTCATTGAATAATGCTTCTACAGATGAAATGGTAAACAATTTAATACACAATCATATAAATACCATAGAAGCAAAAATCCTGAAAAAATTGCAATTTTTGCAATTTTTAAAAAATCCTCAGGCTTGCTGATTTTTTCCCTGATTTTTTGCAGACTGTTGACTGACAAAAAATCATTGAAAATCGCGATTTTTTTTCGCGTTAAAATTGTGAAAAAATCGCCATAAACCACGCTAACAACTCCCGCATTAAAAACTCTAAATTTGGTGTGTTTTCTACTATAAATCAGGGTTGCGATAAGTTAAGGGTGACCGCCGTCGACTCTACAATCTGCTCTGCATACACGTGTGAACAGGTTCCTTTCAACTTTGAACTTTAAGCTTGCAGTCTTGTCAATATGCCCTAAAATAAAGTAAACCACAATAAAATAAAGCAAGGGATTCTTCATTAATCAAAATAAGTAATTCCAACCATTTTCACTAGTCGTGCCCGTGTAAGGTGACCGTATAAATGGTTATAGCATTTACCACCTCCATGCCAAGAAAACTTTAGAAGCTAACTTTGATGAGTAAGTTTGTCAAAATTTTACATATGAAACCTGCAAAAAGAATGAGCAGTCTACACCAAATAAGTCCAAATTGTAAATAACTTTATTGCATCATTTTAAGTTCATTGTATGTTTAGATATTAGGTGATAGGTTTGACTCTATTGCCCTCAGATAAAACATTGATCGATTTTTTTCCAGAGATTTTGAAGTCCTCATATGGCTCAAGTTTGTTCCAAGGTCCCAAAAAAAAAAACATTTGTGGTACCTATACAAAAATCAATGATCATACTACTTTGTCTCTCTTTTTGTCATAGATAAATCATCATTCAAATGTCAAGTCAAATCAGTTATAGTCTTCCCCCTATCAGGTTGCAGGGTTGTCATGTTTTGGTCTAGTTTTTTAGCCAACTCTTGCAAAATGTCCAAGGTTGTACTCTTCCAAAATGAAAAATGATGAGGTTCCTCATTTATGATGACTGCAGCAATGAAAGTATGTAAATGTCTAATACTAAATCTATAACCTGCATAGCCTATAGGCACTTTACTTTACATAGAGAATATTAAAAATAATTTCACTTCATGTTCAAAACTTATAAAATAGCTCTTGAAAGATTTCAATCCCGCACCCATTTTTATGCCAAGCATGCAGATTATGTCTGTAATTCAAAGACATCACTTTGCAAGCTTGAAATCAGAGACAGTGCATTACCCTAAATTCAGATTCCATTCTCTGATTGCAAGCTTTAAAGAGTATCTGCCTAAGATTTTAACTATTCTCTTGGACTGGTAATGCACTGTCTCTGATTTCAGGCTTGCACAGCGTTAAAGAGTATCTGCGTAAGATTTTAACCATTCTCTTGGACTGGTAATGCACTGTCTCTGAATTCAAGCTTGCCAAACTTTAAAGAGTATCTGCCTAAGATTTTAACCCGGTTGTACCCAAACCAAATTTTTTTTTGCTTCATCAAGGCATTTTGCTTAAAAGAGTCTAAACCTTGATAAAATGATGTAAAATACAGTTTTGGGCAATATCAAGCATGGAGTTTGTGTCAATATTTTGTCAATCAAAGTCAGTTTTATTGATCAGAACCTGAAGCAGAGACTCAGAATGGAGCATTTCACAATGGAGGAGCGTCTCACGACAGCATTTCACGTTGCACACGGTCATTTTGGTGATCGAGATGATGATTTTTTTTGGTCAATTTTATGAAGATTTCTCAGAGGAAAAGCAAAAAAGCGCACCTATAGACCAGGGGCGCCCTTCTTTTTGAAGGTCAAGATTTTGTTGAAAATGCTCATGCATACAGTCAATCTCTTCAGAATTGGTCTGGCTATCCGATGAGCTATCCAGCGAAGCTTTTTGAGACCCGCAGCTCCGGCAACTGGCGACAGAAGTTGAAATTCCCAAAGTTCCAAATATGAGAAATTTGTCCTTTTCAGGCAAAAGCGCGCTTGTAGCTTGAGGGCGCCCATCTTGAAGAGGGGGTAGATTCTGGTATTTTTGATGGCTAATATAGTCAATCTGTTCTCAACTAGTCTGCTCATCCAACGAGATATCAAACGCAGTCATCCGAGTCTCAGAGCTCTGATAGTTGACATCTGAAGATGGGCTTATAATGGGGTTTTCATGTTTCAGAGCTTCTTCATTGCATTTCCAGCGCAACTACAGCTCAGGGGCACTGGTTAAAATGACCCTTAAGATAGTAAAATTTGTAGACGAAGTCTTCCTGACATCAGTAATACTTTAGTCCAGCTCCGCGATGCATCATCCTGCTTGTCGATTCGACGTTCCAGGTGATCGTGGCAGAGGTTCTACCAAGCACGTAATTTGACGGGCGGACCAACATAAAATTTGCATTGTATTTCTACAGTCCAGAGGCGCCTAGCCTTTAGGCCTGTCAAATGAGGTCGTTCGCGTTCGAAGTCTTCACGGCTTTCGAGTGTAATTACTTTATCTATTCAACGAGCCCAGCCATCAGCCTTCGGGATTTGGCGAACGCTCGTACGTGTGAGGTCTTGGGCGAAATGCTGAAAAGTGAAGACATCCGGAAAATGGCTAAGTATGGAGCGGATATTTTAAATAAAATACGCACTGGCATTTTTGAGGTCTTAGAAGCAGTTTTCTTGCTTCGTCACTTCTAGAGACTTCTCTCGTGGGTCCTTCTGGCTGTCCGTTAAAAAAAACGTGGCTCGAATCGGATCATCCTAGCTCCAGATATCAGAGGTCAAAATAGGGCATCTGGTTGAGAGTTCAAATTTCGTCAAAATGGTGCCAGTGCAACTGAAGGCCAGGGGCGCTTTTACTTTTGAGGCCCTTAATGAACTTTTCAGATGTCGTGCGTACAGTCGTTGGATGCAGAATGAGTCCGGCATGCAGTGAGCTTCGTTTCCTGTCAGCAGGGTTCACCGTTCGCCGTAGCTGTATGAAGTGTCAGATGGCAGTTTAGGAAAATGGTTAAGTCTGGAACCCGTAAATGAATTTAATCAGGGGCGCCTAATTTTTCAGGGTGTTAAATGATGGATTTTGCAGTAGTGTCTCCCAGCAGACATTTCTTCCTTGTTCAGTAGGCTTTCCGATGAATTCTCCGGCTTAGTCTCAGCATCTCCCGGTCACTCAGAAATCAGTGTTCAAGTTGGCCAGTTGTGACTTTGCTGTCAGCTATAAAATAGGAAGTTAATAAAAAGTGGAATAACTTGAGCAAATGGACGCCTATGAGCTCAAGAGATGACTTTTTGGAATCGGTGAAGTCTAACGGTGAATCCTAAAGCTTCATTCGAATTGTCAACTGAAGTTCAAAATATTTAATATTTATTTTGTAATTTTAGCATTAAGTGGCGATTTTCTATTTTTGGCGCCTTTGCTATTTGCATAATGAATATTTTATTATTTATTTAAATTCAAACTTCCAGTCAGTGGCAGTGAAACTAAAAGGGGTCCAATCAGAGGTCTTCTATTTTAGTCAGGGTTTTGAATTCTTGCAGTTCTCAAATTGATGCGAATTTCTTCTTATTTAAGCATGGCGCCTTCATCTATTATTCACCAAGCTTTGAGAAGTTCGTATTTCTTAAGAGAAATTCAGTTTTTGAGAGAAATTCGTGTTTTTCAAAGAGATTCAAACTTCAAGAGAAATTCGTATTTTCTTCAAAAGGCAAAGGCGTATTCCTTAAGACAAATTCGCAATTCTTTAGTTTGCAAAAGCGAATTTTCAAACTTCATGCATATTCAGAGCTTCAAAAGAAATTCGCAATTCTTCAAGAAACAAAGGCGAAATTCTCAAAGGCGTATTCCTTAAAGTAAATTCGCAATCCTTCAGTGAGCAAAGATGAATTCTCAAACTTCATAGAAATTCGTGTTTTCTTCGAAGGCAAATTCGAATTTCCTCAATAACAAAGGCGCAAATTCAAGATAAATTCGTTTTTCTCAAGCAAAGGCGAATTCTTCCAGATCAAAGGCGAATTCCTCATCAATTTCCAAAGGCGATTTTATCTAACAAATCTTTTTGCGGGTTAAAAGTTCACAATTATCAGCAATTTGAAGAAATCAAGGGCGATTTTCATTGAAGAAGAACATCATAAAAACGTCTTTTTCCTCCTTGAATCTCAGATTTCTCTCAAATTCTAGTTCACATGTTCCTGAAATTGGCAAATTTGACAAGTTCAAACTTCTGGATCATTTCTATATAATTTCTTCGAGTTAAAATCGTGCGCTTGATTTTTCAGGAATTTTTAACTTCAGAACATTCGTTCTCGAGTTACTAATTTTCTCAACTGAAAAGTCTTTGTACGATTGAGTAGAAGTCATATTTTCGCAAATCTGACGTTTTGGGTTGTCTTAGAATCTTTTTCTGGACAAAACCCATATCTCAGATTTTTCGCTGAAAATAATTCTTCGAAAGGCTATTTTTAACTCTTGCAAGCTATTTTTAGCTTTCAGAAATCTTGTCAGAACATAGTCAAGTTCACAGTCAACAGGCGAATTTTTCAGAATGCAGTTCACTCAGCTCGAATACAGGACCAAAACAGTCCTTACTCATGATTTCCTCAGGTTGGTTGAGACAGATCTTCATAAGGTGTTGCCAGAAGCAGTTCTTGATGCTGTTAAGATTAGAGCTTCAATTATTCAAAATATTGAGCAGTCTGGTTTACTAGAGGCCGCTTCCATACCTATCTCCGTTCATTGTGTTGAATTCGTGATGGCTTGTATTAAGCATTACAATTCTACTACTCGTGAGATAGTGTCAGTTGACAGACGAGTCATTTGCAGTCTCAAGCCTCTAGACATTAAAAGGAGTTTTGGCATCCCTCAACACCCAAACAGTCTGGTTATTTCCATGGAGCAGTATGAGCAGGCATTTGACGCTGATATGGACAAGTGTCAAAAGAAGATGGCAGAAAGATGGTTAAAACAAGCGAAGAACAGATTGCCAAACAATGTGGGTCATGGTGAATACAAGGATGAGTACGCGATTCTAATCACACTCCTGAATCGTGTCTCAGGTCAAGCACATGCGAATGTTTTCCAGCCTTGGATGTATTACATTATTGGTCGCATCATTTCTGGGCAGGAGCATTATGACTGGGCATCCTTCATCAACGATATTCTCCACAGGCAGATCACCGGTTTCCTAGTTGCCCATGAGTTTCACATGTGTTCGTATCTCGTGTACTTGATCGCTTATCAGTGGTCAGTTCCGAGGACTAAACACCGTGGGTATTCTCAGTGTTCAGAAAGTCTATCAGTATTATGATCGCTTGAGTTCACCGAGCTGAACGTCATTTCAAGCGTGTTCATGAAGCTTTTCTGACTTATACAGTTGAGAAATTTGGACCGGGAGTTGCACGTTCCTATCTCGGTAGTTGCTAGGGCAGCGATGGATGGATGGGCAGATTGGTTTATTCAATTCCCGACATACACCTACATCCGAGTATATGGATTTACAGGAAATCCAGCTATGCTTCCACGTTATCCTTCGGATAAGACAATCTTTCAGGAGTTCCTGAGACAGATGCATGATGTTCATCGTCTTTTACGCCGCAGGCACAGACCATCTATCAACTTTCCTTTTCAGTTTGGAATGTATTGGTGCAAGTCGGCAATTGATGCCAAAATTGCAGGACAAGAGCTTGAGAAGTATCATCTTAAGTATCTTGTTGAAGCACGTGCCTATGATCTTTTAGGTCATTATACAACTTGCCTTGCTGGAGGTACATATCACAAGCCTTCTATGGAGGATTACTGGGCAAATTGTGCAGATGACTTCGAGGTTCGCAGACGTAGTTACGGCCGCTTCTCTCTCTCACAGATTTCTGTTTTCTTGTCAGAAGATGTGGGAGGTTTATCAGATAATGAGGGAGAAGTTCTTCCTCAGTTTTTCAGAGAGCAGGTTGATACACAACCGTCACTAGCAGTTGATTGGTACGCCAAGGAATACGCAACGGTCAAGGAGAGGTCAAGTAGAGTTATTCAGAACAGTATACTTTACCTCGACAGCAAGAAGACAAGGAGGGTAAGTGTGCCCAGAGCAGAGCCGCCAGTAGTGGTAAATCCTTCGCTACCTTCCTCGTCGAAACCTAAACAAAAGAAGAGGAGTAATCCTCCCAAGAAAGGTCAAGCGCCGAACAATTCAAAGGGCAAGGCGCTTGCCACTGTTACACACACGGAGCCTGACAGATAGCTGGTTACAGAGCCAGTTCAGAGGCCAGTTCAGAGTCCACCACTACCTGAGGTTCAGCCTCAAGTTCCTACACCCGTTTCAGAGCAGTCACCAACCCCAATTCTCATTGAATTGGATTTAGACTCTCCACCTCGCAATGGGTCTTCTACACGTTCACTCTCTCAGTACCTCCCGTCGCTAGTGCAGACCCTTCTAGTAGCATTAGCTGAGACCAATCTTGGATCGAAGCTCGGCTAGGAAGGAAGAGGAGGCAGCCATCCTATGTTCTTAATCATTCCGATTTTGATGAGATTTATCAGGATGCGCCAAACAAGAGGGTCAAGAACATGGTCCACGTGCAGAGGAATACTGACATGAAGAGGGTCAAGAACATGGTCCATGTAGAGAGGAACACTGACATGGAGATTGTCGTCGAGACTGCAGTACCTCCGCAGGGGAAGAGCTTGGCTGAGTTGGAATCTCAGGATTTTGAGGTTATCACGGTCAACCTTGGTCGTAGTACACGCCAAACCTAGGTTGACCTCCTACAAGTTGCTACAGACAGTGCCAGGGATAGAATACTGAAGGACGGAGAGGATAAGGCAACCCTCAAGGCTGAAATCAAACAGCTTTGTCAGTATATTTCTAGCCTTGTGCATAGACCAGATGCCATTAACACACTCCCACCGATGCTTGAGCCTCCAGCAGATCAAAATCAACTCAATCACTTGGTTGCATATGGCAAGCGCTTGGATGAGTGGGAGGAGGAGTTTGCGCCGTTAGAGGTCGCATATGCTCACAGTTATATCGCTAAGGCATAAATGCACGAGCTCGCTCGGCTCGTATTATGGAAATCCAGATATGGCGCATTAACAACCCCTCGATGAGATTAGCGATTGCTCACCCGAAAGTGTGGCAGGCTATGAATGCCACAGATGCAGAGGATAGAGAGGTTTATCGCCTTGGAAAACACAATTGGTTTTCTAGCAAAGATAGAAGACACTTTTACGCCGAGTTGGTCGAGAGTAGAGAGCACGCCACTAGTGCACCTCGGTTTGTGAGGACTCTATATTCACATCGCGCTTCCAGACGACGAGGGTGGTGCCCTTAAGCAAGCTGAGCTAAGTACCGATGTTCACCGAGCTCCAGGCACTCATTCATACCATTTCAGTGGGGAGACCATTGGCTGTAAGGTTACTCAGCTTACAGTCATGTCAGCATTGTTCGATGAGGCAACAAGGAGCAGAGGTGAACTTCAGTCTCAGATCACAGCTGGTGAGGATATGCTGCACCGACATAGCATTCTTCGACAGAGTCTCATAGCTCCAGATAGTGATGCAGTTAACAATCTCGTTGGGGGATTGGTTGCTCGAGATCACGGGCAGTAAACTTCAGTTCCCATCTCTCAAGATAGACATTACACATAGGAGTTAAACTTGGCGTTACCTTCCCAAGTTAACTTGCTGTCTTTTCTCATGCATATCTATCCTGAGATTAGCTTTACACACTCGGAGTTTCATTTAGGGTTTTACGTTAACTGATGGTAGTCTTCCAGTTAACTTGCTTTCAATAAGGATGTGCATGCTTGCACAATTGTCCATTTTTAGATTAGATGTTTCGGTTAACTGATGGTAGTTTTCCAGTTAACTGTATAGTTTGCTTTATTAGGGCTTAGCAATAAGTCTTGCATGCATTGCAAGACTGTAGTAGACTCAAGGTGATTTTAGGGTTCCCTACACCTTGATGTATATAAATAAGAGCTTTTGCTCATTTGTAAATAACTTTTGCGTGATAGCATACAGGCTGTGCCCACCTTGCCTGTAGTATTGCTATTATTGTATCTGTTCAAGAACTTTTGCTCGAGAGAGAAATATATGCTGTGCCTACCTTGCCCTCAATATTGCTCTTTTGGTATTTGTTCATGCGTCTTTACTATTATAATGAATTGTTATGCCACATAGGGTTTCATGCAATTATAATGGTGAATTCTTTCCATAGTTTAGATAAATCTGTTTTGTGTTCAATAAACTTGTTCAGTTGAGATGATAGTTGTACCACCTGCCTTCTAGAGAATTGCGCATATCAGATTTTGTTGTGAACAACAAACTTATTCTATTGAGATATGTGCCACCTTGCCTTCAAGTTGAGAATTGATTCTTTTATCGAGATGTTGTTATCAATAAACTTGTTTAGATTTTGAGTTTAATAGATGTGCCACCTTGCCTTCAAGTTGAGAATCTATACTCGTTTATCGTCTGATAGTCAAACCTTGCTCCGTTTCCTCATGCTCTGTTTTCTTGAGGAGACTGGATAGAATTTAAGTAATTAAGTTTAGTTGTAGTTAGTGAATTTGTGAAACCAGAAAATTCTCAGCTGCAATGTATATAGTTTTAGAGAAAGCCTTGTACCTCTACAGCTGAAACAAATAGACAGGATATAGTTTAGTTTATTTCCATTTGCAAGTACTTTTGTCAAAGCACAACGAGGGAGCTTCCCCTCCTAATTTGAAGAGCACTCATTGCGTAGTGTGCATAGCTGTCCGTACCAACTCTTACTCCAGAGGTGCTAGTTGTTACGCCAACAAACCCTTAGCCAATACTTTATTTTATCACTTTTTCATCCTCCACTTTATTTCATTCATGTAATTGCCTTCTCAAAGCTTTTGGTCACTTGTATCATTTATGACTCCTTCATACACTAGCCTTTTCCACTTTTTTCAGTTGTCATTTCTGCAAAGATTTTATGTTACAATTGATTCCATATCTCACATATACACTACTCTATTGTACAGGGTGCTCCAAACGATCTTTAGCTCACAACCTAAGCAAGAAATAGATGCCTTTAAGCTCAACAAACATAAACTTGATAAACAACATGCAAGCTTTCTACAATTCATGGGTTAAAATCTCTATTTTATTTGCTCTCTATATCTCTATGCTATGGAAATGGCCTTAAATTTCAAAAAAGAGTAGCATTTGTCTCTTTTTCTACTATTTTTTACATTTTTTTTCAAATCCGATTTTTTCCCGATTTTTTCAAAAAATCCTGAACTTTTGGTTTGCCAATTTTTTCCCCAAACAATTTTTGCTGCTATAATACATGCCATGGCTCTGTTTTTAAACAGAAGACAGGTTGAACCTCATTAGTTTTAGCCCTATTGCAGACCGCCTTTCTTGTATTTTGGCATTTATCCTTCTCTGAGGCTGACCAACTCTTCATCAACCACTTAATGTCCAACTAGGCACTTAACGACGAGCTCTCTACCACTTGAAAAAGATTTTGCCTACATTTCTCCATCTTGAACTGTCTTTCCTTATTTCTTCGTGTTATGTGAGATTTGATCAATAGACAATGCAAACTAGGAGATGAGAAACCATTAGACAAGGTCAAACCACAAAGGCAATCATGAACCTTTGTTCCAACTTGATTAAAAAATTTGAACAAGCACAAGAAAGTGATCTTTGAAAGGCAAGTTCATAGGGGTGTAACAAGGTTTTGGTATTGCTGGTTTTCGAAGGTCCATCTATTCTTCTAGTCCATCAATATTTCTTTGGGTCATCATCCTCTCTTTAGATATTCCTTATGTGCTCCTTGTCACCTTCCAATAAAAGAGGTGCTCAATTTAGAGAGAACATTTACCATTAGTACATCTAGGCTTCTTGGATCTCAGCCTTGAATTCTCTAGGCTCCAAACTAGCTTTCTATGTTGAGCATTTCTTATAGGTTGTTGATGAGACCATTCTTTACCCACCTATCTTTAGAATCATTGGTCTCATGGTTTGACGATTCCCCTTGGTTAGTTACAATTGTGCTCCCATCAACTTAACTTTAAGACAGACCACCATATTTTATAGAGTAAAATATTTTGCTACTTGTGTTCTCTTCAAGAGGTGGATTTTGAGGATAATTTATTTTTTGGTGTTTGATCTGCCATGAAATTAGGGGGATGTAGTATTGTTGATACAAGGATTCTGGTGGTTCTCTATCCACTTTATTTCACTATATTGATCAGACTAGCTTGGTCCTTTTTATTTGTGAGTTCATTAGGTTAAGGCTTAGTTCTCTTTGTGGTGGTCCCACATCTACTAGATTGATTACTTCCATCTTTCAGCCCATCATGGACAGTGGAGGCGTCAAGCGCCCCTTGGATACTTTTTCCCATGTACAAATGGGGACAAATTGGCAAGGCAGTGTTCATCCTTGCAATCTACAATGACTTTGGCTCCTCAGACCCCAAAACTCACTCTAGTGGTCATGGCTCTATTTTTTCTTGATGCTAGGGACCCCTCTTCATGATACAGATCTGAGGTGCAAGCTCATATCACTAGTTTTTTCCCTAACAGCAATGAATCTTTGGCTTTGAATGTTTGGAGAGGTTCTATGTGCAGTTGGTTGTGACCTAGTACTGTCTAGGTAGGCCCCCTTAGCCTTGGACTTTCCTGGATAAGAATTCTCCTACTTTGCAATGGTACTTCTACAGTGATAGATGATAATCATTGGATCCTCCAATGCATCTTTGAACACTGACCCTTGAGGATTTTGGTTCCTTTGGTTCTCCGCTTGGGTGGTCTTCATTTGTTTCTACTACTTAGCGGGGTCTTCCATCCATTTTCTCTATTTATAATTTTATTAGTGTGAGGTTTACTCTTTTTAGGTTAACCCCTGTGTATACTTTTTCCCAGTTATTCTCACATTTTCAGTTTTTTTGGTTCATGTCTAGGGCCCTTTTTCCCCTAGTCCTTTGCTATTGTTGCTGCTGATGTTACAGTCCCTTTGATTTATTTTTGATCATTTGTGGACATCAATATAATTTCTTTGTTCTTTCTCTGAGTTTTAATTGTAGCTTGAGTGTTTTTGTGTTTTGCAGGATCAACAAGGAAAAATTGAAAGAACAATGAAAGAAATTTTCCATTATAATGTGTTTGACATCTACTCCATGCTGGACCTACTACACCATACTGAATTGTGCATGAGGACTCAGGTGTTAGATCAACCATATTCCTACAATTACTTTTGTTCTGGAATTTTTAAGTTAGTGGATGTTGGGCAATCAGTATGGTAAACTAAAGAAAATTCATTTGTGAACTTCAGGACAAAAATAGCAATCCAATGGTGCGTTTACTCATTGTGGATTCAGTATCTTCTGTTGTAACCCCAATTCTCAGTAGCAGCAATTTGCAAGGTATAACACTCTGTGTCTCAATTTTCTTGTCATACAAGTGATAATATTTTCGCCATCTAAGCTGATTATTAAGACTGAACTTTTGCAAGCTTTGAATGCTTACAAGGATTTTCACTGGTTTAAAGATTGTCGTCATTTCATTTGGAGGAAACAAGCTATAGAGTGTTTGTTATCTTGAATTGCAAACCATTAGTTATCTTGAAAGATAATATATCTAGAAGAATGAAATTTATAGAACTACTTCTGAGGACTATTAATGATCAATGGTAATGAAATGTATTATAACTTTTAATAAGAAAAATGGTCTATATTTAAGTGTGGAAAATGTACATAATTGGCTGTTGGAAATGCTGAATTTTCTGGGCTGAGAAATTACCAGCACATCAAAACTCAAAGTTCTACTATTGCACCACTACGAAAACACATAAAGGCTTCTAGACTATTACAGTGATGCAAAGCATGAACTATATGCAATTCAAAAGAGCAGCAATCAGGGTTGTTCAGTCACAGTTCTTCATGGAGAAATATAAATGGAGTTTCATATGATCAGCTGCTGCTGATGTGTTATCCTCCTCATTGTTAGAATGGAAGTTGTGGGTTCTTGTTTGATGCATTATGGTGCAACATGTAAACTGTTGGATGAGATGATGGAAACAGTGACTGCTGGTCTTTGATTCATGTGCTTGGGTTGACAACTTGACTGATATATATCAGCTTTAGGGGATTTCATTGCATGCTTCCTTGCTTGAGTAGTTCAGTCGGTAATGATGTTTCATCTTTACCAAGCAGATTGCTGTTGAAGAAACTCAATTAACCATGAGTTTTAATCACTAGCTTGGCAAGCTGCTACATAAGTTGAGCTTGTTGAGAGGCAAGACTTTAGAGGATGACTGTCAAATATTTTGTGATGATTAAGCAAACACGTCCATTTTATCAGCCTCTTGAGAATGGGGAGGTTAAAGAGCAGCACTTATTAGTGGCTGGAAAAGAATGGTAGATTACAAATACTTGTGAATATATTGGGGAACTGGCTGAAAGGAAGAGCCTTCATGGTGTCTAGATTAAGCTCCCTTGGATGATTGGTTGTTTTTCGTGTGTTGCAACACTCTTGAAATGGTTCCAAATTAGGTCATGAAGGATCGA
Source organism: Sequoia sempervirens (assembly GCA_007258455.2). Taxonomy (NCBI): domain Eukaryota; kingdom Viridiplantae; phylum Streptophyta; class Pinopsida; order Cupressales; family Cupressaceae; genus Sequoia; species Sequoia sempervirens. The sequence goes on from VDFB02281492.1 coordinate 186,629,480, forward strand.
TAGGAATTCAATTTGGAGGGGATGCAATTGGGTGGGCTTTCTGTCAAACAAAAGAAGAGTGTTGAAGATTGTGGGAAATGGAAGATAGGGCATGCATAACTCATGGTGAGGTGGTTCAAATTGAGGGAGGGTGTCAATAGCAGGAGAATGAAGTCCTTGATATGAAGGGTATTGGGCTGTTATTTTTTTCCTTTGAGAAGTCATGGCTGATTCAGTAGAGAGATATTGAGTGGATGCTATTTGAGAAGTCCTCTCATACTTGAATTAGTTAACTGTGGATCCCTGAAAACAACAGGGTTTTTGGAGCATGACTATTGTTGACAGTTGATGGGGTTGGAGATACCCTGAAATGCATGGATTGAAGGACATGTTTTCACCTGAATGCTGATTCTCCTTATGAATGTTGGACCATGGTTGCTGTTGCACCAAAAGGTTGACCTGTTAATGCCCGATACAACCGCCATAGACAATGAATCCATGGGAGGCGGTTAAACCATGTTGCGAATCCTGAGTGTTGTGCTGTACAACACAAGGAGACCAAGGGCACACACCTTGCAACAATGAATGTCAATGCTATGGATTCCTACTCTAGTGGATCTGCTGAGGATTTCCTTGTGTTGTTGAGTAGATGAATATTGTTACAGCCTATCCATGACCTTGACAAAAATCCTTTTTTGAGAATAAGAAGGGGCCAAAGCAATCGCTTGTTGAGCAAAACAATTAGGAGAAGAGTGATAGCTGAATTCTTTGTCTTTTACTCTGTTGGTGGAAGGGTGCATTGGCAGGGATGTCTGTAATGACTTTTTATTCTTGCTCCTTTCAACCTTAAACTAGTCTTTGTTTGTTTTATGATTCAAGTTGGAGATTGAATCTGCATTGAAATTTAGTTAAAATGACCCAAAATAATCTTGCATGGTGCTTTCAGGTCTCTTATTTTACTCCAAATCCATTCCTATGATAAATTTGTCTATGATATCCATCTGTTCTCTTCTTTCCTTATTAATGAGGATTTCAAAAATCATTTAAAAATAAAATTCTTTGAATTTTTTTTCCAATCTGATACACAAGCATGAGTTTTGATGTGTAATGGAGGCCATTATAGACAACATTTGTCATGATATAGAAGTCACAATGCAAATCTTATTAGTGTTAGGGGATGAAAGGAGCATTTGACATGAACCCATGTCATGTCCCCTTTTCAAAATAGGAATAAGAATATTTTAAGTGGGCCCCCAATTATCTCATTTTTTTTGTATTAAAGATTGTGAAGAAAACATATGCAGCAGTCTACTGTGCATTACTGGCTGTCTAGTAACAGCTGTAGCATATTACATAATATGCACTTAAACAGAAAAAACAGAAAAAACAGTCATGCATCGTCTACAGTACGCTGCTGTTTACAGTCCTATAATGCATATTCTTTAGGACAGAAGCATTGTTCAAGCCAAAATACAGATTTAGTCAAAACAGGTTCATGATCCACCACTAAGCCTGTCCAGTGGAGGGTAGTTGAGTAATAGGTCTTCATTTGTTCTGGCTGCTTCGGTGCCCAGGTCTGGAGAATTGTGAATGAAGAGCCTTGTCTGATGCCTTTCTTTCTTAGCTTTTTCCTCCATCACTTGGTTATAGGACTTCAGGAGCTCTGCCATACCATTCATTATGGGGATGCTGGTGTCTTTGTCAAAAGCCCGTATATGGTCATACGTGATCTCCCCTGTCTTTATTAGAACTTTGCCAAATTGCCAATTATCTCATTTTCAAAAAAAGGCCACTTAAACATTATTAAAAAAGTGCTTTTAACACTTTCTTTAAAATATAATTTAAAAAGGGTCCCTTAGATGTAATTTAAAAGTTTTTTTTTTTTTGTTGTTGACATTAATCTTTTATTTTTTGGTTCCTCCTTGATTGTGACTTTTCCAAAGCCTATGTGTCAAGATGTCTTCACTACTATGTTCCATGGCATTTTTGGGACAAGGACGGTGGAATGGCAAGGGATGCGTCTCGGGGACAACAATCTGAGGGCCATTTTTTGGTTTTAATATATATATATATATATATTACTTAATTTGTTGTCCCTCTGACTGATCCGGGGGATAATTTTTCAGTGAAAATTGAAGTGTTCCCAATACTCCAGAATTCAGCACCATCAGAAAGAGAACGACGTCCTGATTGCAACGTAACTTGAACGGGGCAAAAAGGACTCCGTTTGTGCAAGTTACGGCCGGTCAAACTTCTAGTCAAACTGGCTTCAGGGGTCATCCAAAAGGCGAAAAAAAAATCATCTCGGAAATCGACGGAACCGGCGTCATTGCGAAGAGCTCGTGGAGACGATTCCAACGGCGTTCGTTTCGTCGAAATCCGACATCATATGCTCGAGTTACAAGCAGTCAAAGTTCGGTTGACTTGAGGGTACATATGATGACGTCATCATGCTGACGTGTCAGTCCGTACTGTACGGATTCCACATGGACGAATTCCGGCGTGACACGTGGCAGTTGAGTCAGCTCGTACGGACCAATCATAGCGTGACACGTGTCCAACCGTACAGTACGGCATCACAGGTGGCAGTCCAGTCAGCGGCTTTGTCAGCAGTCTACTCATCGTACGTATTTGCATAGTCAGCATCCTCGGCGAATCACATCCTGACACGTGTCCTCCGGGTTTGGGCGAGTTCGTTGGTTTGTTTTAACAAAATTTTGGTGGGGTTGGACCCCGCGATCTCCGCGCGAACAACTAACTCATGCACCGTTGCACCGGCCGAGCTCGCCTCAGTTTAAACTCGGCAAAGTTTTGTTTTGTTGTTTTAAATGTCGGTATTTGTGGTAAAGAGTGGCCGGCGGGGTTGGAACCGCCGACCACCCGGCCACTAATATATACATCAACCGTTGAGCCCGCGAAACTTGTTTAATTATGTATAGGGTTTGGTTCGTTTTGTTATGTTGTTTTGAACCGAATCCATAACAAATGGCTTTTTAAGCCATAAACATGTAAAACCACCTCTAACAAACTAAACCAGAAGCTAAATGGAGCCATCAGAGGACTTGTACGACCTGTTAGAGGGGGTTAGGCATTAATTTTGATGGTTAAGCCTAATTAGGCAAATTTTATGTATAAAAAGAGGGGTAGAGATGGGATTTGCCAAGTCCAAGTGGTGAGAACGAGAGAATGCTCAGGAGATTTTGCAGACATTTCCACACATCAGAGGAACGTTATGCTATTGTGCTTGAAGGAGATAGTCAATGAAGCAATTGTAACTGTTTTTGGAGTATAATCGGATTTGTCACTCCGTTGGAGAGGGGCCTGGAGACGTAGTCCTTAGGGACGAACTCCGTTATCAATTGCGTTTGCTCTCCTCTTTATCTTCTCTGTTTCTTTTCAGTTCATTATCTTGGCAATTATATTATGTTAATTTGTTCATTTGAGCATTGTATTAAGTGATCATTTACGTTAAGCATTCTATAAGCAATTGTCCTAGATCCTAAATAGATCAAGTTGGTATCAGAGCTTTGTGTGTGGCTAGTATTGTAGAAATTGAATGCTAACGAGATCTAGGTTTCAACGAGGCGAAGGAGAACTTGAAGAGTATAATCTAGAGATTGGAAGACGAAGAGCTAATCCACCGTCACAGATGGAAGGAAAAGAAGGTGGACAAAGTTCAGAGCTCAGTGACAAGGATTTCCAGAAGCTATTTCTAGACATGAAGGCGATGGTGGACGAACTTTATGCAGAAAAGAAGAAGCGTGAAAAGGGAGATTCTTCAAAGCACAAGAAGCAGGAAGATCAGAAAGACACAGAGGAGAAAGCTCCAGAAACTCCTTCTCCTCCATCTTCTCCCTCTTCTTCTCCTCCCCCTTCTCCTCCTTCTCCTTCTCCTTCTTCTAATGTAAATCGATTTAAGAGCAAATCTAAGCCTGTTATTAAGCTAGATGTAAAATTTGAGTTACCTAAATACTGTGGGGAGTTAAATGCTGAGAAGTTAGATGATTGGGTCCAACAAGTAGAAGTGTACTGTAGGATTCAAGGCCTAGTAGAAGATGCTTCTAGGATCCAATTAGCCACTCTCCGGTTGGGAGGTATAGCTCTCACCTGGTGGGAGAGTAAGACTCGGGAAGAAATTGCTCGCCATGGTCAAGTTAATATGTCTTGGATGGAGTTTGTTGCTGCCCTTAGGAAACAATTCTATCCTTTAGGTTACATGCAACAGTTAACCATGAATTGGAAAACCTTTAGGCAAGGTAAGGGGCAGTCTGTCCAGGATTATACTCATGAGTTTAGAAAACGGGCTATTGCTTTAAATGTTCCCTTGTATACTCAAGACACATTACTTAAGTACATAGGTGGTTTGCATTCTTACCTTAGGCACACTATTTTGATGTTGAGTCCCAACAATCTAGACGAGGTGTCTGTTCAAGCTACTCATTTAGAGTCAAGGGGTAAGAACACTTTTAGTGATAACTTTTCCAAGAAGCCATCTAAGTTCGAGGGTAAGTCTAAAGGGAAAGAAAAAGACAAAGATAAAGGCAAAGGGAAGAAAACAGCTACAGCTAAGAAAGAGGGTGAGAAACCCACATGCTCCCATTGCAAGAAAGAGGGGCATGATGATTCAAGATGTTGGAAGCTTCATCCTGAGTTGAGGCCGAAAAGATATGGAGGTAATAAAGGCAAGCAGAAGACTACTGCAGTGATTCAACAGGATCTTGGTTCAGACCGGAGATGAGACAAAGATTGTTGCTACCGGAATCCAAGGTAAAGGGAAAGGTATATCTCTCTCATCTGATGCAAGTTTTTCTAATGCCAGTGCAAGTACAAGTAAAGAATCTTCTCCTAAGGTTGATAAGCAAAGAAATGAATTGTTTCACATTCGTGTTGTAACAAAACACACTAAGGTTGATACTCTGTTTGATACGGGTTCACAAGTCAACTTAATATCTGAAGAAGTTGTAAAGAAACTTAATTTGACTACAACACCTCATCCGAAACCATATCCACTCGGATGGGTTTGCAATGATGCACAATTACAAGTAACTAAACAGTGTAAATTGAGATTTGCTATCACTGCAAACTTTGTAGATGAGGTAGAAGTAGATGTAGTTCCTTTGGATATTTGTGGGCTTGTGTTGGGAAGTCCTTATCTTTATGACAGAAAAGCAATCTTTTATAGGGGGGAGAATAAGTATCATCTTTTTAAAGATGGGGTAGAATACATTGTACGGGCACATAAGGTGAAGACTAATCTTACACTAGTTAATGCTGGTCAAATGAAGAGGTTGGTCAACTCAAGTAAGAACTTTGTATTAATGCTTGTAAAAGCCAAAGAAGATGATAAATCTGAGGCATTCAAGGGGTGTGACCCAAAACATAAAGCTGAAATGGTCAAAATTATTTCCACTTATGATGACATGTTTCAGGAACTGAAGGCGTTGCCACCCAAGAGAGAGATACAACATGAAATCCAGTTACAGCAGGATGTGCCACTTCCTAATATCGGCATGTACCGTTTATCAGTTATGCAGAATGAGGAAATTAAAAAGCAGGTTCAAGAGTTGGTGGAAAAAGGAGTTATTCGTCCTAGTACTTCTCCTTGTGGTTCTCCAATTGTCTTGGTTCCAAAGAAAGATGGAACTTGGAGGATGTGCATCGACTACCGTGCCTTGAACAAGATAACGGTAAAGAACAGGTATCCTCTTCCTAGAATTGATGATTTACTTGATCAGTTAAAACATGCAGTTTATTTCACTAAGTTAGATTTGCGAAGTGGTTATCATCAGATAAGAATTGCAGAAGATGATATTTGGAAGATTGCATTTAAGACAAAACAGGGACTATTTGAGTGGTTGGTTATGCCTTTTGGGCTTTGTAATGCACCTAGCTACCTTTATGAGAGTCATGAATGATGTCTTTCGCCCTTTATTGATGATTTTGTCATAGTCTATCTAGATGATATTCTTGTATTCAGTCAAACTTGGGAAGATCATGTAAGTCATGTAAAGAAAGTCTTTGATGTATTGAGAAAAGAAAAATTATATGTAAAGATGTCTAAATGTGAATTTGCTAAGACATCCTTAGTGTACTTAGGCTATGTCGTAGGGGGTGGTCAATTGAAAGTAGACCCTGCGAAGGTCGAACTATTGTAAAATGGCCTAAGCCAAGTACCGTCACAGAGGTCAGAAGTTTCCTAGGTGCAGTTCAGTACTCGAGAAAGTTTATTGCAAATTTCTCTTATATAGCATCACCATTGCATGCATTAACCAGTACGAGAGCAACTTTTCAGTGGGGAGGTTCACAACAAAAGGCTTTTGACACTTTGAAAGGAAAGTTGAGCACTGCACCGGTTTTGGCCTTACCAGATTTACATCAACCATTTGAGATCGAGACAGATGGAGTGGATTTGCCATGGGAGCAGTTTTCATGCAAGGAGGTAAACCAGTTGCTACCACTCTGAAACTTTTTCAGGAGCAGTAAGTAACTATCCCACTTATGATAAAGAACTTTATGCTTTAGTTCAGAGTGTTAAAAAATGGAAACATTACATAATGGGGAAAGAAACTGTAATCCACACTGATCACCAGCCACTTCAGTATTTGCACTCACAAACTAAACTGCAACAAAGTAGGCACTTTCGGTGGATGGGTTTTCTGCAACAGTTTCATTTGGTTATTAAGTATAAGAAAGGTACCCATAACAAAGTAGCAGACATGCTATCTAGACCTCCTATGATGAATGCTTTGATAGTCCTTCAGAATAGTTCTATGGTTCATGAAAGTTTTCAGGAACAATATGCTAATGATGAGAACTTTAAGGATATCTATGCTGCTTTAATCAAAGGTAAACATGTAGAAGAGAAAGATTATTATGTGCAGGATAAATTGTTATATCACTTGGGCAAATTATGTGTTCCAAAGGATGAACAAGCACAGGTTATTAGAGAAGCGCATACCTCATTGATTGCAGGACACTTTGGGGTAAACAAAACATTGACTCATCTGCAGAAATATTGTTATTGGCCTCGTATGCAAGAAACTGTAACTAAGTATATTAGAGGTTGTGTTATGTGTGCAACTAGTAAGCCTAGTAATGAAGTTGGGTTTGTACACACCTCTACCTGCACCTTCTCACCATGGGAAAGTGTGTGTCAATGGACTTTGTTGGGGTTACCTATGTCTAGGAAGGGACATGATTATTTGTATGTAGTAGTTGATCGGTTCAGCAAATGTGTATCTTAATGCCATGTAAAAGCAAGTCACTGCTGAACCGACAGCTCATATGTACTTTCAATTTGTATGGGTTCATTTTGGGTTACCTACTTCTATTGTATCGGATCGAGATTCTCGATTCTTGGGGGAATTTTGGTCAACTTTGTGGGGACTCATGGACACCAAACTGAAGAAGAGTACAGCCTTCCATCCGCAGACCGACGGACAGACAGAGGTTGTAAACAGGACAGTTGTGCATCTACTCAGAGGGTATTGCAGTAAGCATCCTAAGTTGTGGGATGAGAGTCTTCATTATGTGTAGCATGCCTACAACCATGCAGCACACTCTTCTACTAAGAGGTCTCCTTTTGAGACATGCTTTGGTTATGTGCCCAAGACACCGATGGATTTTGCTTTTGGGAAAGATGATGTTGAAGATGGACGCCATGATGCAGAGAAGGCTTTAAAGTTCATCCAGAAAGTCCAAGCAATTCATCAGGCAGTGGAAGCACGGTTGGAACAGAGCCAAGCAAAATACAAGGTTCGCCATGACAAGCATCGCACTGATCATCATTTTCAGGTTGGAGATCGAGTTTGGTTACATATCAGCAAGGAAAGGATGCAAGGTGAAGGTAAAAAGCTTAAGCCAATTAGGTATGGTCCTTTTGAGATCCTTGAGAAGATTGGTACCAATGCCTTCCGCCTCAATCTTCCTCCATACATGCATATTTACTCGGTTGTCAATGTTGAGAATTTGAAACTGTATGAGCCTCCAATGATCCTAGATGAAGTCACAAACATTCAAGTTCCATCAGTTGATGACCTTTCACCAGAGTACATGTCAGAGAGCCAGAAGAAGTTATTCTCGACAGGAATGTTCGAACACGAAGAGGAGAGTTGAGTACCTCAGAGTGGGCCTGAAGGGGGGATGCCAAGCAAAGCAAGATGGATGGAGATTGGTAAAGTGAGGGAACTTTACCCTCACTTACTTTCCAAGTAATCAAGCTTTCGGAGGTCCAAAAGCTCTCCAGTGGGGAGGCCTAATTCGGGGGATAATTTTTCAGTGAAAATTGAAGTGTTCCCAATACTCCAGAATTCAGCACCATCAGAAAGAGAACGACGTCCTGATTCCAACGTAACTTGAACGGGGCAAAAAGGACTCCGTTTGTGCAAGTTATGGCCGGTCAAACTTCTAGTCAAATTGGCTTCAGGGGTCATCCAAAAGGCGAAAAAAATAATCATCTCGGAAATCGACGGAACCAGCGTCATCGCGAAGAGCTCGTGGAGACGATTCCAACGGCGTTCGTTTCGTCGAAATCCGACATCATATGCTCGAGTTACAAGTAGTCAAAGTTCGGTTGACTTGAGGGTACAGATGATGACGTCATCATGCTGACGTGTCAGTCCGTACTGTACGGATTCCACATGGATGAATTCCGGCGTGACACGTGGCAGTTGAGTCAGCTCGTACGGATCAATCATAGTGTGACACGTGTCCAACCGTACAGTACGACATCACAGGTGGCAGTCCAGTCAACGGCTTTGTCAGCAGTCTACTCATTGTACGGATTTGCATAGTCAGCATCCTCGGCGAATCACATCCTGACACGTGTCCTCCGGGTTTGGGCGAGTTCGTTGGTTTGTTTTAACAAAATTTTGGTGGGGTTGGACCCCGTGATCTCCGTGCGAACAACTAACTCATCCACCGTTGCACCGGCCGAGCTCGCCTCAGTTTAAACTCGGCAAAGTTTTGTTTTGTTGTTTTAAATGTCGGTATTTGTGGTAAAGAGTGGCCGGCGGGGTTGGAACCGCCGACCACCCGGCCACTAATATATACATCAACCGTTGAGCCCGCGAAACTTCTTTAATTATGTATAGGGTTCGGTTCGTTTTGTTATGTTGTTTTGAACCGAATCCATAACAAATGGCTTTTTAAGCCATAAACATGTAAAACCACCTCTAACAAACTAAACCAGAAGCTAAATGGAGCCATCAGAGGACTTGTACGACCTGTTAGAGGGGGTTAGGCATTAATTTTGATGGTTAAGCCTAATTAGGCAAATTTTATGTATAAAAAGAGGGGTAGAGATGGGATTTGCCAGGTCCGGGTGGTGAGAACGAGAGAATGCTCAGGAGATTTTGCAGACATTTCCGCACATCAGAGGAACGTTATGCTGCTGTGCTTGAAGGAGATAGTCAATGAAGCAATTGTAACTGTTTTTGGAGTATAATCGGATCGGTCACTCCGTTGGAGAGGGGCCCGGAGACGTAGTCCTTAGGGACGAACTCCGTTATCAATTGCGTTTGCTCTCCTCTTTATCTTCTCTCTTTCTTTTTAGTTCATTATCTTGGCAATTATATTATGTTAATTTGTTCATTTGAGCATTGTATTAAGTGATCATTTACGTTAAGCATTCTATAAGCAATTGTCCTAGATCCTAAATAGATCACTGACCAATGGAACACTCTGCTGTGGTTTTTGTATTATGTGCTCCTAAGGTGAAGCCTCTTGGTTCCCTCCCAACTCCTCCGAATGCCTCCCAATTCGAGTGAATCCATGGACTCTTCGGGGTTTGAAGGATCCAGCCAGCTTCTTATTCCTTAGGAATGATGGATGGAACAACAATTCTTTCCAGATTATATACGTAACATGCAGGTTAATGAACTACAATTCACTCCCTCCCGTAGTAGGGTTTGCATGGGGTGTGTGTGGGGATGGAACTAACTATGGAACTCCTAGAATGGCAGATGCCACCAGCGCTTTGCGCCCACCCTATAAGCCTCAGGCCCCCCCCCCCCTAATATTTGCAGACCGCACCATCCATAAGGTGGACCCCACCGACCATATTCGCCTTATGGCTGGTGGGGTCCGCAAATATTGCTGGGGAAAGCAGACCCCTATATATATATATAGAGAGAGAGAGAGAGAGAGAGAGAGAGAGAGAGAGAGAGAGATTTGTACAAGTCAATGAACAGCAGTATAACAGCGCTTTGGATGATGTCTGCAGAACCCTGCATGCCACCCACATTCCGAGAGAGAGAGAGAGTCAAATTTCTATAAGTCAACAAATAACAGTATAACAGCAACAATATAACATGACAATGTTAAAATGATATTGGATGATGTTTGCTGAAGCCTGCATGCCAACCACATTCCAAAAGAATTTGTTTGTTTGTACTTCTCACACAATACCACTCTTTACCAGACCATGGCAAATGCACCTTTACTCTTTTGCAACTGGCAATAATAACTGACTTGAATACCATATCAAAGTTTTTGAAGTTTCATGCTTTTCTGAACAATGAAATCATAAATCCAAAATATTGCTGTTAATATTAACTGTTATATAACTTATATCATTAACTATGATTCTGAATCATGATATCAGATATATTTATTGCTGTTATACTACAGTCGTTGCTGTCACTCTGTCATGATTAATTTAATTGCTGTTATAGTGCTGGCAAGATATATTTATTCCTGTTGTTATAATTCTGTCATGTTATACTGTTGTTATAATGCTGTCATGATATATTTAATAGTCTTTTTTTAATGTTAAGAATGATTTTTTTTCAAAACATTATTAAAAATTGCTTTTCAATAGGGGATGCTTGGCCATCCTTGGGATGGCAAGGGATGTCTGATGTCCCCGGCTGCCTCAAGGACAGCTAGGCACCCCCCATGCTTTTCTTGCCATCCCTAAATTCAGGGACACGTTTGGGGATGTTCCACATTTTCTCAATTTGGAGGGGGACAGCCAGGGGATGTCCCCTCAAGTCTCCCTGCCCCCAAAATGCCTCGGGGATGGGGACGGGCATTTAAGGGGTGGGGATGCTTGCCTATGTAACACAACTTTGCTACCACATTCAAAGAAAATTGAACTAATTCCCAACTCTAATTTGTTGCTTCCTTCATATTCTACCATGGAATGGGAAGACTTTTAGTAGTACACACCTGTATGGCTGTACCCATATCTCTTCCAAAGGGAAGGAATGCTATTTGATGCAATTGGACTTTCTTTAGCATCCAATTCTTGTCCATCTTCATTAGTTTGCAACTATTTGGTACATTAGCTCATTTCTCTAGACTTCTAAAGAAGCAATTGATCTAAAAATGGGTCAAAGTTGTTATTTTTTAGATCAGAAATGAACAATAAGCAGAAAAGCACAACACAGAGTAGACAACACAACGATTTATCTCGGGAAAACCCTTCTACACAAGGGAAAAACCCAGGAGCAAATTATTCACTTATAAATAAAAAATAATAGTGCAGAAGTAGCAATCAAAATCAGGCCCTAGAAAGGCCGAATATCATACAATAGACCAGCACTTGAAGATAGTGCGAAATTTTAGTCACAAAGAATAAAACTCTTCTTCTTGAATGCGAATCTGCTCCTTGAAGTGATAGGAAATCGAATTGAGATGGATGAATGAATTAAATGTGGAGAGACTCTCTCCTATATATACTGATCTAGGCGACTATCTCCTCTAGAGCTGACCCAAAAATTTCAATATTTGTTTTATGATTAATAGGCCGACTTGCCTTGAGTAATAATTCTTTGGGAAATACCTCTTGCAGCTACACAAAAACACTAACACCCCCTCTTAGCTAGGGAGGTATTTTCAAATATCTGGTCATGGAGTCTCTCAACATGACGTCCACAATGGCTACACCCAATTGTGGAAAACACAACAACTCAGTCTTAGAGATGTGATCTGTACAATGGCTTTCACCTCATATTTCTTAGTCACAGAGGAATATACACTACAAGGGCTTTCACCTCATATTTCTCCGTCTCAAAGAAATATACATTATAGGGCTTTAACCTCATATTTCTCCGTCTCAGAGAAATATACACTACAAGGGCTTTAGGCTTTAACCTCATATTTCTCTGTCTCAGAGAAATATACACTACAACAATCTTAAAGATGCTGTGACTTCCTCTCAGTGAGGGTGTCATTTTCCACATTCTTTGTAGCCTCTGTTGGTTTTTCAGACTCCCTCTGAATGTCATTTCCACCTCCATGAAGTATCCTTTAGATCTCCTGAAGGTTTCCTCCTCTTCGAAGTAAATGGTCGTAATGACAATCTGTATAGGTTCTCCTGACGAATGCCAATCACACGAGCTGAATTTATGCTGGAGTTCTTTGGCCATGCAAGAACCTTTCCTTAAGAGAAGGCAACCTTGTACCCTTTGTCCTCCAAGGCTGAAATGGAGACAAGGTTCCTTTTGATCCCAGGTATGAACAATACATCACTCAATTGAAGAGGGATACTTGAGTCTAGCTAGAAGGAAGCAACCCCAACTCCCTTTACGAAATAACTAGCATCATCTCCAATTATAACCTGTAAATTAGACTCTTTCTCTACTAAGTTTGTAAGATGCTCTTTGTAGCTTGTAATGTGACATGAAGCACCACTATCTATCAACCAAGTGTCACTATCAGATTGTACATTACTTGAAAGAGCGAAGATGAATAGGAATCCTTCTGAATCGACTTTAGAATGACTTGACTCCTTCTGAGATGTCTCTATGTCAATTTCTGCAGTAGAAACATGCTGCGATAACTTTAGTTTATAGTCCTGAGCATAGTGTCCATACTTGTCACACCTATAACATTGAATATGAGAGAGATCCTTCTTTTTCGATTCTGGAACAAAATCTGTTTTTTTGTTTCGATTTCTCTTGAAAGTGCCTCTTTTTCCTTCTCTTCCTTTGCCTCTTTCTCTAGTAGCATGTGTAGTAAGAACTTGATTTTCTTCATTATGGGAGTTTTGCCCATTCCCTCTTGCTGCCAATCCGGTTTCTTCTTGAATACAGTTAGCCCGAAGGCGATCAAACTTGGGCAACTTGGATCTCCCACTGATGCTCTGAATAAAAGGCTCCCAACATTGGGGAAGACCATTTAGTGCCAATGTAACAAGATCTCTGTCTGCAATTATATCCCCTATAGTGCTCGATTGATCACTCAAATCAGAAATTTTTATAAAGAATGAAATGACTGAATCTTCTTTAGCCATTTTTACATGAGGAAGTTGTTGTCTCAAAGCAAGGGCTCTGCTGGTAATGTTGATCTCATACAGTCCTTTTAGAGTATCAAACATTTCTTTAGCTGTCTTCATCTTGGAGATGATCGGTACTAGGTGATCCATCACAGAGTCTATCATGATCTTTCTAGCCTTCGTGCCATTTTTCTTCCACTAGATTTTCTCTATGTCTTCAGACGGCTTAGGCATGTCATTTTCTACAAATTCTAGAAGATCATTCTCTTCTAAGGCAATGAGTACCCTAGGTTTCTAAGAGTTAAAATTTGAAGCTCCATCAAACCTATCTTCTACCTTGACAGCGGTCACCATCTTTTTTTTTCCTAAGTAACTTCCCTAAAGAATTGTCTTCTACTGAAATTCAAAAGCAACAGTAATTATGTATAAAATACGGGTGTTGGATCTGCCCTAGATCCCTTCAAGGTCTTCAACAAAATTTGCTTACTACACAAATATGCTTTGAATTTCTACTCACATAACCTACACTCAGATCTGCAATAAATACTTTCAAATCTGAACTTTATCTTCAATAGAAATCTGCATTAAGTCTGCTCAAGATATATGACTGATTTCTGCTTATAACTCTACTCTTTTGTGCTGAAGATTTGCTCCTCCAAATATCTGATTTTTACTCATAAGTCTGCTACGATTTCTGCTCTTAGATCTGCACAAATTCACCTTCAAAGTTTGCTCATAGTTTGCAATAATTTATCTTCAAGCTCTGCGCTTAGGTCTGCCCTTAGGTCTGCAATAGTTTTCCTTCAAGGTCTGCCCTTAGGTCTGCAATAATTCTACTACGAATCACCTTTGAATCTGCTATCTTTGCTTCACAAAATCTCCTTAAATGCTGCACTTAAATCCTCTTCAGGTCTGCTCTTATCTCTCCTTTAGATCTGCTCCTATGTATGCATTAATTCTCCTTTAATTTGCTCAAACATTCACTTTAAATCTGCATCTAAAGTCTGCTTCAGATCTGCTTGGAATGGGAATGATATTCAATGAAAAAAAAATGCTTAGTCAAATTTGATCGGATATTCCTGAACTTGGCTCTGATACCATGTTATTTTTTAGATCAGAAATGAACAATAAGCAGAAAAACACAACACAGAGTAGACAACACAACAATTTATCCTGGGAAAACCCTTCTACACAAGGGAAAAACCCAGCAGCAAATTATTCTCTTATAAATCAAAAATAGTAGTACAGAAGTAGCATTCAGAATCAGGCCCTAGAAAGGCCGAATATCATACAATAGACCAGCACTTGAAGATAGTGCAAAATTCTTAGTCACAAAGAATAAAACTCTTCTTCTTGAATGCGAATCTGCTCCTTGAGTGCGAATCTGCTCCCTGAAGTGATAGGAAATCGAATTGAGATGGATGAATGAATTAAATGTGGAGAGACTCTCTCTTATATATACTGATCTAGGCGACTATCTCCTCTAGAGCCGACCTAGAAATTTCAATATTTGTTTTATGATTAATAGGCCGATTTGCCTTGAGTAATAATTCTTTGGGAAATACCTCCCGCAGCTACAAAAAGACACTAACAAAAGTTACTAGACCATGGAGTCAAAGTTGCCACTTTTAGTTGAGAAGATGCCTAAAAACCTTGGAGACATGCATTCAAATGGTTTTGTCATTAGAAAATTTGTATTTTTGCGAGAAGCATGTTTGTAATAATCTAGAGCATTGCAAGACTGACTTTGAACAAAAATGCAGGTGTTCAAACTTAGTAGAAAACCTAAAATGATGAGATTGTTTGTTTCCACAGGTAGTGAAATTGTTTCAATTGTGGCTATTGTGAATTCATCCCTTGGCAAAAGTAGCGAATTTTCCTTGATTGTGACAATTTCAAAATCACCTGATGGTGGAAGTGATAAAATCACCACTATGCTGATAGAGAGTGGAATATGAAGGGTTTTGGCATTTCAATTTGCATTTTTGATGTTTGATCTTCCATATCGCACCTTGGGAGTACATGAGAAAGATATGTATTTTAGAGCATGTTTGAGGGGTTGGCTCTCTTGACAACTTTCATAATATGTTCATTTTTGTAGTAGTATGTGTTATAACATGGGTTTTCAAGTTGCATAGGCATATTGCAGCTGCAAGAGTTGTTTCTATACATTGTCAAGGCTCTAATTTTCCCTATAGGCATTGCAATGTCTGTAATTGGACTATGGATATTGGAATGAGGAGCAAAATACTAATTCTTGCTGGATTTTTTCCTTTCCAGGGTTTTCTAGGGTAATTTTGTTGTCTCAATTTGTGGTTGTGCTTCATTTGCATGATTTACTTTCTTATGTTCCTACATGTGTTGCTTTTGTTCTGAATATGTCTGGCTGTAGTAATATACATTAGAAGTGGGAAATATAGTTTTGTGAAGGTTTTTTTGGGTTGACAAGCAAAGAATTTGTAAGCTGATGATGTTGTAAGAATATCCAACAATGTTGGAGAGCATCATACTTGCTTTGGTGGAGAAATTAGGTATCACAAAAACAGATGATGAAGAACGCAAAAACAGATGATGAAGAATGAGAACATGATAAAACAGAGTATGAACATGGAGAAACATCTTATGGAGGATTCTTTTCAAAGCTGAAGGCAAGATTGATATATACCTTTTTCTGGTAAGATGAGTGTTTCAATGGGTTTCACAAATCGAAGTGAGTTTTAGTCTTCGCAAGTTGTCTCCACATGAGCAAATTGCATTTGCAAGACTTAAGCTATTTGGGCATGCTCTCATGTGGCATGAGAGCTATGCTCATTCCTTGGAATACCAGAAGGTACCACTTGTCTCTAAATGGGAAGATTTTAAAGGGATGCTCAATAAGCAGTTTTACCAATTTACCATGAAGTAGAAAGGGTTATGTAGTGGCATTATTCTAGGCAAAGACAAATAAAGAATGTTAAAGGACACACTAGTGAGTTTAGGAAGAGAGCCATTCAGTTGGCGAAAGATGTCATGGACTGTAAGGTGCTGATGAAGTACATAGGTGGACTGTTTGGACAGCTAAAGACTCCTGTTCTAATGACTGAACCTCAAGATATTGACAAGACATGTGCCCAAGCACATTACCTAGAACTAGACAAGAAGAGAAACAATACAAGCAAAAGCAGCAAGGTAGGGATAAGAATGCTGGCAAGAATAAAGGAAAGAACAAGAAGAATGCCACTACCACAATCAATACCAAAGATAAGCACAAAATATGGGGAAATTTTAATTGTTCTCACTATGACAAAAATGGGCATTAGCTGAAAAATGTTGGAAGTTGCATCCCCACTTAGCACCTTCATGGAAGAAGAACAGTGACAAGAATGCCACCTATGTGAACAAATGCAAGGAGATTGATTGCAGCTCTGAGGTGGACGAGAGATATTCCTGTGCCACAATGCATAAGAGAGTGTGTGTAGTGGATGATGGTTCTCAAGATGAAGAGGAACTCTCTAGGTTGTTCCGCATGAAGATTTAAGTCGAGGGCAAGAAGATAGATGCATTGTTTGATACATTCTCACAAGAAAACCAGACTTTTTGGAAGCTAATTGGCAAGCTTGGGATGAAGACCATGAGGCATCTTCATCCATAATCCTTAGGATGACTGAAACAATGGGTTGACATCTTAGTCACAAAGTAATGCAAGTTGACCTTGGGCTCAATCCAAAGTTTAAGGATGAAGTGCTTGTTGATGTGTGTTGCAATGTGCACCCCTACAAAACTTTTAATGTTTAGACCCTTTATGTTTGTTCTGTTGTGTATGTTAGTCAAGTTGTCACATATATAAGTTCAATATCATGACTACAAACGTGTGTTGTATGTTTTCTTATGATGCATTCACCATTTGTGAGCAGGTACTATGGAAAGAGATTGGTCTTGAGTGATGAAGAGTAAGAGAAGCTAGAAGTGTCTAGGGAACAGTAAAGGACAGTCAAATGACATGACAAACTTGAACAGGCACATGATTGAAGATTAGATGGAAACATAACAAAGGGAGGTGCCTAGCAGTCATGGAGATGTATGATGACATATTTTTAGTGACTAAAGAGACTGTGGCATGGCTGGCCAGTGATTAGCAATTAGAACAGACTTTTAAATGACACGACTGGCAGAAATGTGCACCTATGATGAATGGGATCGGTTTCAAGTGATGGAGATGACAAAGATAGGTGCCTAGGTAGTGAAGGACAAGAGTTTAAGTGACAAATTTATCTTGCAGGGGCACCTAACATTTTGGTTACTGACAGAAGCAGCTGAAATAAGCACCCAACAGGTCTTTTAAGTGGTTGAAAAGATGAAATGGCATACTTGACTGTTTATGATGTAGTTTAAGTGACAAACACATGGAAAAGGCATAGATGGCCAATATGAGCACCTAGGCAGTGATCATGGTTTTTAATGGCAAGTCTGTAGATAATAAGAACTTGGCTTCTGTTTTTTCGTTCCTTAAAGTGTCAAGGATGGAGCTAGGGTGCACCTGGGCAAGTGAGTTGATGTTTTATGTGACAAACTCATGGTCAATAGGTGCCTGGAACAGTCAGACATGTTAAGAGACAAATACGCTGAAAAAGTGCACCTAGAGTCTTTTCAAGTGACAAATGAACCTTAAAAGTCCACCTGATGCATGTGTTTTAGTAACTGAGTGATAGGGTTGAAGGAAAGAGGCATCTAAGTCATCTTTTAGGTGACATAAGTGACTGTTTGGGGCAGCTACGTGTATGACAAGATCTTTAAAGTGTGAAAGCATCACCAGAAAAGGTGCTTGGATGAAAGTTAGATGTCAAGAGTGGGAAAATAGGCACACGGGAGACAAAAGATCAGTTTTGAATGACAAATGTGGCATAAAGGACGCTTTAGAGAAGAATAAGGTGAGTTTAAGTTATATGGATGACTGAATGAAGCACCTGGGTTTCTTATGACTGGTTTTGAGTGGCTCAGTCCTTAAAAAAAGATGACATATCTCTGATCTGCTTTCCTTCATCGGTTTCAGACTTGTTTTAGTACCTCCTAGATTGTGCAGCCTCCTTTCTAGATCATATCAGTTTGGTTCCTTCCAAGGGTTTTGAAAACATCCAATTTTAGAGTTCTTACTGTTGCTCCAGAGGTTTCCTGAATTTCAGACCTGGGGTTTGTGGCTCCTAAACTTCTTCAGCTGCCTAGGGTTTTGACATGAAATGCAGGGTTTTTGTAGCTATTTTTTTAAAGTTTCCACCAATTTATGATGCCATTAGGGTTTCATGTGGATGGTTTGATTTGTGGTCAATATATAAGGGTCTTTGATTAGTTGTTTAATCGACAACGAAAAAATATTTGAATATGTTTTTCTAGTCACAAGGTTCCTAGTTTGTGATGTGGATTTGAGGGTTTTTGTCATACCATCATTCCAAGGTTTCATCTTCAGTTTTTCAGTCTTTTCAAAAACCCTAGGTAATGGTTTTCAATTTTATTGGAATAGAATCTTCCACTATGGGACAGAGGGTTTAGATCACTATATTTTCCTTGTTTCTGCGAAGGACACCAAATTCAAGTCACCAAGATTATTTGGTGAAGTTGTCAATGGCCTGGCAGTTAAGGTTTTGGAGTTCTTGAAAGAATCTAACAAATTTCAGAGTGAAAAGTTTCTTCAGAATTGCATGGAAACTCATACATTAATTTACTATTTTTTTGTTGTGGCTATTTATAGTAGTTGCTACTTCTAGAGTTTCAGTTTCTAGACAGAGAGCTGAGGGCCTATTTTAAGGTTGTTTTGGTTAGATTTTATTTATTCATTTCTTACATTAGTTTATGGAATTGTATGTTGTTCTTTGTTCAAGTTGTTATTCCCTTTGAAATCTTGTATTCATTAGATTGTTGGTCTATGCTTTAGGCAGTTAGAAGGTGTTTTTGTTTGTGTGTTTAGATTAGTTGATTTCATTCAAAATCATAAATCTAACTTCTGAGACGAGAGCTGTTACCAATTTTGTGCTCTTACTAAGACAAAAGGATAGGTAGATAGTGTTTTCATTTATGCAAAACCTTGTAGGAGAAACAATGTATAGTGTGAATAGCTGTATAATTCTTCTATAGCTTAGTGTCCAGGGTAGTTTAGATCTTGGGGCACTTCCCCTTACAATTTGAAGAGAGATTTTACCTTATACTATTCTAGTTTGAGTTGTCTCAAAAGAGACAAATTAACATGCTAATAATGTATACCTCTAGTTGTTTGTGGTGTCACTTTTGGGAGTCTGCACCTCTATAGGAGAGATGCAGTCTATTTAAAGAGGCAAAATCAGTATAGACTCCATTTAAATGACAAAGACTTCGTCTTGAATTCACATATTGGAAGGTCTTAGATTTCCATGGCTAGTGCTTCTCAAGCCAAGAGGCTTATTAATGCAAGTGGAAAATTTGCTGTTTTGCTAGTGTGTTGAAAAGAAGAGCATGTAGGGACTGAGTTGTAATGTCCCTAATAGGAATATTATTGGTTTTATTCTAAATTATCAGTTTCCAAACAAATGGAGGATTTAGAGAGTACTTTGGCTTGATTTAATCACTGCAAACAAGTCAGAATTCAATTACAATAATAACTTAACAATTAGGGTAGCATCATTAGTAACTCTAGTAAATTTGCTAAACTGATTATGACTCCATTTTGAGGATGCTCAATCATGAGGGAGACACGGAAGAGGATGGTCGGAAGGGGTGTCTTAACCTCCTCGACCTCATGTGGCGCATGCCATTCATATGAGGTGGCCTAATGGGGGTCCCCCGTCCTTCCACCTTCTTCCACTCCTTCGTGTTTGACTCCTTTGTATTGTTATTCCACGATAAGGGAAGCAAGATTGTGAAAGGTGTCCAGGTAGCCAACTCCCCTAGGCCCCAAGGGCAATACCCTTCGCAATGAAGGCCGTACCCCCTTGGCCCTTCGTGGGCACATCTTGTCCCCTGCCCGACTGGCTTACCTAGAAGAGGCCCGCTCGCTGTAATCCCTTGGCAACTCTCCCTTCTCCCATCGTGGAAAAACAATGTGCACATTAGACTAATTAAATTTATACTAATGAATATATCCTTAAAACATGATGAGTATATTATCACAAAATAAAGGTAGACTAATGCATGAACTATTAAGTATACCTAAGCCACCTACTATAGCCACCTACTACAATCCTATATAGAAGATTTAACCACAATGTAAATTAATTCATGAATCTGAAACTATGAAATAATTATGTTATTTAATATAATCTGAACCATAAGATATTGTAATGCCCCGCCAAGGAATCCAAAACAGCTAAATGACTAGCAAACAACCACAAGCAAACAGATACACATAGTAGCAACTGGAGGGGTACTACATCCTCCCCCCTTAGGATAAGGCTTACCCCTGGAAGCCGCAAGATAGGTACAACAAACACATCATAAAAAAGTGTCATGTGCACAACACAAACATAATAAGTTTCAGTCTAACAAGGCAACAAGAAAGAAAAGTACTACATCCCTTCTTCCACTACTAGACTATTCGTTATCGGATAGGGGACACTCCTCAGGGTCCTCATCTGAGTCTACAATTATCTTCATGGAAGCGGAAGGCTATATACGAAAGCTTTCCTTCTCTTCCTTAGACAAAACAGGTGCGTTAGGTCCACACCCAAACGGCCAATCCCGAATAGCGGATGGCTTCTTCACTTTAACTGGATGTCCTGATTCTTCAATCTTTTTCCTTTTTCCCATTTTGAGCCGAGAGAGAGCCTGGGCCAAGGTCTCGTCATCAGATTTACAAGGTGGAGATGCTGGTGTGGAGTTTTCTTTGATGACCACACCTTTATGATCAACTCGAGGATCCTGCTGCTCCACATGCTCACCCTCATGAGAACTCAGAAAGGGAGTATTCTGGCGGTTAACCCCATGTCCACCACCTCGTCCTCGGCCATGACCTCTACCTCGACGTCTAAGCATGGTCCTACACAACACCACGTAGAACAAATCTCAGATATAAGGTGAGAACAAGGAAAGGGAAAGAGCAAATCTCAAGAATCTAAGTACTATATCCATGACTAACATAAATATTCTTCACATACGCCTATCCTAAGGTTCCCTAAGTCTACTTCCTCGTATACACTCACCAAGTCAGTATCCTACATCCTTGGAGAGGAATCACAATACGACACATGGCCGACATAGTACCCCTCCAGTTGCTACTATGTGTATCTATTTGCTTGTGGTTGTTTGCTAGTCGTTTAGCTGTTTTGGATTCCTTGGCGGGGCGTTACAGATGGTATTAGAGTAAAGGTTCTAACACTGGGTACTCTAGACTATTGTGAGCCTGTTACGTTGTCCTAGGTGTTAGACTCTGTAGTTCGTGTTATCTTGTTGTCTTTTATGTCTTGTAACTGAGACGTGTGAGTGATCACTTCGCACCGCATGAAGACTAAGTGTTATAGCCTGAAAAAGTTCCCTTCTTCCTCGTTAGGTGGCTAGTGTCTAGTCACGCAGTGTTGTATTGTACAATTTTGAAGATTGTGGACTTTCTTTATAATTTTTGATGATCATAAGTTGATTGTGAAGGTCGACACCTTGTTTATATTTGATTGTGATGGTTTAGCCACACTTTGTGATCTTATTTACTTGTAACCCTCGTGGTTACACTTGATTTAATGTTGACATTGCACACATTTCTTACTTTAATGCTGAAATTGAATTTCATTTAATGTTTATTTATGACTTTAGTGGCTAAATTATTTATCTTTATTGTTTTCAATGTCGGCCATGTGTCGTATTGTGATTCCTCTCCAAGGATGTAGGATACTGACTTGGTGAGTGTATACGAGGAAGTAGACTTAGGGAACCTTAGGATAGGCGTATGTGAAGAATATTTATGTTAGTCATGGATATAGTACTTAGATTCTTGAGATTTGCTCTTTCCCTTTCCTTGTTCTCACCTTATATCTGAGATTTGTTCTACATGGTGTTGTGTAGGACCATGCCTAGACATCGAGGTAGAGGTCATGGCTGAGGACGAGGTGGTGGACATGGGGTTAACCGCCAGAATACTCCCTTTCTGAGTTCTCGTGAGGGTGAGCATGTGGAGCAGCAGGATCCTCGAGTTGATCATAAAGGTGTGGTCATCAAAGAAAACTCCACACCAGCATCTCCACCTTGTAAATCTGATGACGAGACCTTGGCCCAGGCTCTCTCTCGGCTCAAAATGGGAAAAAGGAAAAAGATTGAAGAATCAGGACATCCAGTTAAAGTGAAGAAGCCATTTGCTATTCGGGATTGGCCGTTTGGGTGTGGACCTAACGCACCTGTTCTGTCTAAGGAAGAGAAGGAAAGCTTTTGTATACAGCCTTCCGCTTCCATGAAGATAATTGTAGACTCAGATGAGGACCCTGAGGAGTGTCCCCTATCTGATAACGAATAGTCTAGTAGTGGAAGAAGGGATGTAGTACTTTTCTTTCTTGTTGCCTTGTTAGACTGAAACTTATTATGTTTGTGTTGTGCACATGACACTTTTTTATGATGTGTTTGTTGTACCTATCTTGCGGCTACCAGGAGTAAGCCTTATCCTAGGGGGGGAGGATGTAGTACCCCTTTAGTTGCTACTATGTGTATCTGTTTGCTTGTGGTTGTTTGCTAGTCGTTTAGCTGTTTTGGATTCCTTGGCGGGGCGTTACAGATAGAGTACCCAGTGTTAGAACCTTGGCTCTGATACCATCTGAAACGCCCCGCCAAGGAATCCAAAACAGCTAAACGACTAGCAAACAACCACAAGCAAACAGATACACATAGTAGCAACTGGAGGGGTACTACAGATATATTCTACTAAGTATAACTTGAACCTACAGGTATACTAATTAAAATCTGATATCATGATCATGTAATTATAAATTGTAATCAAACTAATGCATACCAACTGCTGAGGCTGATTGTATTCTCTTCTTTTTCCTATCCCTTGTTCGATCCCCGCTTGTTTGAATTACTTGTCTTATATACCTGATCCGATCCCCCCCTCCGCCTCCCAAAGACACAGTTCTTCATGTCTCTTTTGGCATTACCCGCACCTTTCCAGAGTGCCGTGTCTTTTGCATAAGCGATTGCTCCTCTCACTGACTGGTTACTATTTGCTTTATTAATAATTACTATGTCTTTTGCTAGGGATCATTGTTTATTAATATAACCTTATTCTACATTCAAATGATCCTTTATTTCCATAAACCATAATCGCTTCTTATTCATGTTATATTGCTGCATTTCTTTTAATTATTAATTGTTGCGTCTGGTATACATATTAATCTCTTCTTTCCCTTATCGTAGTCGGCCAGCATGAAGTCAACCTTAGATAATTAAACCTCACGTTGCCTTAGAAAAAGGAACTACTTTGGGTGATCTTAATCACATTTAAATATATCTTAGAATGTACGTCAATACATGTCTTTGTCTTGTCTTAAATGATCGTGAACTTGTTTCTCACTTAACCAGCATACTTAGCAACCGCTCAATATTGCATATCACTTGGAATCCTTGTAATGCTAATAAGCACTTATATTTCCTATTTAGTAAATATGTTTATTAAAATTATACTAATATTTAGGATGCTAATATTTATATTTATATTCTGATATTTATAATGTTATTTTTAATACTTATAATATTATCTTTGATAATTATAATTATAACAATATTGAATGTATTTTATTTATTTATTTGCTTTAGATGCTTTAGTGCTACAATTTGGGGGACATGACATGAGTTAAAGACTTTATGTTGGTTGCATACTCATCACAAACAATGTGTGTTGTATCTGTACAAAAGAATTATGTTGTGTCAAAATTGCAACCAAAACTTTGTCTTTTCCTTGAACATGGTCATGTTTCAATCCTTCTTTCATGTCTCTTTGTTGTCTTTCTACCGTACCTTTGCAGGAATGATAGACTTTCAAGTACTTTTGAGAGACTAAAGAATGGTTTTAGATTGTGTAAATCTTAGAGAGATTCAACAAGAGGCAAAGTCAAATGGTCAACATTGCATTCAAGTGTTCAAAGGCACACCTCAAAGTTTAGCACCTTTGGCACTAGTAGAAAGGACGACTTCAATGCAGATTTGATGCTTATGTTGTGATTGGAATGAAATCTAGCTTGTTACAAAAGTTGCTATTGGGGTGAGAGTTGGTGGCAAGAGCAATATTTAACATTAATGAAGAAACTGTTATTGAAAAGTGGTTTGGCACTACTTGGAGCATGGAGTTTGTAATGTCCCCAACTAGGGATTTTTGTACATTTTCTGATTCTTATGTAATTTTTTGATTTCTGATGCAAAACTACGAACTGAAACAGCAAAACAAAATGAAACTAACCAGTGGAAACTTGTTATCAATACCCTCTATGGCTGGAAAACAACTTCATCTCCACCCAAAACTAGCAAAGTTCACTTATATATGATAAATAAACCAAATGAATTTTTTTGTTAAGGTCTGATATGAAATGGACAGCCAACTTAACACCCTTTTATATGCAATTGCACTCAGATTTGATTAGATAATGCTCACATACAACCAATATCAATGCTGATATAACTGAAAGTGAACGAATTCAATCTTCAAATGCCAAAAACATACAAGAATGGAACCCTAGGGTATTAAACTTGAATGGATCTGAATTAAACTCCAAATTATCACCTTCAAATGCCTTAGTTGATTTGTAATTTACAATGACTGATATGCACAATTTCAGACTTGTAATATTTGAGTTTTGTCTGAAGACAATGAATATACAGCTACCACATGCTGGAGAGACCTCAGATGGTGAATATCTAACAAGTTTGGCAGCTGGGGATGAAAAGAAACATGCCACCAAGGCTGCACAATGCTCCACAATTGCTTAGATCTGATTTGGTGGTACCTGACGATGTTAGCAAACAGCATTTAGAGATGGAAGATGGCAGCAATGAAGTCCCCAAAGGCTGGAGCTGAATGATGAACCACTGAAAATGCTGGTAAATGTCCAAAAATGCCCCCAAACAGCAATAAATGTGGATGAAATTTGTTCAAACTGAAGTCAATCTCTCCTCCAAGGCTGGCACACCCAATGGAAGACTGGAAAATTGATTCAGCAGTGAAAAGTAGGCAGATCTGCACTCCCTAATGCTGGCGCACCCAATGAAAGGCTGGAAAAATGATTCAACAGGGAAAAGTAGGTCAGATCTGTACTCCCTAATGCTGGCGCTCCCTTGAAAGATGGCTGGAAATTTTGCATCAGCAATAAAATGAAGACCAAAACCCTCTTGGGAACCTCCAAAAGTGCTGGTGTAGTCATTAGATCTGTGAAATGTGCAACATATGATGATGAATATGCTTCCTCAATGCTGGTATACTTAAGTTTATGGCTGTATATATTGGTTGATGCACTAATGATGAAGACTTATTCCCCAAAACTGCTAATTTCACTTTGGTGATACTGTAGCAGCAACATGTAAAATTGAAACTTGGCCAAAAATGCTGATTTTTATTGTAGTTACACTATAATGACACTGTAGCAGCAACAAAATGTGTCCAAAACCCTCAAAACCAGCGATGGAAAAATGATTGCAACTTCTCCCAAGGAGTGGCATCCAAGATCTAGCAAGAATGGATGGTGGAACAAACTCCAAAATTTTGAAATCTGCAATGAAACTCTCCAAATCACAAACCACACATTTGCAAATGCTCCAAACTCAGCACACATGCAATTCCTGTATGGAATGCCAATGTTGGAGATGAGGTTTTTTGTCCCCAAATCCAATAGTGAAAATCCTAGAGGGTTTTCGTCCTTAAAGGCTGCCAAATCAACTAAGGATTTTCGTCTTTGGAAGCAAATTTGGACACAAAGCTCAAATTCTGAAAATTGTGTGGAAGAATTCAAAAAATGATGATCCAAATGAAGCCAAGCATCTCCTTTTGTAGTGCTCTAATTGGGCCCATGGGTCCAATTTCTTTAAGTATCAATAAATACTTTTTATTTTATTAGTGTTAAAAACACTTTTATTTTAATATTATTATTTAAGTTGCCCTTTAAATTAAAAATTAGTAGTCCCAACTTAAAATAATATTAAAAATTATTTCCCTTGCTTTTATCCTTTAGCCTACAGGAAATGGGGATAGGCTAGAGGTCTTCTCTATGGCTTTATTTCTGAAAAGGGGACACAACAAAGTCTTGATCAATGCATATTCTAAGTTTGGGCTATATTCCATCCTATGTGAAATATCAAAATAATGTGAAGGTAGGATTGTAGTAAAAGATTAGATCATTTTTTGGTTGGATTCCTCTTGGTTGAACTTAAAAGGATTTCATTGAATTTAGGGTGTTAGAACTTATGGATCTGACCATTGGCATGTGACCTTGGAGATTAAGAAAGACACTACAACAAAGAAGCTTTAGGTTCTGATCGTTTGCATGGAAGCTTGGATATTAGAAAGATGATATACCAAATAAGCTTTGAGCTCTAACCATTGGCATATAAGCCTGGTATTTTTGGAACTCTGTGTTGGAAATGAGTGGGTCTAAGATTGTCGATCTTACTGAACACTTAAAGAACATAAAGAAACTGGAAGTAGTGGAATGAGGAAACATTGTTATTAACAAAAGAATTGCTGGAGATGAAGATGGTCAAGATTCTGCAACTAAGGGAGGAATGTTTGACCTTTGAAGATTGGGATTGATTTTATACAAGGGAGAAGATATTTATTTTGAATGCAAAAATGTAGTATTTCCCTAGTTGAAAGGAAAGTATAGAAATAGAAAACATTTCCATAAGTCTACTGTCCTTCATTGTCATCTCGACAGGATTAGTTGCCTTAAGATACTTCATGACGGAATGCTGGAGGATACAACAAAGATTACAAAACGTGTGCTGTTATACAAATACCTTCTTTATGAAGAAGGGAAGAAGAAAGAAGATTAGGAACAATTTTTTGATGTTTATTCCATCTTCTGTTACTACATGTGAGAATAAGGCTTTTTATAACCAATCTTTAAGGAAGTTAGGAAAGTTCTGTATTCCTTAAATAATGATAAAGATCTGTATCTTGAAGACTTTCAATCATTATTCCTCCAGAGTCACTGGGAGATTGTTAAGCATGATTTTGGTACAGTAGTGGAGTCAAGAACTAAGTAAGATGATTTTGTTAGTGATTATATAGCTTCGCTATTCGCTCATACTGTTTATGCAAACTAGCTGATTTTTCTGTATTATCTAGTTATTTATTCCTTTCATGATTTATATAACGAAAGTCAAGGAAACCTATTAAAATATAATATGACACTGAAAATAGTCTTGCATTTACATATCCCCCAAAAATGTAGTCTCTAAACAAAACCAATGTACATTGGATTAATTTTTTGTCATTGGCAATGCAGGGCATTCACTAATGATAAGCCTTGGAATAATTCTAAAGAAACTTGCTTTAGAGTACAATCTTGCAGTATTGGTAAGCTCTTCTCTGTGTATTGGTTGATAATGTTGACCTCTTCCTGCCAACACATTTCTCCTTTATTGCAAATTATCAAATTAGACACAGATGAAAGATACTTTATGCACACAGCAATCCCATGGGTCATTTCTGGCCATTAAGATAATGTTCTGTTTTTATGTTTATTAAGATATATGTGAGTTTCCTGTTATAAATTTTTTCCTTTCTTTGAAAGCCAAACAATGGAAACTTATGGCAAGGAATTTCTATGGCTTGTCACTGACTAAGCCATTACAGGTCCTTTAAGAGTTTGGCCTTTACTGAAACCTTGTAATGAGGAGAAGTATTTTTAGGTGTGACTAGATGCCAAATTTGATTCTATTATTAAAGTTTAATATAACAAACAAAATTGAATTTTTGCAACATCCTAGGACATTCTATCATATGAATAGTAAATTCTAGTAGTCCAAAATGAGTGAAGCTTCTCCAGAAGCATTAAGTCCAGGAGTCACTTTGATATCAAACACTTCTTAGAGCAAAGTTCAAGACAAAATGGAATGGAAACTTAAAGGTAAGGGTATGTCAAAACTGGTATATCAAGCCAGGTAAGGGTATGCCAAAACTGGTATATCAAGCCAGGTAAGGGTATGCCAAAACTGGTATATCAAGCCTAGTTTCATTTTAAGCGGTGGATGAAAACAAAGTATTTATCCATTGGGTAAACCATAAAAGTGTCCGTGATTCTATGAAATTTGTATAGGCAATGGTTAGAAGGGATAACCTCTGAAGCATTTGAGGTTGAGATGGCACTACATTTCTTGACATTTGACAATGAGATGACAGAGGAACTATAATCCTTTAGCTTGAGAATGAAATGGCAAAGGAACCATATTCCCTCAAATTTGAGAAAGAGATGGTAAAGGAATTACATATTGCAATGTAAGATTAATGCCAGAATTTTTGGACGTAATGATGCAATTGTTGTGGAGAAGATCTATGTTGAATTCTGTGTAGATCTGTGTCTACTATCAGTGAACAGGAGCCTAGACACTTTTTAATTTGGGAGAGTAGAGTTAATGAAAAGAAACTATATTCCTCTTTATTCAACCCTTTAAGGTATGGTATAGTCATTTCAATCTATTCAAGTCATTATACATTAACAGATCATTATGTCAGTGTTACAGTATACTTCCTCTCCCCTATATAGATACACATATCCACAAATCATATAATGAATACAGATACAGTATTCTAGGATATTGTGTGGATTCGGTATCCAAAAGGATCTATACATGAGCCTATATTTGGGCTGGATCTGATACATCTAGATACAGTACCACACCGTCTGGTGCTGTATCTAGTTTAGGTTTGAAAAAATATTCAAAATTGCAAAAAGAATAAAACATAAAAAAAATGTTTGGATGCACGCACACCCACACATCTTTAAATCACTAAAGATACAAACATAATAAAACAAACTAAATATTATAAACTGAAATATAAAAACCAAAATATGTATAAATAAATATATTAAAAGTTATGTTTTACGCCCTTAGATGTATAAATAATTGAATATGTTTATAACTGCCATATCTAGCCATATCTATATTAGAGTATCTTGAAAGTCCATTGTGTCTGTATGAGTCTTTGAAATTGTATCCTTTTCCATGCAACTCTGCGATATGTATTCAAATCCCTTTCTATAAGATTAATATATAAGTTCACACTAGTAATACAAGACTTAGACTCAGCTCAGACCCGACAAGCTGATTTTTGACTCGGACTCGAACTTGTGCCTAGACTCAGCAAATTGAAAAACCCAAGAAATTCAAAGACTTTTAAGGATTTAAAACTTGTTTCATGCACCCTTTAATAAATAAACCTTAAAGACACAATAATCTCATGAAATAGAAGCTACTTTGATCACATACGCAAGTATACATCGATTACATACGTATAAACACAAATTTTAGTTGAAGGAATTGTAATGTCCCTAATTGGGAATGCCCTAAATTTTCCCTAAATCCTTAATTTCCAATTAACAAATGAGGTAGAGAATACTTTTCACCTAATTGAAACATTGATTGAAGTCTTGCACATAGATTAGAACCATTTACCATAATCAAATTGATTAGTAGAATGGAATCATTTATCACAACCATAATAGTTAGTAGTTTGCCATAATTAGGTATTAATAAACTATTGACCAATCATTAATTCAATCACAAAGTACTCTAACATCCTTGGAGGATTTGATTCACCATGATAGGGGAGTGAGATTGTCAAAGGTGTCCTGGTAGCCAACTCTCCTAGGCCCAAGGGCAATACCCTTTGAGACAAAGGCAAGTACCCCCTTGGCCCTTTGTGGGCTCATCTTGTCCCCTCGAGTGGCATACTTAGAAGAGGCCCGCTTGTTGTACTCCTTTGGCAATCTCCCTATATTGTTACAGCATTATAGGGGAGTGAGGTTACAAAGGGTGTGTTGGTGGCTCTACTCTCCTAGGCCCAAAGGCAGTACCCTTTGAGACAAAGGCAAGTACCCCTTTGGCCTCCTTGGTCCCCCATTATAGAACACATTGGTTCTCCCTTATAGGACACATTGGTCCTCCATTATAGAACACATAGGTTCTCCATTATAGGACACTTGGTCCTCCATTATAGAACACATTGGTCCTCCATTATAGAGGTGGCGTACATAGGAGAGTGCCCCATTGCTGCCCCTCTTGTAATCTCCCTTCTTTTATCATGGGGGCAAATACACACATAGTAATTTACTCAAATTCAGACTTGCAAATAACCATATCAGCAATATCAAATTCAGACTGGCAATAATCATATCAGCAATATCGAATTCAGACTAGTAAATAATCCTATCAGCAATACATAATGGTTTATGATTATGCTAGCATAGAATATGAATAATGATATGCATGAAAATCTTGATCCTATTTAAACCCTTTATTATATGCTTTAATTATTCGATCACAACTATATCAACTTACTATACAAACTGGACCTTTATTGCCCACAGATCTCTTACTTCGCTTTTCCTAATTCCTTCATCGATCCCTATCTGGTTTGGATTGGTCTTCCTTTTATGAACCGATCTGCCAAGAGTCATACCCATTCAATAGTCAATGGGTGCGGTCTTCTCTAAGGGACATGCCCCTTTGGTAATTATTGCCGCTTGGAGGGACATGTCTTGACTTTTCATTAAGTTTAAATCGATGCTCTAAACTGCTCATTGCTGCCTATTAGGAATCGGGCCTGTTTGAATAGTTTGACCGCTGCTGTTAATGTTAAGAATCGATGGTATATAGATTTGTTTATTTATTACTAAGGCATAGTCATTTTATTAATATTAGTGTCTTATGAATATTATTTCATATTGTTTTCTTGTGAATATTCTTTATTATTATGATGTTTATAATTAGTAGTTATATCCATTATGATAATTGCATTATAATTATAATATTATCTAGGATAATTATAATTATAATAATAATATTTAGATTACAATTACTTATATTTATATTTTTATATTTATTAGATTTTGTTATTCCTATTTTAATATTTCATATTTGTTGTTACAATTTTGGGTGACATGACAAAAATAACTCAAAATAACACATTTAGATATATAATATTGTCAAATGTATACAAAACTCATGGAATATGAAATCCATTGCATCAAAAGTTCCAAACAAATATTAAAACAGAAGTCAAAAGTCTATGACTATATGGCTTAGAGGAGCTTGTATCACTCGGCTGGTTGGCCCTCCTACGTGGGTGTCTAAGATAGGTTCTGTATGATGATGCAACCATGATATATGCTTGTGTCTCAGACTCAGTGACATCCACACCAACATCCAAGGGGTCTCCTTGTGCTCTATCCTCCTCCTCTACCATGGCTACTGCTTTGCCCCTTGATCCACCTGATCAACCCATGCTAAGTCATCATCGCTGAAGATAGGAACGTCAACCTCAGTGTTCCACTCTGACTATGGATCAATCTCCTCTAAAGCGATAGGAGAGAAGTCAACGTCCAATATCTGCTTGGGATGGAGGTGAAAGTTGTAATGAACATACACAAGATCATTCAACCTTTGCATTGACAACCTATTGCACATTTTGGAGTGTATGTGCTCAAACATACTCCAATTGGGCTTACATTTTGAAGCACTACATGGCTGGCTCAAGACACGAGCTGCAATCTTCTAAAGATTTGGCACCTTAGCACCAAACATATCCCACCATGCATCTGAAATGAAAAAAATTATCAATCAATTCTATTATGTAACTTTTAGTTTCACAGTTCACTTTCAATATTAAGTTATTAATGTAAAATGGTAAAAGAGAGAAAAGTTTATGTAACATGTCAACCGTTCACTGAAGTAATTTTTCCTAAGTTTTCACTTTGCGAGTAAATAAACTATGTAACTAACCATTGCAATAAAAAATTTCTTTTCTTTATTGAGAACAAATGAACATAGATGTCAGAACAATATTCAACATAGATTCCATTTCAATATCATAATTTCACAATTTACAATATTTCAAGAATGTATACAAGTACATACATAGCTCAACCGAGCTTCAAAGCAATAGATATAGATGGTCCAGGAACCTCCTTTCAAATCTTGGTCTTCTTGTCGCTTGCTGAGGAGGAGAAGCATCACTCAAGTGCTTTTCTGCCAACCACGGACTCCTATGCAGTCCCTTGCACACCTATCAATCAATAGATGGCCCTACCCTTCGACGAAGAGATTGGTGGAGTAACCAGGTAACGACAACTAACTGAGCTTAGTGCTGTGTTCTATATAACTAGAACTTGTAAACCCACAATCTAGGACTAGCATGCAAATAAATGGATCACAGTGAATTGACAATGGAGCCAAAGGTAATCACACTACTTTGGCCAAAGTGTTCTCACTTAGTACTTCGAGTGATAGTCATCCTACTCACATACACTACTCAAGCTCGACTTGACTTTAGGCCACTATAATCTATGCATAGGTATTTCCTCCTGTGGGTAATCTTTAACCCTAGAAACATCCTATTCCTTTTCCCACAAACTCTATGATATTTCTACTCACAAAACATATAAACAAGTTCCCTCCTTTCAATGGACAATCAATCCTAGGAGTAACCCACTAGCTATCTAGTATAATCAAATATCTTTAGCTATGAATAACCCTTAAGCTATCCTTGTTTAATCATATCTAGTATAATAGTACCAATGACAAACAATTCCTCCTATTATTGAGTAATTACAAACACTTTCACAGAAAAGCATAAACAACTTCTTTTTCTTTTCCAAAGCAAATGCTATGTTTCCCTAGTGCAAGCAATCTCAAGTAGTTCAAACAAAGCATTCAAAATTCAATCTTTCATAAACAAAGACAAATAAAGGAAGATTATATCTTCATGCCTGTATTACGCTTAACCAATTGACTAACTTGATGCTCAGCCTTCTACAACAGCTTCCTAGCTTCACTTTATCAACCCAAAGCAAGATTCTAACTCAATTAATGCAACACTCTCACAAAGTAGTTCTCAGCCTTATTTAAATATTTCCCAGTTCTCACAGAATAAAGCAGCAGAGTAAATTTTGCAAAATAAGAAGTGCGTCCCAAATGAGAGCACTAACCTCTCTATTTATATAGAAAAATGAGACATTGCAGCCTATAGAAAAGGCATGCAAAATGACAGCTTAATCCATGCAAGTTGACTCACTTCACTTAGCTTAAAAGGTGGTAGCAAACTAAACACAAACTCAACATAAGAAGCTACAGGTCAACCCATTTATTTGGCAACAGCAAGAGAATTATTCAATTGTGCTCATGTTAAAATGATGACAGTCGAATTGCATCAAAGATGGACTTCTACAACAAATAGAACTTCATATTGTGGCGCCAAGTATGCAGCCATTCTCCCTATTGTTTGGGTGTGGCTTTACTTTTTGAAACAGTCTTCATTCTTGTTGTCCTTGATTTTTGACTTGTTAAAAAAACGGGATAACTAATCAAAATTTTGCATTAAAATTGAAGGTTTTCTTCTCTATGGCACGCATTATGAGGTGCTTAGAGTGGCAAATCTCAGTTTTAGGTTTATAAACCTTTGGGCTACTCCTTTTCCCTCTTATGTTTCCGTTTTCGTCAATTTCTGAGTCTTTTTCAGTATGTTTTTGGTCAATTTCGGGTTTTTGAAGTAACTCAGCAAATAGGGAAATTTTGACTTAAAAGCAAAATTGCTAAAGCTCTTAAAAATTCCGAAATTGCTTAAGTGACTCTAAAATCAGAATTTGTTAAGAGTCTTCATTTTTGACAAAAGCAAAATTGTTATTTGATCAAAAAAGTCCGATTTTATTTAAAACATTTGTAAAAGCTTCAAAAAGGCCCGAATTTGTTTTAAACAAAATTGCTAAATGATCTAAAAGGCCCGATTTTGCAAAAAGAACTTGTGTTGACTTCATAAAAACCCGATTTCATGTTTTAATGTCATTTTTATGTTGCAAAAAAACTTCAGAAAGTCCGACGCCATTCTGATTCGAGCCATTTGAATCCTTTTTTGTTTTGACTTCCCTATTTCAAGGAGATTTTATCGATCTTAATGCTTGAAGGTCAGATTTTCTTCTGTAAATAGCCTGGTTTCTTCTATTTTCTGAATACGCTTAGGGTTTCTCCTCCATTTTTCTTATTTGCGGATTTATTTCCAGGTATGTTGTTCATTTCTTTTTCCTTCTCAACGTTTTCTGTTGTTTGTCATTTTTATATAACACGTGATTTACTTATACGCATTTCGTTTTAGATTTTAAACGTCTTTTATTCAAAACGCGTTTTTCTTTAACAGTTTTACACGTTTTTACTGTTATTCGCCTTTGTCAATATTCGTTTTTCTTTTTTGTTTTACAAAAACGCGTTTTCATAGTCATTGTCTACCTTTATATAATGCGTTCTCACTGTTATTTACCCCGCCTTCACTTAATACACATTTTTCATTTATCATATATCCTTCATAAATCATATGCCCTCCGTTTTCCTTCATCTCATCAATACTTGCTTTCCTTATCATTCCATACACCCCTATTCTTAAACTCCATTCTGGACGGATTTTCCATTCTTAAAATGCCTTATATATATTGAAAACGTGTTTTTCATCATTTCATTTTTCCAGCAATAAAGCTTTCAATTCAAATCCTCCATTGTCATTTTCCACAAATAATTCACTTTGAGTCATATTTCGGGTTTTGAGAACCAAAAATGCAGGTCGGGATTTTATAATTTGAATTACAATTTTCAAAATTGCAAAATTGTAAAATTGTTAAATGCCCCAAAAATCTCGACTGCCTTTTATAAAAATTGCTATAGTCATAGAAAAACCCGAAATGCTTTTAAAAAGCTCAAAAGTCGAACTTTTTTTTGACATAACTCCAAAATCCAAGCCAAAAATCTCTTTGTCTTGCTGTTTCAAGAAGACAAAACGTTGTTTTTGATTGCCATCATTCCATCAAGTTCCGAATTCGTCTTCACCATTCGCTTTCCATCATTTTTCTAAAGACCATTTCATTGTCCTAGGGTTTGAGTTTCACCATGTCCACTCACGTTGATGTTGATGATGTTCTAACCTTATGGGGTTTTCACCGCAGCCTTGCAGATTCCTGTTCAATGACAGACGAACCAGCTTCTCCAATTAGCAAAAAGATGAAGTACAAATTTGATAAATATCAGAATGAGATTTCCCCATCTCACGTGGTTTCAAATATTGACGAAATCAAGGACACAGAAATTGGGCATGTTGATATGTCTGAGTTTCTTGGAAGAGCTGAGAAATCTACTTCTCCTGATATGCAGAAATTGCTGAGAAGTCATATTCATCTGGTCTCTTCTTTTCCTGTTGCTGCTCTTGAACCTGAATTCGTTCTTGCATGTGCATCCCATTTTGACAGTCAATCTAGAACTATCAAAGACGATGATGGTAACGTAGTTATTAGACTAGATGCTGAGACAATTAACAGAATTTTCAGAGTTCCTGATGCTACTACATATTCAGAGATGACATTGAAGAGTGCTCACAAACATTTCGAGCAGAAAAAGAATGATTGTATCAAACATATCAATTCTAAGTGGCTTCTCAAATCACGACCTTGTGTGACCCGGATACCTAAATTGTATCGGTCTGATTTTAAGGAAGAAATTAATGATATGATCACTCTTCTAAGCAGAATAGCAGGGTTGAAGGTTTCCAATGTGTTTGAAAACTGGATGTATAAATTCATTGTAGTCATTAGAAAAGCACAGCATCCAATATTCTGGGGAGAAATAATCAGTGACAGTTTGTGTGAACAGCTTGCACAAGTCCCTACCACTCTTACCTTCTACATGAACTCATATTTGGTTTATATAGCAGCTTCATTAAGACATTTTCCAGGCCTATCTCCTCAAGGTGACAGATCATTGGTGCCTGTATGGGAATATTATGATCAGTTAACTTTAAAACCAAGCCGGGCACATTATAGAAGAGTTCAAGATGCTTTCTTTGGGTACTTTATGTGTTTATTTGACAAAGCATTAGCAAACAACAGGGTATCTGAGGCGGCTTGGAATAAAGTAAATGAGTATGGCTGCTTGTTTCTTCAATTCCCTACCTTCACTTATATGAGAGTCGGTTGCTTTGAAGACCAACCTTATATGCTTCCAAGGTATCCGACTGATAAGATTATTCTGATGGAGCTAGGAAGGCAGCTGATGGTAGTGCATGCACGTCAAGTTACACAACACAAGACTGGAGTCAGTATTTCATCACATAATCCATTGGTAATTGGGAGGTACTCTTTGACAACTTCTTCAAGAGCCAAAGCAATGGAGACTGAACTTCAGGAAATAACATTGAAAAGATTTAAGGCTAGAATAGATTTTGATTATAGAAGGATGAAAGACAAAATTAAAAGAGCTTTCACT
Organism: Sequoia sempervirens; assembly: GCA_007258455.2. Classification (NCBI taxonomy): domain Eukaryota; kingdom Viridiplantae; phylum Streptophyta; class Pinopsida; order Cupressales; family Cupressaceae; genus Sequoia; species Sequoia sempervirens. The sequence goes on from VDFB02281492.1 coordinate 186,666,099, forward strand.
CATGTTCACCGTATTGAAGACATTTGGGCAGACCTCCGGACAGAAAAAGATATATACAGAATGGATTATTGCAGACTTACAGTGGAGCAAATTGTTGATCTGAATCTAACCTTAATTCCAGAAGGTGTAATTGATGATAGGCAGATTTTAGATCCTGAATATGAAGAACAAGGAGTTGCTAATGCGCCCATTCCTGCAATCCAGTGGTCTCAAAAGGAATCTGTCTCTATCTTTGATAGATTTCAATCAGTCTTGGCAAACACCAACGCTTGGCTCAAAAGCATAGGTGTCAAGACTATTAAAATCAGAGTTAGGGCTGAAGATGATCCAGCTGGTCCTAAGGGATTGAAGTCAGAAATTAGAGAGAAATCAAAAGAAGGAGCTTCCTCTTCAGGTACTAGAATTAAGTTGAAGGTAAGCCGAGCTGCAGAACTACCATTGGAAAAAGAAACACTAAAGGGAAAGGAAGTTAATCAAATGCAGATTCAGGTTTTGGATCAGCAAGAAGAAGAAGAGGTTCTTGAAACCTCTACCATTCTAAGTGAGATAACTCCTCACATTGAAGCTCCAATACCGGAATCAGCCATATCTCCTGTGTCCCCTATCGACAGTGATGTTGATTCCTTCTCCACAGTTTTTGTCCCTTCTATTCCACCTCAAGAAACTAGTCATCAGTCTTTATCAATAGTGAATACTCCCATGAGAAGCTTGCCCAATAACTTGGAGAATATTTTTGATACAAATCCAATCTTTCCAACCATGTCAGAAATAACTCTCCCAGAGATAGATACATCTGTAGTGAGCTTTGATTGTTTCATGGCTAATCCTAGTTGTAATTTGTCTTCTGAGCAAAATATAGTTGCTATACAAACTGAGGCACCATCTAGAATTTCAGTTGTAACACAAACTGAGTCTATTTCTACGGAGACTGCAGTTGCTATTTCAGATGTGACAACCTTGGATCTTCCTCCATGGTTGAATTCAATTGCTCCCAAAAGAAAGAAACAAGCAGTGTCTCCTGATATTTTTGATTTCCAAAAATTGAAGAAATCAAAACCAATGGTTGCAAAGAAAGCAAAAACAGTCTCACAAGTGTTTGTTGACAGCAATAAAATGAAATATGCTGAAATTGCAGAACCTCTTGTTGATAAACCACATGAAGAGATGCAGGTGTCTGATTACAGGTTCACTAGGGTGGAATTGGGCAAGCAGACTCATGCCAATATGATGCAAGATGCTCAGAGTTCAGTAACAATTTTGGCACAAAGCTATAATGAACTTCTAGCCAAAAAGGAAAAGCTCAAGGAAGACAATGATCAGCTAGTTTCAGTTATTCAAAGGATTACTGGATCATCAGAAGCAATTGATTCTCTATCTTCAGTTCCTCCTAATCAATCAGTCAGACAATTAGAGAAAATTGCACAAAAGGCCAAAGCAATTGATTCATGGATAACTCAGCTGATTGATCAAAGCATTCCAATGATTGAAAAGACGTTGCAAGTTCTAAACAATGTCAGAATAGCAAAGATAAAATTGAATCAAACTTTGGAAGCTTTCAAGCAAAGTTTGGAATCGCTTGAAAAGGATTTAAAAATCTGGCATGAGATAGATCAAGTCAAGTTACAAATTCTATGCAGCAACTCAATCCTACCAAACAGAGAGAAATACATAGAATTTGAAGAACTTATGAAAAACAAGTCATTGGTTACTCAAGATCTCATCAAAGATATCTAGGCCACTCTAGAAATGAATGATGAAGTTCAACAGGATATTCTTTTAAGTTTTGAGAAAATCTCTTGCACAGTTTTGAATCATGAAGATGAATTACTTGCAGCTGATTTAGTTACTACAAAAATGGCAACCAATCTTCGTCAACAATTGGAATCAGAGCATTTTACCATGGATTCGATTCACAAATTTGTTAATCATCAGATAATCCTTGATAAAATGCAAACTTCTTATGAAGAACATAGACTTGCAACAATCAGATACTTTGATGTAATCTTGAAGACTGTTGCAGTAGCCAAGAACACATTGGGCCCCGATGCAAATGAATTGCAGATGATCATCAGCAAATTCTTATCTTTCAAAGATAGGAACGTGACAGATTAAAATATTAGGTTGTTTTATGTATTTTTACTTTCGACGAGTATATGTAAAAACAAGTTTTGCAATTGCAAGTGTTCTTTCCTTGCAATTTTGAAAAATGTAATTACATGTAAAATCTTACAAGACAAATCACAATTTGGATTGTAATTTTGAATAAGTCAATTGCAATTAGTTATCGGTTGAGAGATTTTCTCAAGTTTGTTGAGATCCTCCACCTTTTTCTCCAGACCTTCCTCCTATAAATACTTGAGGGGTCTATTGTAATCTCATATCTTTTTAGCAAGCAAGAAAACTCTGCAGAATTTTATACTCGTAAAAAATTGTGAATTTTCAAGTAATATCAAGAAGTTAGAATTTCAGACTTTGAGCTGAATTCTCATTTTGCATCCTTCATGTTCTTATGTCATTTTGGAGCATTATTTTGTGACTACTTGAGAATTGTGGAATATTACTGAAGAGAGATTCAATTCAAATATCTGCAGTCTTTGTGCTGTAAATATGAAGATTGAATTTGTAGTTAGTATTAGAAATTGAGAACAATTGCAAGTCTTTGTGCTCGTATTAATTCTCATTTAGAATAGTTAATAGATACTTCGTAGTTACAGATTTTGAGCTTTTTTTATGTTGTATGTTTTCATTAAGTAATTATTCTGAAAAGGGTAGATAGGATCTCATTCCTCAAGACTTTGTGCTTATTGGTTGTTTTCCCGTCCCGGAGGAAGTAACGGAAGTCTTTGTGCTTTCAGGAAACTTTATTTCCTCTTTTTTAATTCCACTGCATAGCTGCTGTAATAAATTTTATCAACATATACTGTTTCTTTTCTGTGAAGAGAGAAGAATAAAATCTTTCCTAAAATAAGAGGAACGATTGCTGTCCTACCCATTTAGTTTTATTTAGTTAAAGGGGGAGCCTTCCCTTAATTAGGAGAGTTTAATCTCACGTGCTGTGGTTGAAATCACGATTTTGTATACTTTCACAAGAATACAAAATTTCCAACCAACAATTCTACAGGCAACAGTCATTCTATGTCGACTTAGTCACAGCTTTATTGAGCAACACAACAAAAATGAGTCGCTTTTCAAAGATGGTGTATTTATTTGGTGCTTTGTCTAATTCACATCTTGCTGTACACGTTTCCTATTCTCATGCATTTCACTTTATTTTGCAGTTGGTATCTATTTCATCGCATTATATTATAGCATTCAATGTTGAGTAATTTACTGTTTAATAATTCCAAAATGCATTGTACATAGTATCGACTATGGCTTGCTATCTATATCGACCATATTGCTGCGCAATACATAGCATATAATTTGACCTTTATTCAATGCCAATATATGTTATACCCGGCCTTTAAATACTTTGTATATGTTACATACAAATCGGCCCATGTTTATGTAAATAAATCAGCCTCTAAGCATTACATATGTTAATCGATCTCCAAGCATATATTTATATATAAATATATATTCATATATGTATATGTACATATATATATGTATATCAATAATATCACACACACACACACACACACACACACACACATATAGGTATATGTATATATATATATATATGTATATATATGTTAATATATATATATATATATATGTATATATATGTTAATATATATATATATATATCTCATGTCAATAAAGTATGTATAAATTTGATATACAAATGAGTATGAACAAGTTAACATTCTCACAGTAATAATAATTATATCGATTGTGTACATATATATATATCTCATGTCAATAAAGTATGTATAAATTTGATATACAAATGAGTACGAACAAGTTAACATTCTCATAGTAATAATAATTATATTGATTGTGTACATATATATATTCCTCTATGTACATGTATACGTATGTGTACATATATTGATACATTCGTATGGGCATGTCCGTTTGCCAAACATACATGTGTATCAATACATGTATACATATGGATATATGTATATATCATATATACATATATATATACACATTCGATTGCACACCAAACACAAACACAATTACTATTGTGTTTATAGGGAATAGACATGTGATGTATTTATACATATACACATTCATGTTGTACTGTCCATTTGATAGCTCCATGCTCACAAGCAACTCATTCATAAGCGTGCATAGGTACGTCTACCTATGTACTCTCATGTACGTGTTCATGCATATGGACTATCGTCGACATGCATATGTATACATATACATACATTCCACGTGTGTTCAACTCATCAATACAAGCATAGTAATTCAAGGAAGAACTCATCAGCTCTAACAGATAAACATCACCCAAGCATGCATTCAACAGTAATCATAACCCTTACTAATGCAAACATTCATACTAAGGATGACTTACCAATTCCTAACATAATAACTTGACTCAACCATTCTATTATGAGTGTGTGTGTAACCTTAGATAGGTTATGTTACTGGTTACCCGACCAAGATCTTCTCTTGAGTGATACTTCCCCTCGCACTTGGAGGATTGAACATATCCTTGCATCAACTAACACATTCCCACAATAGTCAGCTGTTCAACAAAATATGCATTACACATAATATTTCTCCGCAGTTAGAATATCCAATTCAATAACTATCTATTTCACATATATGCATTTCTTCACATATCATTAAATGAAATAACATTCATTCATAAATCATCGATAACAAAGTGCAAGCACAATTTATTCTCTTTCAAAATTCAAATTACATTCACATTTACCCTACATAGTAATAGTAAATAGTAAATACACAATTGGGGTGTAACAGTTTAATTTTTAAATTTAAATTATACCTTTAATAGATTTTTACTTGGCTACAATGTTGTCCAACTTGCCTTGCATATCCCTCGTACAAAGAGGTTTCCTTGTGCAAGTTTGAATATCTCTATCTCACTGACTATCTTTGCTCCAACTAATGAATCATGTGCCATTCGCTCTACAACTGTGTAGAGCCCACTCAACACCTCTTCATCGGCCTTGAAATATGGGCGAAATTGGATTGCCAGATTGAGGAAGTAGGCAGTTGCATGGAAAGGCTTGTGAAGCTAAAGGTGCCATTGTCGATCAATGATCTCCCATATGGGGTACTTAGCCTCAACCCTTGAATAAACAGATCTAATGGCCTCCTTCACCCTATCCGTTCCCTCATATATGTAGCCCATTGTGGGCTTCTCTCCATCAACAACTCATAGGAAAACTAAAGGCTTTGTGAACTGCAATCATTGTGAAACATTAACAATGAACATAAATAAGTGTGAACAAAAATAAGCAAATGAAATGGAAACACGAACAAAATATAATGGAAAGTTACCTCTACAATCTCCTTGGCCCGTTGCCAAAAAATCTGCTCATCAAAAACCCAATCAACCACATCAACCCTTGCATTGGTCTTTGCATATGATGATGCGGACCACTCCTCACTTACAAACATGTGCCTCAAAGCGGCCTTGGACTGAAACAAGGATTGCAATGTGATAAAATTGGTTGCAAAGTGGGTTATTCCAGGATCAGCCAACTCTTTCTTACTTGTGAATTTCATCATAAGGGTTAGGACCCAAGTATGATTATATATATATTTATAAATATTTCCTGCTTGCTTTATACATGTTTTGATCTAGGGCAGTTTGCCAAGATCCTCCAATATGAGGTCAAGGCAATGAGCAACACAAGGAGTCCAAAACAAGGAGGGGTGCCTATCCATAAGAATTCTACCTGCAGCAACATAATTTGCTGCATTATCTGTAACTATTTGTATTACATTCTCCTCACCCACCTCGGCCAAGACTCCCTCCAAGGCCTCACAAAGGAACTCGGCATTTTTTGTGTTTCCTAAAGCATCAATTGACTTCAAGAACATTGTGCCACTTGAGAAAGAAAAAAAACAGCAACTCAATAAATTAAAAATTAAAATTCTTAATCACTAAATCAATGGATTTTACAAATAAAACTACTTGAGAAAGGAAAAAAACGGCAACTCAGTAAATTAAAAATTAAAATTCTTAATCACTAAATCAATGGATTTTACAAATACAAGTACTTGAGAAAGAAACAAGAAAATTCAACAATGTTGTACTTCTATCGATTCAACCATTAGTCATGATGTTGCAACCCTTCTTCCTCCATATGTCACATTGCTCATCAATTTTGGATTTCACATTAGCCACTTTTTGAGTCAAAATAGCCCTTTATCTCCTCGTCATTAGGGGCTTTGAACCCCACACCACAAATAGTAATGGCATCTATCATATTTTTCCAATAAAGAGACTTAAAACAAATCAAATAAACAAAATAAGTATTTTAAATTTAAATTAGGAGTTTAACTTTAAAATCTTCAATGCCACTACTCTTAAAAGCAAAAAAAATCAATAGACATAGAAATCAAACTATGTATTTTAAAACAAAAATAATAATAATTACCGGGTTGCATTGAATAGTGTGGTGCAATAGAACTAGAAGTCTCCAATTGCACTTTTTACTACATCATGCTTGTCCTTGTTCCAACCCATGCTCTCAAGCGATGATTGGGAACCTTGACTAGTGTGTGGAAGAAAATATGAATCTAATTTGGATGAAGATTTACGAATTCGAGGCCCAATACTTACACTACCACTACTCATAGATCTAGGAAATGGAGGAATTGAAGAACTCTCTCCACCAATGGCTGCTCTTGTAATGCCTCCTTTCGGAATAACCCTAATTCTCGCTCTAGAAATACAAGCTAGTGTAGTTAAGGTTATCACTTATCAACTAAGTACTTCAAACAAGATAAATCTTGGTTTAGGTCCTGCAATTATGTTAGATAATATTGGAAATATGTTTCATATGATCAAAACATAATAAATGCCTTATTTGTTTAAAATACATAACTATTCCAAGACTATCTAGACTACCGATATCCATAATGCATAGTGGGAGTTTTATTCATAATAGGGCCTGGATGAGAAGCAGAATAAGTCCGCCCAAAGCTATCCATCTAAGCTCAAGAGCACGAGCGTCCGACCAAAACAACCCACCTCTTGGCCTCGCGTGACAGGAACGTCCGACCAAGACAATTCCACCCTTGGAGTGGCGTGCCTAGTGGATACACTTGTATCTGCTTTTCCTATCTATGTTGTCTTATCCATCCTCCTTATGATTGAGATCCCTTGAACCCATCTTAACAATCAATCATGGTTTGGCTTGATAGGGTAATCTTGAAAGGAGTGCTTGTAAACTACTCAACCCATCTAAGCCTAAGAGCATGAGCGTCCGACTGAGACAATTCCACCCTTGGAGTGGCGTGCTTAGCATGGAAGGCCTGTAAACAACATCCTCCTAACTTGCTCCCTTCAACCTTACATTTGATTGATATATATTTATAAAATCTATTCATTTACATAAAGAATCATAATTACTTATAAGGCTCAATAATTGCTGCAAGCATCATTATTAGACAATCGTAAACAATATCTATATATATATTTTATATAAATATATGTATATCCATCATTGTTTCTCATTATCAATTTATAATAATTTCTTATATATATATATATATATAATTATTTTATTATATTTGAATTCTTAATTCATTTACTAAGATGATTAATGTTAGTTTTATGATCAGATTAATGACACAAATTTTTTAATTCAAAATCAGACACAATAACACAACAGATACCCTGGGAAAACCCTCCTCTTGAGGGAGAAAAACCCAACAACAATATATATCTCTTATATATATAAGTAATGGCAACAATACACTTTACAATGTGGCCACACACAAGGCCAATATTCAGCACCAGCAATGGCTATAACAACAAATAACAGTCTGCCCTTCCTTGAACACAATTCTGCACTTGAAAAGATTCACAATCTGCCTTCAAAGAAATTCACACTAGAAGGAAGGATCTGCTCTTGATAGAAATCGCACTTGAGAGAAGGAATAATCAAACTTGCTTGATGATGAAATGGGTGAGAATGAACTTCTATATATACATTTGCTGGAGAGGTCGCACCTCTACAAGAACTAGGTCGGCCACCAAAAGAGAAAATATAATTACAAATAAAAGCTGAGTCGGTCACCAAGGAAATTACAAATAATAATAAATATGATTACAAAGGAGGTCGGCCATCTTAGAGATATGTTGCCATTAAATAATCACAAATAAATAAGTATGAAGCCCGAAGCTGCAATAACATTAACACTCCCTCTCAACTAGGGAGGAATACTTCCTGCTGCACAAGACACATCACCTCATTGTGATGTCTACCACAATGGCTACAACCATATGTGGAAAAGAGACAATATCACCTCATCGTGATATCAACCATCATGGCTACTCCCATAGATGGTATGTACAAGTGTCCATCACTCAACGTGATGTTGTCACCTCATCGTGACGTTCACCATGGCTCCCCCAGAGGGTGAAACACAAGTACAAGAAAAATCATCACGAACTCTCTCACGTGATGCTGCCATGGAGTCACACACATGACATCCACCATGGCTCTCCCAGAGGGTGGAATCAAGGGATTTCACCTTGAACTTCTCTCACAGAGAAGAACTCATTAATCAAGGGATTCACCTCGAACTTCTCTCATAGAGAAGAACTCATTAATCAAGGGATTTCACCTCAAACTTCTCTCATAGAGAAGAACTCATTAATGAGGATCACTGATACTGAGACTCCTTCTCAGTTAGGGCTGTATTCTCCACCATACCAAGCTTATCTTGAAAGTACTCAAACTTTATCCTGGAGAGAGGCTTGGTGAGAATGTCTGCCGTCTGCTCATCAGTGTTGATATACCTCAATTGTATAGCTTTCCTCAATACCATATCTCTAATATAATGGTATTTGATCTCAACATGCTTGGTTTTGTCATGAAACACAGGATTGACATAAAGCTTCACACAACTCTGGTTATCACAATGAATGATAGTAGGCTCCATTGATTGCCCAAACAACTGAGCAGGAGCCACACGCCAACACTCGCTCGCCTTGCACCATGCACAAATGAAGCAACATCTAGAGGTTCTTTTCCGATCGGTGACACCCTGCCCAATCAGAATCAGTATAGCCATGCAACTTCAGATCCACACCTGAGAATATCTCAACCCATATCCAACTGTGCCACGCAAGTATCTCAGGATATGTTTTGCTGCAACAAGATGTATCTGTCTCGGTTCACACATGAACTGACTAAGTGCACTCACAGCATAACAATGTCTGGTCTGGTGTTAACTAGATACATCAAGGACCCAATCAACTGCCTGTACATTGTAGGATCCACCAAGTCTGAACTAGCTGCAGCCTCTTTCAACTTATGCAAGTTGGTCTCCATGGGTGTAGACATGGATTTGCAATCCATCATACCAAATCTCTTAAGTATATCAATGGTGTACTTCCCTTGACTTAGAATCATCTCATCTGGCTTTTGCCAAACTTCTAAGCCAAGGAAGTAATGCATGAGCCCAAGGTCCTTCATTTCAAACTCAGAAGCCAACTCCTTCTTGCATTCGAGAATGAGGTGCTCTTCACTAGTAAGAATCAAATCATCAACATACAGGACCAAAATCAATGCTTCACCATCAATTACCTTAAAGTACAGGTTCGAGCCAACATCGTTCTTGAGGAAACCCAAGCTTGACAGGTAATGATCAATCCTTTTGTACCATGCATGAGGTGCCTGCTTAAGACCATACAAGGCCTTCTTCAGCCTGCAAACATAAGACTCCTTCCCATGTACCTTGAATCCTTTAGGTTGCTCGATATAAACTTCTTCCTCAATCACACCATTCAGAAAGGCTGTCTTCACATCCATCTGATGAATCTTCCATCGTCTAGATGCAGCAATGGCAATGATGGTTCTGACAGAAGTATATTGAGCAACTGGAGAAAAAGTTTCTTCATAGTCAACTCCCTCTTTCTATGAAAACCCTCGAGCCACGAATCTTGCCTTGTATTTCTCAATGCTCCCATCAGCTGCATGCTTGATCTTGAAGAGCCATTTTGAAGATACCACAATTTTTCCTTCGGGTCTAGGAACGATGTCCCAAACATCATTCTTGAGAATTGACTGATACTCCTTTGTCATAGCATCTTTCCAAACTTGTTTACTAGAAGCTTCCTCAACACTGGAAGGTTTAGACTCAATAATCTGGCTCATCAAAGCAACATAACTAGGAAACCTGTGAGGTCTCTTGCTTTCTCTAAAGGTTCCCTTTGGAGCTGCAAACCTTTCTGCCTCCTGCTTTGTTTTCCTAGCCCAAAGGGGTCTCTTACGTCCAATCACGATGTCTGTAGGCCCATTAGTAGGTTCCAAGGGCTCAACTGGATCATCATCTTCTTTTGGTTCTGGAGCCTCCCTCTGAATCTCAGGAGCATGGTCAACTTCCATATCGTGTGAAGACTCTTCATTATTAATCTCCATGTGAGTGCCCTTAGATCTCCTGAATGCAACATCTTCCTCAAATGTGACATCTCTACTGATCTCGATCAACTTCTGGCCTGGGATGTAGATTCTGTAAGCTTTAGCTATCTCACTGTAACCAACAAATATCCCCTTCTTGCCAGAAGGCTCCAACTTTGTTCTCTTTTCCTTTGGAACATGAACATAAACTGGACATCCAAAGATCCTCAAATGACTTAACTTTTGGCTTCTTCCCAGTAAGGCTTCTTCAGGAGTCATGTTCTCCAGGATTTGGTGGGGACTTTTGTTCTTAACATAAACAGCTGTCCTGGATGCTTCTTCCCAAAGGAATGTTGAAAGATCTTGGTCATGGATCATAGCTTTCACTGCTTCCATAATAGTCCTGTTCTTCCGTTCAACAACACCATTCTGTTGAGGATTGTAAGGGACACTGAACTCCCTCTTAATCCCAGCTTCAACACAAAAATTCCGAAAGCTACCAGAGGTGTATTCTCCTCCATTGTCGGATCTCAGAACTTTGATTTTCTTCCCTAAAAGATTTTCCATCTGAGCTTTAAACTCCTTGAACCTTTCTAATACTTCCTCAGATTCCTTAGATTTCAAGAAGTAAATCCAAGTCTTTCTAGAGTAGTCATCAATAAAAATAATATAATACGAGAAACCACTCGAAGAAGCAACAGACATTGGACCACATAAATCAGAGTGAATGAGATCTAGAATACTTTTGGATCTACTTTCTCTACTATGAAAAGGACCTTTAGTATTCTTACCCAAAGCGCAGCCCTTGCAAGTACCTTCGTGCTCCTAATCGAACTTTGGAAGGCCTAAGACCATCTTCTCCATGATAGGTAGGGCTCGAAAGTGAAGGTGAGCCAATCTTCGATGCCAAAGATCACATAAGCTTGAGGAATCATGCACCAACGCCTGAAGTGGTCGAGTGCATAGCCTGTAGAGGCACTCATGATGAACTCCAATCACACTAGCAGTCTTGATACTTGAGTTCTTTGTCCACACAAGAACTTTACCCTTTGAAAATGCAACTTGGTATCCCTTGTCTTCCAAGGCTGAAATGGAAATAAGGTTTCTCTTGATGCCTAGAACAAGTAGTACATCATTCAGCTATAGGGTAATGCCGGAATCCAGGTGAAGAGTAGAGGTCCCAACTCCTTTCACTGAGTAGCTTGCATCATCTCCAATGATAACTTGTTCACAAGAATCTCTCTCCACCAAGTTAGATAGATGTGCCCAGAATCCGGTGATGTGGCGTGAGGCACCACTATCAATCAACCACGTGTTGGAGTCGGTAGGTATGGTGCTTGATAAGGCCGAATAGAATAAGTACTCACAAGAATCCTTCTGTGGAGAAACTTCACCAACATCTGCTATGGTAGCCTACTGCTTAGGCCTAGAGGGACACTCTTTAGCAAAGTGACCATACTTGTCACATCTAAAGCATTGAATCTTGGAAAGGTCTCTCTTCTTCTTGGATGTGGGGCCACCATCGGATTCCTTATCTCTATTTCTTTTAAAGTATCCTTTCTTTCCACCTTTTCCTTTCTTCTTCGAAGAATGAGAGGCAAGAACATGAATCTCTTCATCGCTTGAACTTTGACCAACGCCTCTAGCCACCAACCTTGACTCTTCTTGAATGCAGTCGGCCCTCAAATGATCAAACTTAGGAAGTTTTGATCTTGCACTGATTCCTTGAATGTAGGACTCCCATGATAAAGGAAGACCATTGAGAGCGAGCATGGTCAAGTCCTTATCTTCAATCATATGACCAATTGTAGAGAGCTGATCTCTCAATTCCAAAATCCTCATAAAGTAAGCAATAACCGATTCTCTTTTCGCCATTTTCACATGATGGAGTTGTTGCTTCAGTGCAAGAGCCCGACTCGTGTTGTTGATTTCGTACATCTCCAAAGACTTGAACATCTCCCTCGCCGTCTTCATCTTAGAGATGATAGGAACAATATGATCCTTTACGGAATCAACCAACATCTTCTTTGCCTTGATATCTTTCTTCTTCCACTGAACTTTTTCTTCCTCATCCGTAGGCTCAGGAATTTTGCTCTCTACGAACTCAGCCAACTCATTTTCTTCCAAGGTAAGCAAGATTCTGAACCTCCATGAAGTGAAATTTGAAGCTCCCTCAAGCCTATCCTCAATCTTCAACCCGTTCACCATCTTGACAAAGAGATAGAATTAATCAACAATGAGAAAGAGGAAAGAGAGTATCGCTGTAATGCACAATCTGATCAAGATCTTACTTCAAACCTGGCTCTGATACCATGTTAGTTTTATGATCAGATTAATGACACAGAAATTTTAATTCAAAATCAGACACAATAACACAGCAGATACCCTGGGAAAACCCTCCTCTTGAGGGAGAAAAACCTAGCAACAATATATATCTCTTATATATATAAGTAATGGCAACAATACACTTTACAATGTGGCCACACACAAGGCCAATATTCAGCACCGGCAATGGCTGTAACAACAGATAACAGTCTGCCCTTCCTTGAACACAATTCTGCACTTGAAAAGATTCACAATCTGCCTTCAAAGAAATTCGCACTAGAAGGAAGGATCTTCTCTTTATAGAAATCGCACTTGAGAGAAGGAATAATTGAACTTGGTTGATGATGAAATGGGTGAGAATGAACTTCTATATATACATTTGCTAGAGAGGTCGCACCTCTACAAGAACTAGGTCGGCCACCAAAAGAGAAAATATAATTACAAATAAAAGCTGAGTCAGCCACCAAGGAAATTACAAATAATAATAAATATGATTACAAAGGAGGTCGGCCATCTTAGAGATATGTTGCCATTAAATAATCACAAATAAATAAGGAAGTATGAAGCCCGAAGCTGCAATAACATTAACAATTATTTAAAGACATAAATACTTACCTGTTTCCTTAATATATTTATTAGTTAATTATTGGAATCTCAGAAAATACTTACCTGTTTCCAGCCACCGATCTGCTATTTATTCCTTTTATTCTAGCTAGTGATGATAGCTTACTTGATTCCCATAAATCTCCCCTTAAATACCTTTTGGTTGGGTGAGGGATTGCACCCTTTCAATGGTGATAATCATGAGTGGATGTGTCCCTTGAATTGCTGCCCCCTCACAAATACAAACTGCTGCGTTAAAGTTCTTCTAATAATAATTATTACTGCTCTTATTAAAATGAATCGCTGCCTTTGTATTCTACGATTCCATAAAATGGGTGCTCTTTTATGACATGATAATAATATAGTTGCTGCTGCTTATATATAAGTAGTAATGTCTTAATATATATATATATATAATTCTTAAAGTATTATGTTGTAATAATTATAGTTATAATAATATTATATTATTAATATTTATATTTTTTTAATATCTATATTGTTATTTATTTAATTTATTTATTTGCATTTGAATGTTTATTGTTGCAATTTCGGGGGCATGACAGCTCTTTCTTCCCTTTGCCTCTTTTTTAATTCTTTTTGCTGCTCAAAAGTCTCTAGTTGACTTTGCACTTCACATATGACGTCAACGGGTGCTTCTATGCATGGTTTAGCATCATGGCATGGTATGTGTGGAAGGTGATACTTCAATGTAATGTCCCCTTTTCCTAGGCAATCGACAGATGTGGTGGTTAGCCTATCACTTGGTCCCTCCGTAGGCTAACATGGTGTTTAGGGGACCCTTTGAGGGTGATCTATGGCTCTCCAGCAGGCCTTTTGGTGCTTATTTCAGTACTCTTCAGCTCAGTGTCCTAGTTTATTTGTGGTGTGCCTTCCGGAGGCCATTTAGGACACTTTGACCCACACTATTTTTAGTAAGTCACTTGGATGAGTTGCTCATACTTACTATTTATAGTAAGTCTCTGGTATAGTCAGGTGGCAGAGTCACTATATTGGGCATGATGGCAGATTATTGTTCTAGATTAATCTTGGTCTGATTATGGTCGTATGCATTTAATTTTAATAACGCTAATATAAAGTTAATTTAAATTAATTATCTTTGCATTATTATTATTTATAAAAAGGACTTTATTAAAAAGGGATTTAAATGATTTAAAATAATACTTTATTTTATAAAGTATTGTGCCCAATTAAATAAAATGTTAAAGGGAGTTATAAGGCGGGAAAAGTAAATGAAATGAAATGTAATTTAAATGCAAATTAGGGTGTGGAGTTTGGGAATTATAAAAAGGCATTTGGAGCTCATTTGCACATTCATTCATTCATGTTGAAGAAGATTATTTTGATAAGGGTTTTTGCAGGAGACTGGAGAGTCTAAAAACACTTAGCTTTTTGAGGACGAAAACCCTCAGGAAGAACAACTTGGTGCAGAAGTGAAAGATCTCCTAAGCCAGCTTGCAGACAATTTCATTTAGAGTTTGTGTTTGTGCTTCACCGAATTACAAGAGAGATTTAATATTCAGGGTTTGAAAGAATCAACAAGAAATTGGAAGATATATTGATTAAATTGGGAGGATTTACTTGCTGATGTATAAGTCAGTCCTTGCTGATCTGGACATGGGATTTGGACATTGTTAATATGGAAAATATTGGAATTGAAGGGTTTCCAATAGCTGAGTTGACGTGGAGGTTTAGACTGCTATTGCTGCAAATACCTCTTCTATCGTGGCAAGATAGGGCTGGAGAGCATTGTGTTGGCATCTTTTCTTTCATTGGAGGTGTTACTGGCAGCTGGCATCCATTTTCAAAGGGTTTCAAGGCATATCTTACCTGCAAGTTCATGATTTGTAACTCCCAAATTTTCTGGGTATTGTTGTTTTAGATAATAGGGGATATTTTATAAATTGGGTTGTCAATATTTTTTGAAAATATTGAGTACCTAATTGATATAAAAATATGGAATTTTTAGCTGTGTATTCCCTATGTAATGTTCAGTTTTTGAGTTGAAAATTATTATTGCAATATCTTCTATTTTGCTACATTATATTGTTGTATCAAACATTGCAAATGTATCACAAAACATTCATCAAACAAATAAAGACAAAGGCAAAACATGGCTGCATATTACATTCAACTGATTAATACCTCCCCCATTGAATTTCGTTTTGCAATGAAAACATGTTACTTCACCTTTTTTTTGCCCCAGGGATGCCATGTTTCTAACAAGAATCCTTTCTAACTGGGTTAGACATAGTGCTTGAAAATTTGGATCAATTTATAAATGAATAGTAGGCTACAATAAATTATAAATGGAAAAAAAAAAAAAAACATTTAAACTTTCTAATTAAATAAAAAAAGAAAAAGAAAAAACTAGGAACAATTAGGGTTTGCAGCTAAAAATAAAAAAATATACAAAAAACAGCTAGGGTTTCTTGTTTTTTCCATTAACCTAAAATGAAATAAAATAAAACAAATGTAGAGCACAGTGGAAATTTGAAAATAAAAAAACAAAAAATACTAACTTCCCTCTTCAAATTTGCTCCAAAATGAAGAAATGTAGCTCCAAATCAATGGTGGCCCCTTCCAAATCCTTCTTAAGCTCCTATAGACATGTCAATGACAGCTACAAACCTGCCCAAGTGATCTTGAATCACTGTTTTGTCCTCAATCGATCTGCTGGTTTTCTCTCCAATGACAAATTTTTTTGCTCAAAAAGTAGTTTTCCTCTCCTTGTGTTTGAAAACAAAATGAATGGCTTTTTAGGGAAGATAACTTTATGAGTTTGTTTTTTCTTGTTTTTTCACCCGGCTTTCGTAACCGAGTCTTGCTAGCCAGACTCGCCTCAGACCTGAGTTTCGAGTCCCCAAGACTTGTTTACCTTGGCTCACCTTGGGACTTGTCAAGTTTGTGCGAGTCCTATAACATTGGTTGTAACAGTTTATAAAAAACAATCTACCCTTTCAACTTTGTCTTGTTGAACACCTCCTCTCTCATATACCCTCATTCTATCCTTGTTAAACACACACAAACTGAGTGGGAATAGAAATATTATTCTTATAGCAATAAGTCTTACTCATCAGTTAAATGGTATCAAAGTCATGTATTCCTCAATTAAATAAAGAGTTGAATAATCCAATTATGTAAATTAATCATCATAGTCAAATGAAGATTATTGCAATTAGGGTTTAAAATAATAATAATTAGGTTTAACGTTGTGAGGCATTACAAGCTTACACTTTAGCTTGGGCTTTTGTTGCTGCTTGAAGATTATTTTGATTGACTTATACAGTTGGCTTCCCCTTGCAGCCTTCTTCATTCCCATTGTTCAACTAGTATAGTAGATCATTTGATTACTTGGTCTTCTCCTTTTGTCGTATCGTTTGTAATATGTTTTGTTGTTGTGCTTCACAACCATATTTGGCATTGAGGTCTTGCAAGATAATGTGGTGCCTTGTTAATAGTTGACAAAATTCCACTTCCATGCTAATTCAGCTTGACCCAACTTCAGAAAAGCAAAGCACCAAACATTAATGTTGGAAACCGCAATACCAAAACAACAATCTGTAGTACAACTAAAGGATAGGAATCAAAATTTATAGAGAGAGAAATTGCATGAGAATATAGATAATGATGCTCTGTTTCAGAGGTAGTATTCAATACAATGCTAGCAATACAATGTGGACTTGTTATCAGAAAAGTGCCCTTACCTTGAAGACAAAGTGCTATTTGAAAGACCAATGGTTGTTCATTAAGACAAAAAGGCTGGTCTAACTATTTATAACAGCTATATGACTTACATTACCTAAGCCAACAATTAATCAACATAACAAAGTTGTCTATGAAACATTAAATTTAATATGTGTTGATAACCATAATTCATGACAAACTACAACCTTCACTCTCAATTCTATCGCACTTAGATAAAAAATTGAATTTATTTTAGTGTGCCTTGGGGACACATATTCGAGGTTTTATACATGTCTCCTGAAATGGGGATGCCCTTGCAATTACATGATGAGGACAAAATTTCCCCTAGCCTTCCTTAGTTCTTAGACCTACCATCCACATCATGCCCTCCTAGGGTCGTGTCTAGGTGCCCATTGACCATCCTAGGGATGTTTGGTCTTCTCTGGCAACAAAAAATAATGATTTAAATTTTAAAAAACAAAAAACAAGTCCTATCCTAAACCTAAACCTACAAGGAATGCCCACCAAGTTTCCCCTACCTTAAAAAATTAAAGAACCCTATGTTGAACATATGTTGTCATTGATGTCAAAGGAGTGATGTCAATAGATCAGTGAGAATTAAATGTAATTTTTTGTCCTGTCTGAGCTTTTGAATTCAGGGTGTATTTCTGTCATGATCATGTCATGTTAGAGCATTTGAGAACAATGAAGAAGATTGCATGTAGTATGCTTGAAATATCGTGCTTGTATCTATTCCAGTTGCTGGAAGTAGTTTGGAAGTGTTTGTGGAAGTATTTTGTGGATTGTTACTCATGCACTATATTATATTGTAATAGTGTTTTGTTTCACATTCCACCACAACTAAATGCTATGCCTTGCGGTTTGGACCTAAAGTAAAGTTACTCATGTTGTATTAGATTCTAGAGTTTCAAAGGTCGAGCTTCAGCAAAAAGAAAGTTAGATGTAACAGAATATTGTTTGTGTTGATTGGCTAACAGCCTAATTGTGATTAATGTTTGAGTGTTTGCGCTAGAGAAGGGAAGCGTGCACCAGATGGAGGTAGCATGTGAAGATGAAATAGGTCCAGTTTAAGTTCTTTGAAGGAAGCGCATAACATCATCTATTATTAGCGGAAACAAATTTGATTTAGGACCGACCCACTACTCGTTTCATATCAATTTGAATTTAGGTCCACTTTAGTCGACTTGGCTAATTACGAATAGTGTTAAGAGGTTCTTGGCCGACATGTAATATTGTTAATGTATTGGAATGCATATTTATGTTTAGAATACATTCAATGACTAATCATCATACAATGTGCGAGGGTGTGTGAAGGTTATATTCAGGTGATGTAATGGGAGTTGCATCCCAATCATTGTGCACCATTATTAGAAGATCATAAGTTGTGGAGAGTGTCTCAAGGTAGATTAGACCAAGTGTAAACTGTGTAATGATAATCCAGTAGGACTGGTGTCTTACCTATTGAGTTGGTGCTCAAATATTTGTATTGGGGATTGGTGTCTCCAGGAGGTTGGTGCTTACAAGTACAAATACAGTACGAAATTGGTGTCTCCGGTAGGTTGGTGCCTACTTCATGATTGTAAGTTATTCATTATTTCTGTGAGGTTGGATTTTGATAGTAGCTCTAAGCAACTCTTCTCATTGTGGTTTTTCTCATTCCGGGTTTCCACATATATCTGGTGTTCATTGTGTGAATGTGTGCATCTATGTTTGCTTGATTGACACTAGCTATTTTGATGATTTAAGATTCATGATTGAAGAAGTGATTAATGGTAATTCATGTTGAATTAAAGAGTTTTAAATAGATTTGATATACTGATTCACACCCCTCACCCCCTCTCCGCCCCCCTCAGTATATTGTGTGCCCTTCAATTGGTATTAGAGCTAAGTTCCTTTGTTAAAGCTTAACAGCTTGAGGTAGATTCGGGATGGCACACTCAGTGGCTCAAGAAGGATTATCTGCAAATAAGGCACCACTCTTTGATGGATCCAATTATGCCTTTTGGAAAGTAAGGATGGAAGTATATCTGATGGCCCTAGGATTTGAGGTTTGGCAATCAGTTGTGGATGAATATGAAATTCCTGAAAGTCCTCCAAGAGATCAGGCTGGAAAGAAGGCTTGTGAAAATAATGCCAAAGCAAGAAATGCTATTTTATGTGGTTTATCTAACTTTGAGTTTGTGAAGATCATGCATTGTAGGACAGCGAAGGAAGTATGGGCTAGGTTACACAACATCTATGAAGGTGATGACAAGTTCAAACAAGCAAAGCTTCAAACTCATCAAGGTCAATTTGAAAGTCTAAAAATGAAGGAAGAAGAAAACATTGCCACATTCTTGCTCTGGGTTGATGAGATTGTCAACTCTATCAGAGGTCTTGGTGAAGAACTGAAAGAAGGTATGATCGTGAGAAAGGTACTCCAATCCCTTTCCCATAAGTTTGATGTAAAGGTTTTTGCTGTGGAAGAAGCTAAAGGTTTGAATACCCTAACTATGGATGAGTTACACAAAATTTTGACCGCCTATAAAATGAGAATTAAGAATGACAAATTTGTAAGGAAATAGGCGGCATTCAAAGTATTTATGAAGCAAGATGATCCTGACTTAGAAGATGGATCAGATTCGGAGGAAGCAAACTTTGTTAGAAAGCTACAGAGAGGTTCTAGAAAGTATAAAGGTAAGTTACCTTTCAAATGTTTTAATTGTGGTGAAGTAGGACATTTCATGGCTAAGTGTCCATACAAAGAATCTAGTAGTGATGAGAAGTCATTTTCAAAAGGAAAAGAGTTTCAGAAAAATCAGAAAAGTTTCTTTATCAATGAGGAAGGCTACTCATCTGATGATGATGACCAAGCCACTTTTGGGAATGAAGGAGAAAAGGCTCTTTTCAGGCTATGGAAACCTCTGAAGAAGATATGGAAATGAAGTCCAAAATTGACGATGATGTTGAAGTAGACCTTGTGGAAGAATGATTTGAAGATTCAAGTGGAAGAGGCGAAGAGGATTGAAGAAGTTTTGACTGAAAGATTGCTATAAAGAGACAAGGATTGTGAAAATCTTAAAGCTAAGATTGTGTCACTAAGGAAAGATCTTGAAAAAGTAAATCAACAGCTAAAGATAAAGTATGGGAAGAGCACTAAGATCTTGGATTAGATAATAGAAAGTCAGAGATTACCGCATATCAAAACTGGCATTGGTTTTACTGATATACAAAAGAGTAAGAAGACTGAGCAACCCATGAAGTCAGTTGTTGAGAATCAAGAAGAGAATGGCTTCAGAAGTTCTGAATCTGAACAAGTTGCAAAAATCAATGAAAGCAATGTGTAGAATGATGGTTTCATCCAAGTGCATAGACAAAATAGAAGATCTGGAAGAAAAGCTTCAAGAGGACAAGAATACAATACTAGGTTCAATCATTTTGGTCATAAGGCTATGAATTGTAGAAAGACTTCGACAAGAAGTAATTTTGTTAGTAGAAATGCATTTGCACCTTTGTATGATTTCAATATTATCTGTTACAAATGCAACAATTTTGGACATATTGCTAGAAACTTTAGAAGCAATTTTGTGAGTCCTATATCGGACACAAAAGGAAATAAGTCGGAGTGCCAGAGGAATCTATGGATCATTGACAATAGATGTTCAAGCTACATGACTAGAAAAAAGAGTAAGTTCATGCACTTCAAGAAGTTTGATGGAGGATTTGTAACTCTTGGTAACAATTTAGTTGCTAAGATTACTGGTAAGGGTGTTTTAAGTCTTGATGGTGGGAAGACAAAAACTCATGATGTTTTGTATGTAGAAGGATTGAAGCTCAATCATCTGAGTGTAAGTCAAATGTGTGATAAAGGCTATAAGCTTTCATTCAGTGCTAAAGGTTGTGAAATCAAAAAGATTGGTACTGGTGAGTTAGTTGCGGAAGGAAGCAGAACTGACAGTGATGTGTATTATCTTAGTGAGGTAAATGGACAAAGTTGCTTTGCTATACAAAGAGAAGAGAGTTGGCTTTGGCACAGAAGATTGGGACACATCAATTTTGATGATCTTTTGAGGATTAGTTCAAAAGGAATGGTAAGAGACATGCCAAAGATCAAGAAGCCTCCATCTACTAGTTGCACACCATGTCATGAGGGAAAACAAACAAGGACCAGATTTTCTACTAAGGAATATTCTACAACAAAGCCATTGGATCTGATTCATATGGATCTATGCGGACCAATGATGACAAAGAACATTCAAGGTGACAGGTATTTTATGATGCTTATTGATGATTATAATTTATTATAGAATGACTTGGATTACTTTTTTGAAAGAAAAATCAGAAGCTTTTGAAAAGTTTAAAGCATTCAAGGGTATGGTTGAAAATGAAACCGGAAGAACAATCAAGTGCTTGAGATCAGACAAAGGTGGTGAGTTCACTTCTGACAAGTATGATGAATTCTATGAGTTGCATTGGATCCGAAGACTCCTAGAACTCTGCAGGAAAATGGAGAAGCTGAGAGGAAGAATCAGACTGTACAAGAAATGGCCAAAACAATGCTAAGTCAAGCAAAGTTGTCAGATATGCATTGGAGAGAAGCGGTTTAGACAACAATTTACATTCTGAATAGAACTCAAATCAAACCAAAGATTGCCAAAACACCATATGAACTGTGGAAAGGAAAACCAGCTACAGTCAGACATCTCAAAATATTTGGAAGCAAATGCTTTATCAAGAGGGATGGAGAACATTTGGGTAAGTTTGATTCTAGATCTGATGAAGGTATTTTTCTTGGTTATTCTATGACAAGCAAAGCATATAGATGTTATGACAAAAGGTTGAAAAAGATTGTGAAAAGTGTCAATCACCAAAAGAGAAGAAAAATAATAGATAAGAGGAGGGGGAAGAGGAAGATGGAGAACATCAACACCAACTCCTTGGGGTGTGTTTCAACACCCATTGATCATTCATCTTCCCATTTTCATGTTTCTTCTACAAACTAAACTATCCATAAAGGTATTTTTTTTCTCGCTAAATTCCATAAACACTAAATATTAAATAATGCTAAATGGGATTGCTACTTGAGTGTATCTTTTGCTTAAGAATTTCATGCAACCAAAAGTTAAAAAAAGGAAAACCCTTGTGTTTGTAGCAATTAATGATTTTTTAAAGTTTTTAGTTGCCATGGGCTAATCAAATAATGTCTTAGGAGTTGTAGTTGGTTATCGAAATCAAAGAGGATGAAGCCAAATACAATATGACCCCAAAGGATGCCTTGTCATACAATGTTGACAATTTAGTGAATGGGGACACTTTGCGAGAGACTGCCAGAACAAGAAAGACAAAGTGCAATTATTGTTCAAGTGGTTTGGACTTGGAAGCCATGAAGACACCGGATGTCTGAAGCAAAAGGCTAGTGTCAACATGATTGATGTAAGGCATAATGAAGTATTGGCCATTACTTGTGCCCAAGCAAAGAAGGCTATGTACTTGGACCCACGTACATAAAAAGAAAGGCTTCGTGAAGCAAGGACTGAAGTGGAGAATGCTATGGACACAGAACGATGCCACCCAAATGCAAGTATGGTAACAAATTAATTACATTATGAGAAAAATATTGCACGACAAGTACTTCACGCTATTGTACTAGTTAAAGTAGTAGATTTATTATAGAGTATTCTTGAACTTCAAAATGCTATTGTATTGGGGGAGAATGAGATGGTGCATGCTACAACCCAATTGCAATCTGGTGAGAATGAAGAACCAATAACTGAACCAACCAAGTGATTGATCCAATGTTATTGATAGTTAAACTTAACATGACAAAGAAACCAACAGTGGTGAATATAGAGATCCTTGGAAGGAATCTCACCAATACAATTGTTGATGGTGGGTCGGGTGTGAATTTACTTTTAGAAGACACTTGGAGAAGTCTCAGAAAGCCGACCATTTGGCCACCAACTTTTCAATTGGTGGGTGCAGATCAACAAGGTATTAAGGTACTTGGAGTTTTAATGGGACAAAAGGTAATTATTGGAACTCAAACATTTTTGAACTTTGTGATCATTTCATTAAGGAAGAAAGTGTACAATGCATTGTTAGGTTGGGTTTGGCTGGTGGCAACCAAAGCCGATCACAACTGGAAAAAGAATACAATCTCCATTGAGAATAAGGGTCAGAAATATATAATTGATTTGAAAAACCAAGTAGCCAATGAGGAAGTAACCTCCTTCGATTTGTCAAATTCAGATTTTGGAGAAGAATGGACGAAGAGTCAAGGTTCGATGGAACCAAATGACGAAGGAATTTTGGAGTTACAGTCATGTTCGGATGATGAAACAAATTCTCTTCGTGGCCTATTTCATTGGTAGATGGAGGACTATGAGGTATTTCTATCAACTTGTAATTTTCTCGAAGCTATGACTCAGTGAGGAGCAATTGATGAAAAATAATTTTGGAAAGTTGGATAGTTTATGTGTGTGGGATGCAGTCCATGGTTGGCAAAAAACAACAATTGCAGTAGAGGTATCCAACTTTGTAGAAGAATGCAAAATTACTAACAGTACACCTTCGAGTATAGTTAAAAGCCCGACTATAAAGTATGATTACATTAAAAGGTTTGACCATATTGTATGGTGAGAAAAGAACTCATTTGCACGAAAAGAAAAGAATTGTCATACAGTTGGCTTTTCCCTCAGTATGCATCGCACAGCTACCAGTCTACATTGTGCACAATATATGAGGCCATTGTATAGCCACATCGTACGCTACAATTAGAAGCTAAAGATTACATGACTCCATTTGCTTGAGATTGCAAGACACATGGTATGGAAAGCATATTTAGTACGACACCAGTTGGTGAAGGGTATAAACTGCATTGTATGACCATTATTTAATGTTCACATCATACAACAAAGACATTCATTCATTCGATAGACTCCATCAGGTTGCACTGTAGGAACTCTTTCAAATCATAGAGCATGGCGAGGGTGTAAAGATCCCTCCATACAACCAAAACAAGTGCATGCTGTATGCCAAGCTCACACTATATTATCAAAACAAGTGCATACCGTATGCCCAGTTCACATCATATGGTCAAGACAAATTCATCCAATCATTTTCACCGTATGGGAAATCATTTCCACCATATGGTATCAAGGTAGGGATCAAGGAAATTTCCACATAGTACAGCGTCAACAACTCCATCACATCATATGATAGAAAGGAGTTTGTCGCTTATAGCAACGGTCGAAAGGAGTTTGCATTGTACGACAAGTAGGGGCACATGAAACACATATTGTACAACTTTTTGAAGGAACTCATAGGCGGGAACAAGGTGTACGACGAAGCATAGGTTGTATTGTGCGGCCATGGTTTTGTATTGTATGAAGAAATAGTGTGCGGTCTGCAAGGAGTTACCACGTACGACTAAGGGGTAAATGAATTGTAGGAGAGGTGTGCATCAGAGAGGAAGTACGGTTTGCATTTAGCAACGTATGGTGCAAAATAAGGTCTGCACAATCAGCAACCAACAAGTTTTATATCGTACAGTTTAAGATTGCAACTTCACATCAACAATTAAATTATCAAAAACTCTTCTCTAATAACCCCCTTTGAAGTTTAACTGATTTAAATGTTTTTTTTGATTTAATTGGGGTTTGCCAAGCAATACAGGAAATATGGATTTTTTGCAAAATTAATAAATACCAAACAAATAAGCCAAATTTTATTAATGCTTCAGGAAATTGCATAAGATTCATACCTGGAAGCCAATAGCATTAAATGCAAGTCTGAAAACGATTTAACTAGCAAATTGGAACCACCTGGAAATGGACGCCACACACAAACCCTTTGAAAATTCACCGCAAAAATAATGCTCAACAAGTGATCTGCCCAAAACGTCTTAGAAGGATGAAATTGCTGGTGTAAAGCCTAGGTGTTTGACCCTACGGCTCCAACGTGCCAGCTAAGATGTACGGCCTGCTATGAATGGTACAGCCTGCATAAATGATCCCACGTGCCAAAATGAAGATGTATAACTTGCAACAAATCTACGTGCCAACTATGGAAGGTGTAATCAACAATAATGATCTGCCAATATATTTCTGATCTGCACAATTAACCTCTAAAAAACTCTGGAATAATGATCTCCGGGAAACCAATGAAGCATTGATGATAACCTCTATATGAGATTATCTCTCTAAATGCCCTTGGGTGATCTTTCACACCTATAGACACTGTTCTCTCTGAGGGTTTTCGTCCTCAAAAAGCTTCAATCTTCAAAACCAGTTGGTACTCACATTCGTGATTTGCGTTTCATTAGGAGTGCTTTAGAGGAGATAAAATCATAATATCTCCAATTGTTTCATGATAGCGAGTGTGCTATTGGGTACGTAGAGAGGGTTGGCAAAGCATCTACCCATTTAGCCAGTCAGGAGTAGAGACATGAGCCATCTTCTGATTCGAGTGATGAGGAGAGTATTCCCCATGACTATGAAGGTCAACCGTTGACACAGGCAGGTGCTTTTTATCTTGATTGCATATAGTGAGAAGTGCTCATCATTTCTCCTTTTGTCCACACACAGATGACTTGATGATACGTAAGTGTGGATTGGCTCGGGATTTATACCATCCACTGTGGGATGAAGAGTTGCCATGTACAGAAGATGGATCTAGAGATTGCAGGTGTTTGACTTAGATATATTCAGAGGATTACTTGCAGGGTCAGAGATCAGACTACCATCATGCTGATGTGTACCAGACAGAGTTTGCAACTTCTTTGTCTCAAAAACTTCCCATGGAGACATGGCTTCAAAGAGGTGGTGGTGTCAGTAGGCATGATGGCTTGGTTAGCTCATTTCGCGGTGATGGAGGAGAGTTATATTATTTCCTCGACTTGAGAGGAGCTACTCCATATCTTCCAACACCTATGCAGGATAGTTAGCACATCCATAGGAGTTTTGCAGAGGATGAAGGGGGATGTTGTGGTGTAAACATGTTTGGATATTCTTACCTCCTCATGACTGATGGATGTGAGTTTTGGTTGAGTTGGGATCCAGGTGGTGACAAGATTGGCATTGTCATTTGGATGGGTCCCATTGGGTTGCTTCACCACTCTCAGCACAGTGAAGCTGATATCAGATTAGTGCAGTGGAAGTCAGAGGATGTTATGCATGGAAGACTTCCATTATGGGTTTGGGATCTAGGGAAATATTGTTGGACACTCCACAGTTTACTATGGGATCCTTCTTGTGCATTAGGATTCTAGACAGGGTTTATTGATGAGTATTGCAGCGTGTACTTTGTGTGGTTTGCATACAGCTTTACCTTTGATCCACATGTGCATGAGTTGTTTTCGATGCACAAATCTTGTGCGCATGTGTTGGACAGTTGGTATGGTGTTTATCCTTGTGTAGTTGTGCTTATGCTGGTGTTGCTAGAGTTGTTTGGCGATATGTAGGTCATTCTATAGTTCTTCCTTTGGACCTCCGATGGAGTGGTGTTTTCTATTTAGTTGAGATTGCTTGAGGACAAGCAATTTTAGGGAGGGCGGACTATAATGTCCCCTTTTACGTGAGCATCAAAGTTTTCAGGATTAGCCTATCATCTGACCTTGTAGGCTAGTGTGGAGGTTTAGAGGGTCCTGTTTGGGCGTTAATGAGCTCTTTAGGTGGTAGTTTGCAGTGTTTGGCTCTCCTGACCTTTGGCATATTCAGAGGCGATGTTATTCAGGGGTTTCTGGCTCTATTTTGATGCACTTACTATTTATAGTAAGTCAGTTGAGTGATTGTAATGTCCCCTTCTCAAGCATGATCTTTCCAGTTGACCGTTGGCCTATTCCGGAGACCCGTAGGCTACTCGGAAGGTGAAATTAGGGTTTCGTGTTTTGGAGGATGCTTTTGCTTGAGGCTGGTTGATTTAATGGCGGATTCTTTCTGAGTTTTCAGAGAGCTTCGCAGTGGTATGTTTTTCTTGGCATTCTGAGCACCTTCAGGAATTTACTATTTTTTAGTAAATTCTATTTTTAGCACTGGTCCAGTCAGCATCAGCTCAGTCAACTTTCCTCTTCTGGCTGTTCATTGGGTAATTCTCATTTTTGGCTTAAGGGGTTCATTTTGGAGAAATAAGTTATTTTAAGTCAAAATGTTTTATTTTAAAAATACCCTTGGCCTAGTGATATAACTTAACAGTTGTTTTAAAGAAGGGGACTTTGAGGGGTATTTTCTCATGAAGGAAATATTTTTATATTTCTAAAGTTTATATTTACTCAAGGGAAAATGGATGCCTATTTGAAGGAGTTTATATTTTATTTAAAAAAAAAGAGAAGTGATTTATATCTCTCAAGGAAGGTACGCCATTTTGAAGAAAGAGTTTTGGTCAAAGATTAAACCTAAAAGCAGCTTGGGATTAGGGCGCACTTTCTAGAAGCCTCCGGAGTCTTCTCTTCATTCTATAAAGGAGGTTCCTTCTCTTCTTTTGGATTATCTTTTGTCTATAGGAATGTTATGCTGCCGGATTGGCTGTGGGATTGCTTCGAGGAATGTAAGCCTCCTAGCTTGGCATTGCTTCTTGCTTGAGAGATAGCGACTAGTGATGAGGTAGTTGTAGTTTGAGTGATTTGTAGTGAGTTTTCTGCATTGTAGTCATTGTGTGGCTTTGTAGTTCAGTTTTATGCATATTAGTGAGATTCTGGAATTGCATATTCTTTATAGCTGATTGTTGTTTTTAATCACAAGTCAAAAAATACAAAAAGAATCATTCTGGGTATTGTCTTTATCTGTTTGTCTATGAGGGGCGACCCTTCCCTCTAATTTGCAGATTTTTTAATGGAGTCTTGAATTTTTAAAGGCAAATCGCCCTTCCTTGAGGGCCGTACCATCTGGGATTGTCTTGAAATTCGTGCATAAATTAAATAGGATCTTTTGGGTTAGTTTTGTGATTCAATATTGGGCGCCATCATCTTAGGATCATTATGCTTTCTGTCTCGTGAAATTTGAATAAGTTTGGAGTGAGTTGTGAGCAAAATAGTGAGTTTTAGGGCTGCTGTTCATGCATGTGAAAAACAGGACTGTCAAAAATCAGATTGTCAAGTTGGTCTTTAGAGTGGAGTTTCTGATCTAAGCTTTATGATCCAGTGAAGGAGATTCATTATATTGTTGCAGCACTATTTAACTCTTGATTCGTGTTCGTAGCAAGGCTTTCTCTATCATGTTGTAAGCTGAACAGTAGTACTGTCAGCCTTCTCACTTATTTTCCTTAACTGCATTGTAAAACTTAGCATCTCCGTCATATGGTAGCTCCCATTCCATCTTGGGTTGGAAAGCACATTCTTGACATCGAGTTACTTTAGCATTCTCGCTTATTTTCCTTAATTGCATTGTAATTCCTAGCATCTTCATCATATGGTAGCTCCAATTCCATCTCGGGTTGGAAAGCACATTCTTGACATCGAGTTATTTCAGCTTATTAGTTGGTAGGGATCCTCTGACCACATGCTCGTTGTTCTCCGGCGCATTCTTGGTTAGAGTTCTTTGTATCTCCATTTCTTTAAGACCCTCTGACCAATGCTCACACCTTGCCCACATCGGGATCCTAGTGTACATTCTGGTTAGAGTTGCTTTCAGCATCGTTTGGTTTAGAGCTAACCTTAACGGGTGCGTGTTGATTGTAATTTGCAATTGAAAAACAAAAAAAATTGGCTCAGTATATTTCAGTGGTATCAGAGCCACGCATCCTGCCATCCTGTGAAACAAACCATCTATGAGAGACAGAGAAAAGAGTTACTTAGCAAGGGAAGACAAGAAGGCTGCAAATTAGTTTCATTGGCATCACGCTCCAGAAGGTTAGACAACATTAGAGGTTTTGAGGGTTCATTGGGAGTCTTCTCAGGAAACAGAAATGGGGGATAATGAGAGGTCATTGGGTGGTAACAGAGAAGATAGTGGGAAGGGAAGAGAAAGATCGATAAGTTCGGGGAAGAGATTTGAAAGGAAGATGGATGCCTTAATGGATATGGTATCTCTCATGATGGGGAAAGTGGGCCAGAACACAACTCCACAAAGCAACCCAGGACATAGAGGAGAACACAGTGCCACCAACCAGCATGATGGACATGTTGCTCAGCCTGCTTCAAACAACACATACATTTCTTCCAGGCCATTCAAACCCACCTTCTTGGCACCAGTAAACACTCAACCTGATCCAAAAGAAAATACTTCATTTGTTGAACTGTTGAGACTCGGCCGTGCTGAGTATGATTCTCTACCTGATGAAATTAAGATAGATATGTCTTATAATGATTTTATGGATCATAAAAGGAAGAATAGAGGACAAGGAAGACATTATGAACAAAGAAAAACAACAGTACATGGGGATTTGCATCAAGCTGTCAACAAGGTCATGCTTCCACATTTTGATGGGAGTGACAACAGCTCAGCCAGAGCTTGGATACAGAAGTTAGATAATTATCTAGCTCTTAGACCCATGGCGGAAGAGGAGGCGATTAAGTTCGCTACGCTACACCTAGATGGGGTGGCGCACGAGTGGTGGTACCATGGCCTAGTCACCTTGGGTCATCGGTCTATCACTACCTATGATGAGTTCACCAATAGGCTCATAGAGAGATTTGAGAAAAAAGATCCTGAAGTACATTTCAGAGAATTGGCACAACTTAGGCAATATGGCATAGTTGATGCCTACATAGCTGAGTTTCAGAGACTCTCAGTTATGGTCACAGGAATCACTGAGAGGCGTTTGGTGATCCTATTCTGTGAAGGATTGATGGAGCCACTCAAGGGCTGGATTAAAGCTTTTGATCCACCCTCCCTATAGGAGGCAATGAAGAAAGCAAGAAACATGGAGTGGGCTACTCCTAAAGCAAAGTTTCAATCCAAGCCAACATTTCACAGAGGGGATAAAGGAAAAAGACCTCATCAAAGACCTCATCATAAGGAGTTCAAACAGCATAAACCTCATGTCACAAGATTGGATCCAGAGACACTTAACGAACTCAGAAGAAAGGGGTTATGTTTCCAGTGTAGAGAAAAATGGTCCCAAGATCATGTTTGCCCAAAGGGAGTCAAATTTCATCAAATTGAATACTATTCAGCTGGAGAAAGTAATTCTGATTTTTCAGACCAGCAGTCTGATTTTGATGATAGTGAAGTGGAAAGAGCTCCAGAAGAGTCCGAAGATGAAAAGGGAATTGGAGGTACTTTGGCTCAACTTTTGAGCTTTCAAAAGAATGAATCCTTCAAAGTTCAAGGGATGATTAAGGGGCAGCGAATAGTTGCTTTGATTGACACTGGGGCAACACATAACTTCATTGATGAAGTTGTGGTGGCAAAGAAGGGGCTGCAAACAAAAGATTTTGAAGGCTTCAAGGTTATGGTTGCTGATGGGTTTCACATCTCATGCACCAAGAAGATCTCAAACATGACTATGCAATTGGGAAACTACGAAGTCAAGGACGACTTCTATGTAGTCAACATTGGAGATACGGATGTCGTTCTAGGCATTCAATGGCTGCGTTCACTTGGAGAGATCTCCTTAAATCTGCAAACCATGGAGCTCAAGTTCCAATCCGATGGGAAGAGGGTAGTACTAAGAGGAATGTCCAATGGGGGTCCTCGGATTGTATCATTCAAGAGAATGGCAAGGCTGATTCGTCATGATCAAGTTGAGTGGGCTGCAGAATGTATGATTCTTCCTGCTAGTCCGGTTGAAACTAAGAGAGACTATCCTCCTGATATTCAGTCTTTACTCACAAAGAAGAGCAAGGTATTTGCTGATTTACCTCCTGGACCACCTCCTGAACGGGGTTCGGAGCATGTCATAGAGCTCAAGGAAGGAGCTAAACCAGTTATTACAACTCCATATCGGTACCCTAAGAAGCAGAAGGACGAGATTGAGAAAAACATTCAGGAACTCTTGGAGATGGGCTTCATTCGTCCAAGCAAGAGTCCCTTTGCTTCAGCAGTTGTTCTTGTGAAGAAGGATGGTACCATTCGCATGTGTGTGGACTATTGTGCTTTGAATCAAAGCACCATCAAAAACCGATACCCCATTCCGAGGATAGATGAGCTCATTGATGAGCTACATGGAGCCAAGTTCTTTTCAAAGATCGATTTGAGATCGGGCTACCACCAGATTCGGATGAGAGGATCTGATGTTGAGAAGACAGCTTTTAGATGTCACTATGGCCACTTCGAGTTTCTAGTCATGCCATTTGGGTTGACTAATGCTCCTGCTACCTTCCAGTCTTGTATGAATAGAGTCTTTCAGAAGCAGTTGAGGAAGTTTGTATTGATATTTTTTGACGACATCCTGATTTTCAGCAAGACATGGGAAGAACATCTCAAGCACTTGGAGGAA
Source organism: Sequoia sempervirens (assembly GCA_007258455.2). Classification (NCBI taxonomy): domain Eukaryota; kingdom Viridiplantae; phylum Streptophyta; class Pinopsida; order Cupressales; family Cupressaceae; genus Sequoia; species Sequoia sempervirens. The sequence goes on from VDFB02281492.1 coordinate 186,697,613, forward strand.
GTGCTTAGCATCCTAGAATCTGAGAGCTTGTTTGCCAAATAATCCAAATGTGAATTTGGAATGAAGGAGCTACTTTACCTTGGTCACATAATCAGTGCTGAGGGAGTGAAGGTCGATCCTGAAAAGATCAAGGCAGTTGTTGATTGGCCACCTCCTAAGAACTTGACTCATTTGAAAGGGTTCTTGGGTCTTTGTGGATTTTACAGAAGGTTTGTGAAAGGCTACTCACAGAATGCTGCTCCTCTTACTGACCTCACGAATAAAGGGGGCTTTTTGTTGGTCAGAAAAGGCTCAAACTACTTTTGATAAGTTTAAGAGGATCATGAGCTCTTGTCCGGTTCTGGCTATTCTAGATTTTTCCAAGCCTTTCGAGCTACAATGTGATGCATCCGGTGAAGGAGTTGGGGCTGTTTTGATGCAAGACAAACATCCCATTGTGTTTGAGAGCAGAAAACTAAGAGGTGTTGAGAGGACCTACTCCATCTATGATAAGGAAATGCTTGCCATTATGCATGCATTAGCTAAGTTCAGACAGTATTTGGTGGGAAGCAAGTTTGTGGTCAAGACTGATCACAATAGTCTCAAGCACTTCATGCATCAGAAGGATCTGAACGAGAGGCAACAAAAGTGGGTGAGTAAGCTTCAAGCTTACGATTTTGACATTGAGTATGTCAAGGGAAAAAACAACATTGTGGCTGATGCTCTATCTAGGAGACCCCATTTGAGCTCATTGTGTGAGCTTACTGCTGATTGGAAGGACATGTTGCTTGCTGATTATGCCAAAAATCAGTTTGCAACCAGCATCATTGAGGGTACTTTTCATGACGAAAGGTACAAGGTGGTTGAAGGGCTGATACACTACAAGGGTAGAATCTTTTTGGTGGCTGATTCTAAGCTCAAAAAGAAGATTTTGTTGACATTTCATGACATTCCGCTTGCTGGTCATCAAGGGTTCTTCAAGACATATAGGCAGATCCGGGAAAGATTTTCTTGGAAAGGGCTGAAAGGGGAAGTTCAATGCTACATTCAGGAGTGTCCCACTTGTCAAATGAACAAGAATGAGCATACTCTACCTGCTGGTCTGCTGCAACCTCTCCCTATTCCCAATAAAAAATGGGAAAGCATATCGATGGACTTCATCACGGGGTTGCCCAAGGTCCAAGGGAAGGACTGTATCTATGTTGTAGTGGATAGACTAACAAAATTTGCTCACTTCTTCGCCATTACTAGCTCTTTTTCAGCAGCCCAAGTTGCAGATCTGTTTTTTCATGAGGTGTTTATGATACATGGGTTGCCAAAAAACATTGTGAGTGATAGGGACAGCAAGTTCTTAAGCACTTTTTGGCAAGAGGTCTTTAGAATGAGTGGTACTGTGCTTACTCCAAGCACTAGTTATCACCCCCAAACAAATGGACAAACTGAAATAGTGAACAAGTGGTTGGAAGGCTATTTGAGAAACTATGTTTCAGAGCAGCAAAGAGCATGGGTGAAGTGGCTTCACATAGGCGAGTACTGTTATAATTCTTCTTTTCACATGTCAATAAGGATGTCACCTTTCTTGGCTCTTTATGGTTATGAAGCTCCTAGCTTTGCTGATTTGGTGTTTGGTGATAGCAAAGCTCCTCAAGCCAAGGATTTGTTGCAGCAGAGTCAAGATATCATGAAATCATTGAAGAACAATCTTCAGATTGCACAGAATCAGCAAAAGATGTATGCTGATCAGTGGCGTGTTGAGCGCTCTTTTGAGGTTGGAGATATGGTTTATCTCCGACTACAGCCTTACAGACAGTCTACTCTCAAGAAGAGTGGAGCTGAGAAGCTCAAACCTCGTTTCTATGGGCCGTTCAAGGTTATCAGAAAGGTGGGAGCAGTAGCTTATGAGTTGGAGCTACCTTCGAGTAGCAGGGTACACAATGTCTTCCATGTGTCTCGCCTCAAGAAGGCACTTGGACACAATGTTGTTGCTTCATCACAGTTACCACCTTTGGATGAAGAAGGATAGTTGGTTTTGATTCCAAAGAGCGTTCTTTGAGAAAAAGAACAATCAGAGAATACTTGGTGAAGTGGAAAAACTTGCCTATGGAGGATGCGACTTGGGAGAATGATGAGATTCTGCAGCATCCAAGTTTGCGATTGCTTGAGGACAAGCAATCTTGGGGAGGGCGGATTGTAATGTCCGCTTCTCGAGCATGATCTTTCCAGTTGACCGTTGACCTATTCCGGAGACCCGTAGGCTACTCGGAAGGTGAAATTAGGGTTTCGTGTTTTGGAGGATGCTTTTGCTCGAGGTTGGTTGATTTAATGGCGGATTCTTTCTGGGTTTTCAGAGAGCTTCGCAGTGGTATGTTTTTCTTGGCATTCTGAGCACCTTCAGGAATTTACTATTTTTTAGTAAATTCTATTTTTAGCACTGGTCCAGTCAGCATCAGCTCAGTCAACTTTCCTCTTCTGGCAGTTCATTGGGTAATTCTCATTTTTGGCTTAAGGGGTTCATTTTGGAGAAATAAGTTATTTTAAGTCAAAATGTTTTATTTTAAAAATACCCTTGGCCTAGTGATATAACTTAACAGTTGTTTTAAAGAAGGGGACTTTGAGGGGTATTTTCTCATGAAGGAAATATTTTTATATTTCTAAAGTTTATATTTACTCAAGGGAAAATGGACACCTATTTGAAGGAGTTTATATTTTATTTAAAAAAAAAGAGAAGTGATTTATATCTCTCAAGGAAGGTACACCATTTTGAAGAAAGATTTTTGGTCAAAGATTAAACCTAAAAGCAGCTTGGGATTAGGGTGCACTTTCTAGAAGCCTCCGGAGTCTTCTCTTCATTCTATAAAGGAGGTTCCTTCTCTTCTTTTGGATTATCTTTTGTCTATAGGAATGTTATGCTGCTGGATTGGCTGTGGGATTGCTTTGAGGAATGTAAGCCTCCTAGCTTGGCATTGCTTCTTGCTTGAGAGATAGCGACTAGTGATGAGGTAGTTGTAGTTTGAGTGATTTGTAGTGAGTTTTCTGCATTGTAGTCATTGTGTGGCTTTGTAGTTCAGTTTTATGCATATTAGTGAGATTCTGGAATTGCATATTCTTTATAGCTGATTGTTGTTTTTAATCACAAGTCAAAAAATACAAAAAGAATCATTCTGGGTATTGTCTTTATTTGTTTGTCTATGAGGGGCGACCCTTTCCTCTAATTTGCAGATTTTTTAATGGAGTCTTGAATTTTTAAAGGCAAATCGCCCTTCCTTGAGGGCCGTACTATCTGGGATTGTCTTGAAATTCGTGCATAAATTAAATAGGATCTTTTGGGTTAGTTTTGTGATTCAATATTGGGCGCCATCATCTTAGGATCATGATGCATTCTGTCTCGTGAAATTTGAGTAAGTTTGGAGTGAGTTGTGAGCAAAATAGTGAATTTTAGGGCTGCTGTTCATGCATGTGAAAAACAGGACTGTCAAAAATCAGATTGTCAAGTTGGTCTTTAGAGTGGAGTTTCTGATCTAAGCTTTATGATCCAGTGAAGGAGATTCATTATATTGTTGCAGCACTATTTAACTCTTGATTCATGTTCGTAGCAAGGCTTTCTCTATCATGTTGTAAGCTGAACAGTAGTACTGTCAGCCTTCTCACTTATTTTCCTTAACTGCATTGTAAAACTTAGCATCTCCGTCATATGGTAGCTCCCATTCCATCTTGGGTTGGAAAGCACATTCTTGATGTCGAGTTACTTCAGCATTCTCACTTATTTTCCTTAATTGCATTGTAATTCTTAGCATCTTCGTCATATGGTAGCTCCAATTCCATCTCGGGTTGGAAAGCACATTCTTGACGTCGAGTTATTTCAGCTTATTAGTTGGTAGGGATCCTCTGACCACATGCTCGTCGTTCTCCGGCGCATTCTTGGTTAAGAGTTCTTTGTATTGGCATTTCTTTAAGACCCTTTGACCAATGCTCACACCTTGCCCACATCGGGATCCCGGTGTACATTCTGGTTGGAGTTGCTTTCAGCATCGTTTTGGTTTAGAGCTAACCTTAACGGGTGCGTGTTGATTGTAATTTGCAATTGAAAAACAAAAAAAATTGGCTTGGTATATTTCAGTGATGGAGGCCAACCTTACTATTTTTGGTAAGGCACCTGGATGAGCAGTGGTTTCAACGGATTACCTCCTGGCATTGACAAAATCAGAAAATAATGATTATTATTGGAGTTATGATGTTTTAATTATTAATAAAGTAATACTTTATTAATAGTTAATTATTAAGTGATTATATTAATGACATAAGTTGACTTTATAATAAAGGGGGTCATTAATGATAAAAAGTTAATTTATAAAGTGACCTTTTTTAACACCTATTTAATGCTATAATATAAATTCAACATTAAAAGCAAATGATAAAATATATTTTGATGAATTAAAAAGCATCGGAAGTTGTGCCATATGGAGGTATAAAAAGGCATTGAAAACAAATGAAGGGCATTCTTGAACATTTTATCAACTTGGCTTTGTGCTTTGCATCTTGGAGGTGGAAACGAGGGTTTTCAGCTACAACGATCTTGGAGAGCGTAGCTTCTTGAATCGAGCTTTCCGAGGGTGTGAAAGACCATCCGAGGTTTGCTTATCAGGTGGCTTTATCTCAGAAGTCACATTTGTGCTTCATCAATTTACAGGAGAGATTCATAACAAGGGTTTACAGAGTTTCGAGATTAGAAGTTGTTATCCGAATATGATCTTATTGTAAATTCAAAGCAATAATTAATCAGAGTTGATCATTTGATGTTTTGGTTTTCAGCATTTTTCTATTTGCATTTGCTTTGCAGTTTTATGCATTTCCTAGTAAATATCTCAAAAAAATTAAAAATCAGTGAAGGCAGTTTTCTGTAGCAAATATCTCAAAAAGGGCAGGATATTACATCTTCTTCATACTTACATTGTCCTTGCAAGAAGCATGTGAGTTCAAATCGGAAGGCAATTCAACTTCATTTTGTAGGGCATGTTAATAGTTTGAAGAAATTATAAGCTTTTCAAACCTTTAAGTCAATGCAGAAAAAGTGGAATGAGGCGGTCAAATTGCTTGTACATAATCGTTGTTGGCTGAAGTGAGGTGTTCCATATATATATATATATATATAGAGAGAGAGAGAGAGAGAGAGAGAGAGAGAGAGAGAGAGAGAGAGAGAGAGAATGTGCAATGGATATTAATAGGTGATCTTCCCTGCCTTATATTGTCCATTATTGGTGGTTCGACGATTGGCATGCAACTACAAAGCCTCATCAATTGGCATTCTTGTGTAAACAAGGTATGCACATACCATCAACCCTGTTTGGCCTTTGCCTACCATGCAATCTATGGCTGCCACATTATGAGAATCACTTGAAACCTAGACATATACACTCTCACGGACAAGTTCATAATTGATATTGGAGGGACATGATTGTCATCAAATGGAAAACTTCCACATAACCATGAAAGTTTACTGTATCATATGATTCTTCTATACAGATTGTACACATGTCTGCTTCAAATGATATGCCACATGTTAGCAATATTTCCATTCACATGGGATTGCATATCCTTTTCTTTTGAATTTAGTCTTGTGAGATGAGAATGATGACTACATTCTTCATATGTTTCTCTTTGTTGAAGATTTCTTCTCCTCAACTGCCTAATTGCTTGCACTTTTCTACAACACTGTAGATTTCAATAACTGAAAGACAAAATTGAATGCACATTTTATATATTTTTTTTCTAATTTTGGATATGAAAATGAACAAAATGAAGGGAAAACAATGAAAAGAGTGAACAAGATGGATAGAAGAGAAAATGCATATGGATGGTGAATGTCACAGACTTGCATGTGGTTTGCATTATGTTATTGTCAACAAAGTGCAATGATGGTGGATGGGCAAAATAGGGGCTGCTGCACATGGTCATCACTACATCGCCATCGTATGAACTACTTTGGAGAAGAAAGGGCGATCGAATGGAAATGGAACAGAGAAGTCTGGAAAACCTGCTCTAATACCATATTGAAATTTAGACAAGAAGAAGAGCTAGAAGCTCCAACACAATAATTAATCCATCATCTTCGATACTACATTATCACATTCAATGGCTTTATAAAGCTTTTCAACTTCTAACTACTGAATAGCTAACAACTAACATCTATTTAATAATTAACATTTATTTAATAAATTAACATCAACATGTTAATTTATTATTTATTATATTACCTATGTTATGCACTAATTCCTAACAAATATTTGACTTGCACAAATTCTTATTTTTGTGTCGTGTGTAGTAGATCTATAGACTCTAAGGGAAAATGTAAGGTCATAGGTTCAACTCTGGTAGATCTATTCAATTTATAGGCCAAAGATGAGGCAAATGATGCGATTGACAAATTCTTTTTTACTAATGGCATTCCATTCCATGTTGCTTGCTTTCTTTAGTTTAAGGAGGCCAAGGTTGCATGAGTAGGGCCTTCATATGTAGGTCTCTGGGAGATAGGCAAGAGCTATTCGAAGATAAATGTAATAATGGAGGAAATGAAGGCCACATAGGTCTCATATGGGTGTAGCATTATCATGGATGGATGGATGGACATTAGACACCATCCATTCATCAATATTATGGTCACCTATATGGAGGTGGCTTATTTTCTTAGGCAATTTATTGTTAAGGGAAGCACAAAGATGCAAAATTCTAGTTTTAGATCCTTAGAGATGCCATCAAGGAGATTGGCTATTTGAGTGGATCAAACAAGCTAGAGCTGATACAAGGGATATGCATATGTTTATCAACAATCATCACTTGTCACATACACTATTTCGATCCTCCTCCAAGAAAGAATTTATGAAACATATTGAGACTAGATATGCATCGTACTTCACTTTCTTAGAGAGGATGACTGATTTACAAGAGCCTTCATAACCAATGGTCATGACATGGGAGTGGAATTGGTTAACCAAGTCTAAGACAAAGCAGGGGATAAGGTTGAAGGAAGTGGTAAAGAGTGTCACTTACCATATACATCACCTGCATCATATCCCTAGTTTTCATGGTGATTAGAAATGGGGACTCTAATGTCCCAAACCTTGGGGAGATATATGAGTGCATTGCTGCCATGCTTGGCAAATGAAGTTTGTGATGGTCTAGTGGTGATTGGAGATGGACCCCCTCTATACCTTTTCAAAGAATCCTTCTTTGGGACTTATGTTAGTTTAGCCATTGCTCCCATGCTTGATTGCTCTTAAATTTATGGCCAATGCTTTAGGAGAAGTATTTTTAACTCCAATTTCTGTCATTACTGCTATCACCTCTATTTTTTCTTGTGCTATGTCATCTAGAGGGAAACAGGCATGACCAGTGGCTAGTTCTTTTGGAAACAATCATCTTTCAGGAGGTATGGATTGTAAATGATAAGAAGATAATCCCCATGAAGGCCTTTCCGAAGAGGATGCTGATTTCTTGAATCAATGCATGTAGAGGAGCCCAATGTTAGGCATAATGTGGCAAGAAGGTTATTGGCATCCTTGGTTTTGAGGAGAGTATGGTCAGCAATTGCTGTTGCACTCGGTGAAGAAATAATGCTGTTAAATCTAGGGTCTTGGCCTATGATTGTTCTAAAAAATTATGTCTAGTGGTTGAGGAAGCTGATTGATGTAGCTCAGTAAAATTGGATCATTTAGAGAAAGGCAATGATTGCTCTGGTCTCTTAGGGCAATAGAAATTTTCAACTTGGTGAGAAGTTTGTGACTCCTTGCCCAACTTCTGCAGCTTTTGTGCCTTTGAAAACAGGTTAAGCTTGTGGGGATGAACTCTCTTATTTTTTCGGTAGAAGTAAAGTTGGTTGTCCTAGCAATCAAGGAAATATTAGTAAGATCCCTCAGGCTGGTTTTTATGATATTATTTTTGACCAAATGAATGCAAAGCATTCCTCTAATATGGTTACTCTTATCATCCTTGTAGAGCAGAAAGTTGATGGTATACGTTTTATCCATGAGTGTCTCAAACTGAGGCAACATGACAATTGTGCCTTGCTTCTTGATCTCATGCAAAAAGTTAAAACTGTTAAATTCATTGACAAGCTGTTGCAGATTTTGAAATCAACTTTATTAAAGTGAATCTTATTTTGTTTGTGCCTCAACTTTACAAGGTGCATGCAATATACTACTCATGGTGGCTTGAGTGCTCAGAAAACATTAGAAAGATTTTGTGAAAGGATGAGGAATAACCCTATCAGTCATTGTTGTCAATGATGTTCTGGAAATCTCCCTAGTCGGGGATTCAGCTTTTCAGCCACATGATTCTACTGTTATGCACAGGAATATGTAGGAGAATATTCCTGCAATTAAAATGAAATGCCTTGTGCTGGGGTGTAGTGCTAGTAGATTTTTGCTATAGTTCTTTGCCAATTTGGTTGTTCATGCTCGCTTTAGTAATTTTAAAGATGAGACTCTTATTTTCCTGCCGCCTCTTGGTGGAAGATAGCCTGGTTATTTATTCCACTACTAATCCTCTGAGCTGTAGTATTAGCTTTGTTTTACTAAATTAAACTATTATAGTTTGATTTAACTTTATGATAATGCTAATACTATTAACTCTAGTAGGTTTCCTACTAGGGCCCCAGGATTTTTAGTTGGCTAAACTGCTTTTGGCTATTGCTTTTAAAATTCAAGAGACTGTCAATGACATACCGTATTCTTTTTATTAATCTTGAAAGTTGCTCAAGCAATTCAATATGTTTTTGTCTATTGTTTAAAAGGATTAAATATTTAATTGTTCAACCCAAAAACTATGCATCCAAGATGTTTGATCAATCAAATCAACTCTGTGAGTTTACTAAATATCAATCTTGTATTCTAGCTAAATAATAGCACATGCCAGATGGCATAGTTTTGTGTTATTACTTATTCCAATAGCTAATGCACATGCTCACTAGAACTAAATAATTGCCATTTCCTTCTCTAAACATTTAATATTTTTCAGTGCAAAATGTGCAACACATTTTATTTTATTAGACACCAGTTAACTTAGCCTTGAGTGGAACGAACTCAACCATAACTGTAGTCTCATATGTACATTATTATCTTTATTATTTTGTGATTTTCTTTCCCGTTCATTTAGATAAGAAACACCCCAACTCCATGAATATACACATGCTATACATGCTATCTTTGTATAGTGATATATATTTTTTCTATTATTTTAAGGTGGCAAGAAGTCACCAATGACGGTTTCTTATAGTGTGTTTTTAGTTTTAAACAATTGGAGGAATATCAATCTAGAGAATTATATAAATTGTCATTGATCTCAAGCTTAAAGAAATTGGAAGGCAGGAGATTTGAGAGTAATATAGATCCTACATAAAATTTAAAATTTTCTTCTTTTACATCAACTACATCTTAGTGTTAAAAAAAATATAAAAATATCGTGCATGAATTTGGCATCTGTAAAATCTTGAAATATTTCTTATTTTTAAAAGTGAGTGGGGAATTCACTCCAAGAATGATTTTAAATTTTCTTCAGAATTGTGTGCTCACATAGGGTGTGATATTATGTCAAATAAATATGATCATTGTATGTTCTGAAAGAAAAAAGAATACAATGGTGGGTTAAAATAATGAGTTACTTGCTAGATGCAACAAAATCCAGTTTGAAGACTTTGCTATATTTGATTCAGATCACTAATCACACAGTTCTGGACAAATGGGGGGTATTAAAGCCTGCCCTTGGGGAGAGTTGGAAAACTATGCCACATGTTAGATTGTTGCTGTCCCGGGACCATGTCAATGACATCAGTGACATCTCCCTTATCAAACATACTTCCAAGGTAACTCAAATTCATAATTAGCATATGCCACTTTTATGTGTTAAATATGTTATTTTTTCAGAATTTATGAATTTCATTTTGTGTGCTAGGAGTGTCATCGGCGGATGAGTTTTTGCCCAAGCACGTAACCTACTTTCCAGAAGTAAGATACAAATCAAGTATATAGGTTATTGATAATCAATTGAAATTCATTACCCTCTATGAATATGGCTGGTGTAAGTCTTTAACAGTGTTCTTAAATGTTGTAGAATGTCTTGATCTCATGTAAGTGAGACTAAGAGATGCCAGTCTACCTTGCATCATGCCTGTAAGCTTGTGCCTTCTGATGTTCACCAATTATTGATTATTGTTCTGCCTAAATAAAATTTAACACATCCTTTAGGTGTCAGAATCAATAAGAAACTCAAAGCTAACATGGTAGTGGCACATTAATGTGATTTGTAATTAATTAATACTAAAAGACTAAAAGTTTTGTATACCATTTCCATTAAATAACATTGCCGGATGGTTTGAATGTATTTACTATTAACTGATATGTTCTGCAGAAATTTGTCCATTTCAATATTATAGTTTGACAATAAAGTGTCAATTATTAATTGTTTTGAGGTAGTTGACCTTAAGCAGAAACCCATGACAGCAACCACTCGCATTCCTACATAATCATCCTCCATCGCTTGGTTTTTTTGATTTTCCCACCAAGGATTGATCAATCATTTACCTGAGCTAGGAGAACACCGTGGCCTCCACCTCCTAGCACTGGTACATTCTCAGCCTCACCACATCTTAAGACTCATACTCTCCAATGACCAAGGACACCGGAACAAACTACAGAGAAGAGCTCAACAACTTCTCCAAATGTATGCTCATTGTGCCACTCCTGTGCTCAATTTTCTAACCAAAAAGGACAATGGATGCTATCCGATACATGAGCATCGCGCTCCATCGAATTTTGGTCGTGTTTTAGTTTCTGTGTGTTGTAGTTTGGTGTTTTGTTGTGCAGCTTCCTGTCGCAGAGATGCAGAAGTTCCCGTTGCCCAAGGGACAAGAACTCATAGCAACAAGGGGATGGTTTTTATCTCCCAATCCCGACAGTAAATGTGTCGGTTTGGGTGCTCTATAGTTTGTACGATTGTTTTGGAAGGGACGATTCAACTTCAATAGTTATGTCAGTCGAAGCATGGGGCCGTATGTGGATACAAGGAGACCATTAACAAAGAAGAGTAGCAGCTGTTTAAGAAGAGGAACCGAATAGTAGGAGAGGCGGTCATTATAAAGATATGAGACCGAATGCCAATGGAGTGTGTATGGTGACGAGTTAGGAAGAAGCCGATAAGGTTAATAGTAGCCATGGTGGAGTTTAGGGTGGTTGATAATGAAGGGATAACATAAGTCGTGGAGAGGGAATAGCGAATGGGAAAATATTGGGATGCAACCGTTAAGGGAGCTAATAAGTGAAGTAAAGGAGCCGATCATGAAGTTTGGAGGCATCGATCCTTGAGGGATCTTAATTATTGTAATCTGAATTAGTTCCGTCTGCATGAATAAAAGATAATGTTTTCGTTAATGTCCATTTATTTGTTAGCATTTGTTTTTTGTTTCATTTCTGTTACAAATAGTGGTGAAGTCTCAGTTTTATAACCGAATGAATGAGAACTTCCTATAGTTTTTGGCATCTGAGAGATAGAGAGTGAGAAAGAACCACCAAATTGGTTCTAGACTGCGAGTTTGTGATTTCTCGTGCCATCACTATCTCATAATGCCCATACAATCCAAAGTTTCACAGTAGATGAAATGGAGCATAGACTTTGGTTTTTAAAAGACTACACTTTTTTGCAGATATATGAGAGCCCATCTCGGGTTAAGAACCTTTAGAGTTTGGATCAATAACATCTAGAATCTTGTGGATTCGGTAAATGTTCTAATGACTCCAATAGGGTATTTCATGGTTGTCTTCAGCTCCAGAAAAGAGAGGGAAGCTGGCTTTTGGAGTGGCCTTTAGTTCCTCAAGAAGTATAGCCTATTCATGAGACACTGGGCTCCAATTTCAAGCTAGTGGAAGATCTCTCTATTGTGGTACCTGTATGAGTTCACCTCCCACATCTCCCAATTGAATATTGGCACAAAACACCTGCAAATAATAGTATCAGTCATTGGAGAATATATCACAGCTTTAGAACTCACAAAGAATACACACATCTTAATTTATGCCTGAATCTGCATCAACATAGATTTGGACAAGCCTCTTCCTGACATGGGAAGAATTGAATGGGAAAAACCCAGAGATTATGATCCCCTTCTAGTGTTGGATATGCCATTAACACAACCATTTGTTTGACGAGACTCCACATTAGCATTTGTCAAAAAATGTCAGGTTGGAGCCACAACAAAAACTCTTTTTTTAAAGAGCTTACTCTAAGAGAGGTAAGATCACCAAGGAACCTAAAGATCTTTCGCCCCTTAATATGTTTGTAGCTCTAGCTGACATGGAAGCAAATAAACCACAACAGCCCCACAAAAAAACATTACTACATGGGAGAAAATCATTTAATCTTCATCTCCTCTTCATACATCAGACTCTAAATCCCTCAAGGCCAAGCAATCACAAAGAACCCAAACTTCTATTATAGTAAATAACAAAGGACAAGAAGAGAAAGATAAAAAGTAAAAACACAAAAGTCTACCTCATCCGTCTTTCCAACTCTATTTGGGAATCAAAAGGGACTTCAAAAGCTTGACCATTAAAAAAAAAATGAACGTAACAAAGGAACGCATAGAATTAATAGAAGTTATAAGCACAGGCCAGGTAGCGAAAAATGGTCTAAATATGGACTCCAAAAATCACATCTTAGTTAGAGATCAAAGAAGGTTCCTATAGAAATCCTACTATATATGAAGATAATCTCTTGGAATACCAATGGGTCAAGGGCAACTAACAAATGTTGCTTCCTAAGGGATTATTGTCATTTTGAATGCAAATACAATTCTTCTTCAGGAAATGAGAAAAACTATGCCCCACCATTCTTTCAGGTTCAAAGGGAAATTGGGATGCAAACAATCTCACTTTCATCTAAGAGCAACGCTCCATTGGAATCCCATAAGGTGTGTTGTAAAGTCCTATCAAAATTTCTCTTGGAGATTGCAAGCAAATTTCCATCCAATAGAAATTTCAATGGATATCACAATTACCAACCTATATATCTCCCCTATGGGGAACAATCTATAGAATAATAAACACTATCTTTAGAAGGCAATTATGTTTGATTAGATAGATTTTTTGTGATTAAGTTTTTCATCAATGATTATTAACTAGAGATTTTGGAGAGCCTTCTACAATTTGGCTTTGTGTTATTGTTGATATATGATCTATATATCATCATTATTTTCTTCCATGTTTTAAATTACTTCAATTGGTATTAGAGCCTAGGAGAAGGTTGGAGAAAGAAACTTGAAGAGCCATAAGAGGTCTTGTTAATGTTTAATGTGTAAAAGAGTAACAAAACATATAAGGATATGAGGGCATTGTCAACCCTTGCATATGTTGCCAATTTTTTTTTTGTGGCATTGGAGCCAAAGCATAAAAGATGGAGTGATAATTTTTCATGAGCATATTTGTTTTGGTTGTAATTTAGAAAGCCACATTTTTTTTTTGGATTTCTCTTTTAAATCTCTTTTCATTTCCCCCATTCCATTCAATCCAATAAAAGCAAAGGAAGAAAGCATGAAAGTTGGGAAGGTCAAATATGACCTTTTGGTAGTAAGAAACAGGGCATTTATGATGTCATCAACTGAAAAGAGTTTGGAAGGTTGAAGATTGATGTGATCTTATTGCTAAGGAAAGACATGTTCCTCCAGGTGAGAGTTAATTGTAAAAGTGAAGTGGTAAAGATAAAGTGCCAGAAAAAGGACGACTCAATAAGGAGATCAGTTGTATATTTGCAAAATGAACAAAAAGGAAATGAAGCATTATTTAATTCAAAGTGCTCTAAGTCAACTTTTTCTAGAATAAATGTTGATGTACATTCAAAACAAGTATGGACTATTTCTGTAAATGCACATAAATTTTTTTGCAAACACCAAGAAATGATTTTGAAAATATAAAAAAAGGCTCTAATGAAGTAAATGAATTTTTGACTAAGGTTGAAGGTATGGTAAATCAAATGAAAATTCTAGGTGATTATGTGAATAATCAACATGTGATTGAGAAAATCTTGTGAAGTTTGCATCTAAATTTCATAATGTTGTTTCCACAATAGAAATCTCAAAGGATTTCACAACAATAGGAATTGATGAATTAAGCGGCATTTTATTTACAACTAAATAATGAATGAAAAATAGTGAAGAAACTTTAGAACAAACATTTGCATCCAAGGCAAAAATAAGAGGTAAAAAACATAAATTTTCCAAGGGTTATCACAAGCCTAAATATGGCAATGACTCGTCCCAAAAATGAGCATAGAGGCAACTATAGTCATAACTCTAGAGGCAAGGGCTATAATGGAGGAAGAGATTTTGGTTTCTAGGGAAGAAATAACAATTACAAAGATAGATGCCAAGGTAGAAGTCATGATACTAGTAGAGACTAAAGACAATTCAAATATTTTTCGTTGTAATAAATTTGGCCATTGAGTTTGAATGTTGGCATAAGCAATTTGCTCACAATATATTAGAAGATGCACAAAATTTCTTTCTTTCTTCTTTGAATACAAGTTCCAGTGAAGATACGTTTTGGTATATTAATTTTGGCTGCTCTTCTTATATGATTTCTAACGAGAATCTATTTATTATTTAGATGAAAAATATAATAGTACTGTTGTATTGGGGGACAATAAATCACATGGGACTAAAGGGAAAAGAACAAATGAAGTAGCTAATGGGCATTGATAAAATTAAGCATATTTTTTTGACACTTTTTTAGTTTTTGTTCTAAAAATGAGTCTATTATCAGTTGGTCAAATGCTTGAACATAATTATCAAGTTATTTTTGACAAAAATGAATGTATAATCAAAGAAAAGTCACAAAAATGTGGAATGGTTGAATGAGTGTGCATGATAGGGGATTGCACGTTTTCCCTTTTCTACTCTTCAAGCAATTAGATTTTTCAGCACTACAAAAATTCATGATAGTTGCCTATAACATCAAAGGTATGGGTATCTCTATTTTGGTAGTTTGATTCTACTAAAAAAGAAGCATATGGTTAAATGATTTCCATCTATTAAGAATAAAGAGGAAGTTTGTAAAGAATGTCTTTTTGGAAAACAACATAGAGCTACTTTTCTAATTGCTCTGTCTAGAAGGGCTAGAAAATCTCTTGAAATCATTCATACTAATTTGTGTGGTCATATGACAACTCTTTAAATAAATCCAAGTGCTTTTTCATTTTTATTGATGATTTTTCCTATAAAACTTGGATCCTATTATTTAACAAAAAATCAATATTTTTGATAGAGTTTGTTGAGTTCAAAAAATTAGTTGAGAAGTAAAGTGGCCACTATATAAAAGCTCATCAGATCAAATAATGGGGATGAGTATAGGTCAAATGTATATTTGAATTTTTGTAGAAAACATGGGATTCAAAGAGACTTCACCACTTCCTACACTCCACAACAAAATGATGTTTTTAAGAGGAATAATATGATTCTTGTTGAAATGGCTATAAGCATGATGAAAGAAAAACCAGATAATTTTTTTTTGGGTAGAGGTAGTCACTATTGTAGTCTATTTCTTGAATATGAGTCCTACAAAAGCAGTTCATGGAATGATTCTTGAATAAGCATGGTTTGGTTTGACACCATTTATTTTTCATCTAAAGGTGTTTGGCTATATTGATTATGCACACATATCTAGAGAAAAAGAAGAGACAAAATTAGATGACAAAAGGTTCAAATGTGTTTTTTTTGTTATGGTTTTGAAAACAAAGCTTATAGATTGTATGATCATCTAAATAAGAAACTAACCCTTAGAAGAGACATCATATTTGATGAAAAAACATACCATACTCTTGATGAAAAGGATAAAAACAACAAAATTAGATGACAAAAGGTTCAAATGCGTTTTTTTTGTTATGGTTTTGAAAACAAAGCTTACAGATTGTATGATCATCTAAATAAGAAACCAACCCTTAGAAGAGACATCATATTTGATGAAAAAACATACCATACTCTTGATGAAAAGGATAAAAACATTGTGATTGATTTGAAGAAATCTAACCCCCTTATGAGTGATGTAGGAGAAAAAGATTCTCATATACTTGTGTCTAATGAATTAGAAGTAATTGATAATGTAGAACCTAAATTCTTAAATGTGGAAACATAGAGATATCAAAAATACCAAAGAAGAATTGAAAGAAATCATCCTCCATTTGACATGTTGGAGACTAATTTTGATAAGATAACCGCAAGGTCTCATATCAAAGTTAACTATGTCCTCATGGCTCAACTTGTGTAGACTGATGAGTTAAAATATTTTTCCAAAGCTAGTGGAAAAGAAAAGTGGGTTGGGTCCATGAAGAGTGAAATGACATCTCTTGAATGAAATGATACGTGGGAGTTTGTCAAGTTGCCCCCTAGCAAGGAAGTTGTAGGTACAAAATGGATATATAAAACTAACTATAAATCTAATGGGAGTATCGATAAACATAAGGCTAGATTGGTTGCAAAAGGGTACACTTAATAGGAAGGTATTGATTATGCATAAACTTTTGCTCTAGTAGCAAGAATGGATACTATTAGATTAATCATGTCTTTAACTACTCAGTGGATGGATTGTTGATCAAATGGATATTAAGAGTGCATTTTGAATGGTTGTATTGATGAAAAGGTTTATTTTTCTCAACCTCAAGGCTTTGAAGTACCTTTCAAAGGCATCCTGTTTACATGTTGAAGGCATTTTATGGTCTAAGACAAGTACCTAGAGCATGGTAAAAGGTTTTGTAAATAGTTAGTTTGATCCTAATCTTTTTATTAGAAATTCTAGTGAGGATATTCTCATTCTTGTTCTCTATTTAGATGATTTGATATACAATAGGGGTAATTCCTCTTTGTTTGTACAATTTAGAGCAAAACTGGTTTTAGAATTTGAGATGATTGATTTAGGATAGATGCATTATTTTCTTGGTCTTGAAGTTTGGCATAATATAAATGGTATATTTCTATCACAACAAAAGTATGTTTCAAATCTTCTTTAGAGGTTTTGTATGAAGAGTTACAATCTCGTGGCCACACCTATGGAAGTTGAACTTAAGTTGTCCAATTCTAATGATTCTACTTTATGAGTCGCACTCTATATAGATAGTTAATTGGTTGTTTGCTATATTTGACCACTACTAGACCATATACAACATATGTTGTAAGCTTGGTATCTAGGTTCGTGTTAAAACCTAAGGAGAAGCATTGGAGTGTTGCTAAGAGGATTATTAGGCATCTTCTAGGGACATTGCATTATGGTCTTCATTTTCAACATTCAAAGGAGAGTAAGTTGGTTGGACATATTTATTCAAATTGGGAAGGTTTTATGGATGATCATAAATCTACTTCTAGTTATATTTTCAATCTTGGTTTTGTAATCATTTCTTGGAAATCTAAGAAACAATCCACTATACCTCTTTCTATTGTAGATGTTGAATACAAAACTACCACTTTTGTTGCTTGTCAAGCTATTTGGTTGAGGAGTACGTTATAGTATTTGCAACAAATTGAAGATGACCCCGCAATGTTGTATTGTGATAATCAAAGTGCTACTTAGATGATTAAGAACACATTGTTCCATAGCAAGACTAAGCACATTGACACCCAACACCACTACATCCACAAGTTGGTTTAACAAGGCTCAATTGAGCTTATATATTGTCCGACTACAACACAACGTGCCAATATCTTCACAAACCTCCTTGCTCACAATCATTTTTAGACACCACACTTTGTGTTCTTTGCATTGTTCATTATGGGGGAGAAATGGGATAAACTAATGAACATTTTTCTTGTTGTTTACAATGTTCATTATGGGGGAGAAATGGGATAAGCTAATGAACATTTTTCTTCTTGTTTACAATGTTCAAATTATGGGGGAGAATGTAGGATAATAGACATTGTTGTTAACAATTCTTGTTAGAAGACAATTATGTTTGTTTAGGTAGTTGTTATGTGATCCAGTTTTGAATCAACTTGTATAAATTAACATTTTTTTTATCAATGATCATCAATTGGAGAGCCTTCTACAATTTGGTTGTGTTGTTGTTGATAGATGATTTGTAGACCATCATTATTCTCTTCTATGTTTTAAATTACTTCACAACCAAATAAATATTAGAATGATGTTTTTGGAACAACTTATTTATGAGATTTTTTGGGATTAACGTTTGGAATTACCTTGCAAGATTCATTGTTCACTAATATCAATGATCTAAGCACATGGATCCACGTCAATGCACACTCAAATCTTATTGTGATGGGCAAATTCAACAATATCAAAACTGCCACAAAGAAGAAAGATGAACTTAGATTTAATTAACACATTGCTAAAACTCTTAATAATGTGGAAGCCAACATTTGTTTAGTTGAATCTTATTTCGCCCAAGGTTGCTACACTTGCGCTAATAGAAGGAAACAAGGAATCTATAGAGCTTGGAACCCAAATAGAATCTCCATTACATAAACTTAGATCTATTCTAGATGGATACAAGTGGAAGTTCATATCTATAACAATATCTTATTGGATTACTCACCCACCCTTCTCACAATTACTGTAGTGAATAAGTGCAAAATACAAAAATAAGGTCTGGAAAGATGTGGCTAATTCAAAGGTCAGAAGACATCTTTAACAAAATTAGGGTTCCAAATGTTCTTATTCATGGAAAATGCGAAGTATGCCAAAAATTAAATAAACATTGGCAATTAGCAAACTTTTGGAATTTCTCTTGAAAACCAACAAATTAAAGGCTAACTCTAGAACACACAATCTAGAATTAGAGAACATGATTTTTCTATAGAGTTGGGAAAGCAAGAGTAGAGGATTTGATTCTGCAAGTAATTGTTCATCAAAAAGTAGGAAATATATTAGCATCAATGAACAACATGACAATGGATTAATCAAATGACTTAAAGACCAAGTTTTTTCACTTTACTAGTCAAAATATAATATATTTTAATACAACCCAAAGAATGCAAAAATCCCATAGGTTATATAATTGCTAAAGAGGATTATTTTCAATATGCCATAATTTTTTTTAGGATACCTATCTTAGCTTCCTACTTCAGCCCAAAAATAAGAAGCAAGTTAAAATCTTATCCACCACATCTTAAATATGATGATAGATTTATAAAATGCAATCTTAATGCTACTTGTTAGGACCTATAATTTATGGAATTTTGTTTTATAAATAGATATGTAATATCATAATATCACAAGATAATATGTCTACTATAGTAAAATTTGCTACCAATGTTCATATTGCCACCAAGTTGAATAATTTAGAGCTTGAAAATGAAGATTGTATGTCCTTACTATGAAATTAAGGGGGAAATTCTCTTACCTCTTTAGAGACTCGTATAATTCTCTCGAGACCTTCACAGCTTGAGGATTAGAGATGCTTAACTCTTTTTTTAATAATATTGTTTGATTTTCTCCAGTGTTTGGCTAAAGACTACTTCTACAATTCTATGTACTTGGATGATTGCTTCTTTAATTCACATTGTGTCTTCTTTAAGATTGAGTAGAAAACAACCTCATGACAAGCTTTTAAATATAACTAGACTTGTGAGCCAATAAAGTATATTACTTGTTTTCATATATCTAATATTTAGTGCTTATTTTTGTTCCCTTTTAGATTTGTTGGAGTTAAGATTTCACTCCCTATTCCTTATTTTTTTATTTTACTTTATCAATCCCATGGGTTGCTTTTAGCCTCTTGTAAGCATTAATATCATTACCATTATCTTTGTTCATTACTCATTTTTCACAAAATCCAAGATGATGATTTATGGTCAACAATTCCCAAAGGGGATTCAAGTCTTACTCATCCTACAATGGTCATCACCTTTTTCCAGTTGGCTTTGCTAATAAGATCTCTTTTAAGTATTAACTTCTTTTTGAGATTTCTTAAGATATACCTCATATGTGTTACCTAGAAAATCATTGGTTCATTAGTAGGAATTAGGATCTCATCACTTTTAGAATTATAAAATACATTTATCACCCTTACAAAAAGGCTAAGCCAAGTGACTTGATCTATATTTTCTTGTTTCACTTGCTAATTTACTAGTTTTTGAAACTAGACATAGGCATTGCATAATCCAATATCATTCCTCAATGAGATGTTACATAATAATCATTAAAAGTAATAATAACTTTCCACATTAATAATAATTAAAAACAATAACAACCTTCCGCAATAATAATATTTAAAAGCAATGACAACCTTCCACACTAATAATATTTAAAAGCAATAACAACCTTCCACACCATTTACATATTGAGATTTGGAATCTTCCCTAAACTTAAGTTATCAAACCTTGGAGGACAATCTTTAAATTGATATACACAATTATAGTAATGCACCTCTAAATTTCATTTTATATTTAATTGTGTTTTTAAATTAATTAATACATTGGAACAAAATTAAAGTTATTTTTAAGCATCACCCTTTGTGGTCTAGGACTAATTGGTAAATTAAAGTAATAGTTTTGTTCATAAAATTGATGAATATTTCTATGTTGAAAAATCTCCTAAATAAAGTCAATGTGTTTGCTTTCCTCTTAGTAGTCAAAATTAGCCATAAAGGGATTTAAAAAGTTTTATTTTATTTTATTACATGATTAAACTAAATTATATAAATTATTTACAAATTTAGGTTATTGTGTAATGCCCATGGAAATTACTTAAGTCATTATATTATTTGTATTAATTCATTTTAACTCATCATTAAAGTTTTGTTATTTTTATAGCATGTATAAGATTAAAATAAATGTGCAAATTATACAAATTGGGTTAATTAATAATATAGAAATGTGTTTCTATTATTATCAATGTTAAATGAACTTAAGAGGTATGTCTTGTCTTTCTTAGTCAAGATTTATAAAAAATGGCACATAAAGTGTTATTTAACATATAAGTTAAAATGAGATTAGAAAGTATAAAAAAGTAAGAGATTAAAATGATTAGCAAAAGCCCTCTTTTGATAAAAAATTATGGAAGGAAGATTTAAGCATTAGGAAACTTGATTAAAAAATTCAAATCTTTTTGAGTTGCCTAGATTGCTCAATTGTTCAACTTAAACTTGAAGACAAATTGTAGAGTTAATTTTGTTATTTGGCTATCATTCTTTATGGATATATTTTCATGCATGGAATTGGGTCAATTTTAATGTTACACAAGGACTCGCTTTCCCTTAAATTTTGGTGTTTTTAGAAATGTGGACATCCTTGAGACGACAAGATGCTAGAGAAATGTCCCTTTGCCATTCCCCCACAACCACTAGTAGGAGAGAGATGTTGTCGATATGTCTTCAAGGAAAGTATTTTAATGAGGCGACCCCCTAATGGAGATGTTGAAGGGATGCAAAGATATCCTTTTGGGACTTTCAAACACTTGTGGACATCTCTCAAATGTACTACATATCCCCCATGTAAAAAATAAACAAATATTTTAAAAAAATCAAACATGTTTTTTGGAAATCCAAGCCACTAATCGTAATTGTAATATTTTATGGGTCCCAACCATACCCTAAGCACTCAATAAAACATCTATAAATATGGACACTGCCTTTACTCCAAATCATATCAAAGCAATGATCAACGATACAAGTTGCATTAATAAGGTACAACAATGAGAGCAAGGTAACAAGAGTGGAATCATTAGCAAATGTGAGAGAAAAAACACGAGGAGAAACAAGTGCCAAGTCTTCATCACTCAACCATTCAAGTTTCAATGCATTCAACAAGTCTTCAAGATTTCAAGGCAACCCTTGCCCTTTCATACTTTAAGTTTTACATATTTTATTTTAAATGTTCATGCCTAAGTCTAAAATCAATGATCACATGATTTTTTTTTCAATTTAGATATACAATATTGAATTTATTGTTTATCTATAATTATAAAATATATTTTTAGGGTTGTTGATCTATGTTTTTACTAAAAACAACCCTAAAAACAACAATTAAGGGTTTAAGTTTTAACTTTAGCTTTATAATGAAAATATTTTAGGTTTTTAAATTTATTTATTAATTTACTTTTAAATGTTCACTTGCAAAGTTTATAAATAGTTGATTACAAATTAATTACTTGTCAAATTAGGATTTCATCTTTTGTGTATCCTCTACTTTTTCATTTTGTACAACTTGAAGTAAGATAAACAAAAATAAAATCCTAGTTTGAGGCCTAGTTGAAAAACTCATGTTCCACAATTAAGTGGGTGGCCAATTTTTTAAAAAAACTTGGGACTCACCAAAAAATCAAAGGAAAAACTTGGCAAATTTATCAACCATTAAAAGAAACATATTTTTTTAGAAAATTCTTCAAAAACACACAAACTAATGAATTTATGAAACATATTATTAATTTCATACATATATAGATCAAAATAAAAAAGTTCAATACAAATTATAGACTAAATAATGAGTTCAAATTTTCTATACATATTTCAAGTTTCAATATCAATAAAAAATACAAATCATAAACTTAGAACTAAAGCTTAAAAAATTGTTGCTGTGTGTCATGGAGCTCGATGGTATATCTACAATATTCTCAACAAGAGCCTTAGGGATAAGATCAAGTTATGAATACAGTGAACCCACCTCTAATGGCTTGGCAACCTTTCTTTTTAGCCCATATGTTGCTACATTCACTTGACATTTAGATGCATCCCTTGCCAAATCAATCATTTCATCGATAATAAATAATTCCCACATCCTCAACAACCCAATATGAATATGGATCAATGCCATTGAGGTCAATGCATGGTGTGTGGTAGGATTCTCTAGCTTCCTTTCATATAATTGAAGGTTGTACCACCCAAAGATGAGTTCATTCAAACATTTTTGAGTCACCATGTGCTTTTTTATTTGAATATCTCAATAAACACTCTAGTTATGCTCATTATCAAAAGCACTATAGGGTTGATATAAAATACAAATGATAAGTTTTTGAAGATTAGTGTAATGCCTCGCCACACAACCCTAGGGGAAGTTGCAAACTACTAAACAAATGCACAATTTTTTTTTGTTTAATTACAAATACATGTATGATCACAACACAAAGCCAACAATCCCCTAAGGTTACGAGACAAAGATTATTTAAATCACAAATTAAAACAACATGCATGAAATGAAACATAACAACATTCACTTAACTAATTAAAGCACATACATTCCATACATGAGATTTTCATTAAGATCATGAGATCCTTCATAGTTACCAATGACAGAAGTTATATAATTACAATTACATCTCTCATTCCCAGAATGAGGTAAATCAATAACATGATTGTTTATTACAATTTCCACCTCGATAACAATGAGGGGTAAATAAAATACAAGAGCAACTAACATAAATGAAACCAAGGTAGCAACTGGATCCCACGAGCTCTCCAACACGAAAGACTCGTCCACCTAAGCCAACGCCAAAACAACGGAGTAAGGTGCACATTCCACCCAACCAAGTGATACCCAAAGGCTCACCCCCTGTGCTAGGAGATAGTAACAAGGGTTTCAGGTCAAGACCAACAACCTCTAAACATAGGCAACATGACTCAACTGAAAAAGGATACGTACATGACATCACATGACACAAATGTTACAATGCTTCCAGATTTGAAGTAAATAATCACATCACGAATGCAAACATAATGTTGACTTAGGAGAAGTGTCATCACAATGTCGCATGGGATATCCTGGCAAGTCTTCCTAGGTCCCGACCCCCATCTCGGGATATCCTGGTAACCTCTAACGACTCCCGGCCCCACATGCAAACCAATGCGGAATCAGTTATCTTTCGAAGGGACAAGATAACGATCTTGCCATTCCAAGCCTTCTCGTCTCATCCCAAGTCTATACAAGCACTTGCGTCCATGAGTGAGGCAAAATTAATCTTTTTAAATGTTGGTACCACCTATGCTAATTAATTGGTTTAAGTTTTCACTGAATTAACCAACTTACATTGAGATCTCCTGGCACCACTTTGTGTGCTGGCCCTCAATGCAAGCCACTTCTCTAAGACAACACGTGGAACTATGCCACCACCAAAGGGTACTCAAGTACGACCTAGGGATAATGAATCCCTAAACACGACGTGAAGTAAACAAAACTCGCCCAAGATAATCAGATATAACACTGGACACAAGTACACACTACCCATGGCAAACAAGGTTGATTGACATGCTGACAACCCCAAAACACATAAAAGATGATTCAATCTGGAAGACTTACGAGATCTGACTCAAAACCCAACAAGAATAAGCACCCCACGATGAAAGAAAGCTTGTAAACAATATAAGGTAATCTACCTTCAGATTTCGTAAATCCAATCATTCATCGCATTAGTGCATTTAAACAAATTAAATAAACTATGTTCTTGCACAATCACATAAGGGTTTGAATGTTCGTTTGATTCTTGTTGACACAATACATACGATAAATTAAATCAATCATTCTTTGCTAAACCATAATTTTCTATATCTAATTTTCGTCTATCCCTTTACAAATATCTCATATATAAATTAAATGCTTCTTCTCTTTTAAGGAAATAAATCACATTTTAAATATACAAATATATTTATTAAATATCTACGAAATCATATATACATATATATATATATTTTATATATATATATATAATTAATGTTTAAAAGTGAATAGTAATTACTTAAGCATTTTATTAAAATATAATATACACATATTATAATATATATATATTATATATAAATAATATTAAAATTATTATATATAACATATATATTAAAATATACATATATTATAATATATATATTATATATAAATAATATTAAATTATTATATATAACATATATATTAAAATATACATATAAATTATATTTTAATTCATAAATATAACCATTGGTAACAACTTAATATTATATATATTAAATATAAAATATATAATATGAAATATATTATATATTTTATATTTAATAAATATAATAAAAAAAAATGAAATTCAAAAAGCAATCGGCAACCACGTTTAGGGCTTCACCGTGCCCTATTATGAATAGGGGACGCAGCCCCATTGATGGGGAGGCGGCGGCCTGTGTAGGCAGCGTCGGCGCTGCCTCCACAGGCGGCCGACGCCATCAATGGCACTGCCCTGGGGTGGAAACCCTTCCTCATACCCCCACGCGATGGGAAAAAAATGACTTCGCCCAAAAAAAGGCGAAAGATAAATGACTGGTAATAAAACAATTCTGGGTAAAACCAGAATATAGTCATAAAATATGACTTCCCAGAATTCAACGAAAATTTCGAATTTAAAAAAAATACATATATTTTTATATATATGTATATATATGTATAAATACATATAAACTGGTATTTATATATATATATATATACACACACACAAAAACAGCTTCATAATCTGATTGAGAAAATGCATTCCTTCAATACCCAAATTGGGCAAACTCTAAATCTGAGAAACAAAATTAATTTCCATTGAAACTCCATAATCTAACACAATAATTTCATGACTTCTCACAAGTTAAAAAGGAGATTTTCCCAACAACACAAATTTTTATAAGAACCATTTGAATCTTTCAAGTTTGTTTCAAATTTCCCAATGATAGTTTGAGGATAATTTCTGGTTCACATTGTTTTCACAACAATTTTGAAAAAACTCTTTTATTCAAGTTTGAATGGTGATTCCAACATGGGTTTTGAATCAAAGTTTGAATTCCAAATCTAAATTGAGCCATTTCAAACAAAATTGCTAAAATAAGATTGCATAATGAGGGAAAACATGGAACCTTTTGTTTTTCTCCAAGCTTTTTGAATCCTTCAATGGAGGTTGCACTTGTTTCCAATTTTGCATCAACAAGTCTTTCCAATCCTTCCTTCCACCAATTTCCTTCCTAGAATCCAATCCAAGCTTGCTCTCCAAATTTCAAAAATTAAAATTTCAAAAACAAAAAGAATTACCTTATGCAATTTTTTCTCCTCCAAATTGTCAAACCCCTAATTTGAGTTCACCCACCAAAAATTATTGCTATTTTGGATATTTTGGATATTTCCTTTTTTTTTTTAAATTTAATAAACAATTTTCATTTTCCCACTTCAAATGCATAATATTTATTTAAACAAAATTCTATTTGCACCACAATGATAATTAAATTCCCTTTCTTTCACAAAATTGAATCTAACAATTACATTTAAAAAAAAATCATTTTTAATTTATTTTATTACAAGAGGAATGCAAGGCAATTTTCCATCTATTTTTTTTTTTTGATTTGCCTCAAATTTAATAATACTAACATAATTAATTTAATTTACTTAATCAATAAATAAATTTAATCCATGATTAGATTAATTTATTGATTGAATTAAATTAACTAATTAAATAACAAGCACTCCTTTATGCATTTTGGCAATAAATTTAAATAAAGCAAACACCATTTCACTAGGAAATTTAATCACACAAGCAAAGAGAGACGAGACGACAAGGAAAATAACTTATCCCAACTGACAACCCGACAACACACTATGGCTAGGGTGTTGTCACGACACAGAAAACCAAGCTACTATCTCCCAATCGTTTTCCGTTGAACAAGGGACATGCTCAGACCTGTGGAATCAGGTGGAGTCAATGTCCTGTACTTGCATCCTGCACACAACACGAGTGTCGAACATGCATATATATATAAATATTAAAACACACCGTGAAGAGGAAATCGCAGAATCACAGGGCACTCGCATGCAAGTGATGTGATCCCGTCCCCTTCACCAATACAATATCGCTAACTAACACCTCTAATCATCAATGGTATAATCAAAGCATAAAGCATCAATAATTCACATACATGATAATTTAATCCATAACATGAAATAGTAATATCATCTGATCAAAGTACCATCCCATCAAAACATAATATTTACATCGCTTAACAATTAGCGGTCAAAAGTAACCAAGTTATAACCAACGTGCTAACAAAGCAAAACATACATAACGAACACTGTTCGATCAAAAGAACAAAATGGAGGGGTGTTACAATTAGACATTAAGACAAGTTAAAATCTTCCCACCATAAATTTGCAAAGACAACATTTATAACTATGTAAGAATTTTAGTAAACTTAAAAGTAAAAATAAATAATAAACTGACATTAAACATATATGCTTTTTGACTTGGCCGTAGAGTGGCTCTCATATGAATGCATACAGATGCAATTAATCTTCTCTCCATCCCTTATAAAAATGTAACTCATTGCGTATGATGTCCCAAAGGTTATCGTTGACAATTGACCTCTCAATGCATGTATTAAGGCCAATAATAATCTCTTCAACTACTTTGAATGAAAGGGGGGAGATATTTTTGTAGATAAAATAATAAGTAGCATAAAGATGTTGGTGGGGTTGTTAGTTTCACCTTCACTCAATAATTCACTACATGACTTTATATCTAGTTCTATTTGACCCATACAAATGTTGAATTGTCTCTTTGGTCCTATCTTTGGCCTCATATAGATACTCATAAGGTCTTTATTCTCATCCATTAGTTGTAGAACTCTAATTAAGGGTTTTGACACCTAAAACAAGAGTGAATGGAAATGAATTTAAAAATTTAAACTAAATTAGAAAAAAATTAGTAAATTAAAATATTTAAATTTTATAAAAATAGAAACTTGTAACATTGTAAATTTTAAAAAATAAAAATTATTAAAAACTTAAATTGATGATCTCATTTATTTTATTTATATATGTATAATAAAAAATGGTCTTTATGAACCTCTCCACTTGAACCTTCCTATAGTAAGGACTCTTAAACCACCTTTTTCTCACAAACACGTGTTTAAGAGGTTGGGAATGTAGTTGCTATAATTTGTAAGGTGAGAAAACTAGTGGCACAATGTGTGACTGCTATGTGCATGGGATCATTGACATTAGTGTGCTCTTATGATAGTTAGGACCTGTGTGTTGTTGCACATTTATTTAGTGACATTCCTAGTGCATCTTCCACCATGTTCTTCACTTGACTTAGTTTCCTTGCCCTTAAGGAGAATATCAAGATAGTGGACAACACAAGGGCTCAAAAATAATGTAGGTTTCCTTGCCTCTAGAAGTCTACTAGTTTCTACATACACAAATGAATTGTTTATCACAATCAAAATAATATTTTCCACTCCCACCTCCATCACCAACACATCCAACAAGATATATATAGTCTGAGATTTTTTTACTTCATTGGAGGCATCAATTGACTTCAAAAAGACTTGTTCTCTTGATGCCACTAAAATTTTAGCAGGTGTCCTATTTCTCTCAATCACCCACCTATTAGATAATTTTGTGACCTTTCCTTTTCCAAACCTATTCTTTTCTCTACTAGCTTATATGCATTTATAACCTCATCTTGCAATGGGGAATTCAAGTCATGATGGCATGGGGCCTCAAACCCCTTAATTTTCATTACCATTGCACTAATCAAATGCTCTTAGTAAGGACTTAAAACAACATTAAATTGAATGTTGTGATACCAACATTATGCACATGATAACTTTTCCTTTATGATGCAATTCCCTATTCCATTCAGTACCTTCCAATGAATGTTGCACACCAAGAGTGTTATGAGGAAAAAATAGTAGAATTGTTTTTGTCCACACTACTTAATCCTTGCATTCATGGTCTCATGGAAGAAGAGACATCCCATATCTTCCTCAACATCTAAACTCATGGAATAGAAAATTGGGATGAGGCTCCTATTTCCTTTGTTATCCTTTTTTTCTATGTTTTTTGTTCAAATTCTAAAAGGAGAGCTTTCACCTCACAAAACCTCAATATTTGCTTCTATACATGGCTATATATGTCAATAGTGGGTCCATACAAGATGATAATTTAGAATACTTATGTCTTGTCTCATATCCTTATTACAATAGTTGTAAATAACCATTCACTTATTTGTACCTTCTTTCCCCATGTTTCCAACAAGGTCCTTAGGCTTACCAATTCCCCTTTTTGTGCTTTCAGATGCCATATTCTTTTTGGGAAAATGGAAATTAAGCCTAGAAAAAGGGAAATAATAAAAAAAGAAAAATTAATATCATAGTAGCCTTGATGCTAGAACTAAATAAAATGTTCATTATAAAATACAACCCTTGATAGTCATAAAGTGTTTAAAAAATACTAAAGCATCTTGAAATGAGCAAAAAATATTCACTATAGCATTCACTTAGCTTGAGTCACGATAGTTTAAAAATAAAATAAAATCAAAAGTTAGAACTTAGAACTAGAAGCTTAACACATACCTAATTTAGTGACCTTGAAAATGGAAGTTGAAAGCCTTGGCAGGGAAGGAAGCTTGAAGCCTTGAAAGTTGAAAGTTGAATAAATTATCAACCATGGAACCACAAAATATAAAAATAAAAACACAAAGTCACCCAAAAAAAATGTAGCTGGCACCAAACCCTAATCCCATAATTTATAGTTGTTAGCACCCATAAATGAAGTCATAATTGCAATGTTATGGTAGAATCCAATAGAGTGATCTCAAATAATCCCTAAATAGGTGTAAATGTAGCTCAAAAATTTGTTGTTGAAGAGTGAAAATTTGGGAAAAAATAAAAATCACCTTGCATAATGAACTTTATGACATTTTAGGTAGCAACAATTTTTTCTATAATGGTGAATTATAGAATTTTTTGGTAAGTCAAGTTTATCAGAAAAATCATAATGGATTTATAGTGTAGAAAAATGTACATTTTCACACTATGTTTGGGTCTCTTAATTAATTGAATTTAATCAAGCTTCTAATTGACCAAATTATGCATTCCAAAGCCATATTATTCCTATTTTCCGAAAGGGAAACCTATATTAAATAAATGTCAACATTAATTTAAACACCTTGGAAATTGTGTGTCTTGGATTTAGGTCCTAGGATCCATTGGCCCAAGAGCGAATGAGTCCTCCTTAAGTGCCAAGACCCTATTTTTAATATGTTTTTGGTGGCATTTTAATGATCGAAATTCAAGTTTTAAATATCGTCTTGTGGAATCTAATTTTTGGGAAATTAAATAAACACCTATAAATACATAGTTATTTTATCAATTTAACATTAAGCATTAAGAGACAACTTTCACTAGAGAAAAAAATATTGTTAAGAGCATTGAAGAGTGGATTTATCAAGCATCTATAGTAGCAATCAAGATCATATCATCATGTCAAAATTATTTGCATTCATACATGTTTTTGGAGCTAACATTGTGTTGTAGGTTTCAAGCATTCAAGCATCAAATAAAGTGTCAAATCAAGCATCCAATCAAGCCATTTCATGCAAGATCCAAACCTTAGAGTGAAGTGTTAGACTTTAGTCCTCTAAGCGCGACCATTAAGGGTTTGGTGAGTTGTGGCATAGTATTGTTCATTCATCAAATTCCTTTCATTTTATTATTATTTCATTATCAAGGCTTAATTACCAAATCGGGGTTTCACCAAGGCAAACGCCTATTCACCCAAAAAAAAACAAATTTTCTTCTCTCTTTGTATGTACAGATTTACAGGTGAAAAAGGATTGAAGATTGATCAAAAGAGCAATTTCACAAAGTTGTCATCATTGTTATCAAGCCACAGAAACTTAGATCCCAAATTTATTTTTGACTTTTTGGTAGTGGAACTTGGGGAAAGTAGAAGCTTAGATCTTGCACCAGAGGACCCTTGAAGTAGAGGAAAAACCATATACAAAGACCCATTAGGACACTTAGAACCCACATTTCTGGGTAAGTTTCCATGTTTTGCACTTCCTAGATCTTCCTGCAAAATAGTGTTTTTGTTTGTGCTATCCTTAAACTCTGCATTTCAAGTTTTACATCACATAATTGAGTTCATTAGGTATTTTATTTTTATCTCCCCAAAGTGCATTTTTGTCATTTTAGTCATTTTCTGTCATAAGAGAACAAAAAATCCCAAAATCGGGTTGACTCACCTCAAGGTTGAAAGTCAATCCTATCCCTTGGAGATATCTTTTTCTACTGAAATTTTAGAGAAAGGTACCTAGATCCTATTGTCCTAAACACTTGGGACAATAGGAAACCCTTTTTTCTTCATTTTATTTTGGTGAACTTGACATTGTACATCACAAATTCTGATTTGGAAGTCTCTAAAACCCTAGATCTAGGATTTGCATTAGTTTGTTTTGCATCTTATTTAGGTTTCAAAATTGCATCTTGCATCATCTAAAATTCTAGTTTGTATCATTTAAAAGTGCATTTTGCATCATTTAAATTCACAAAAATCCAAAAATATTGTATAAAACTACATACATCTTGCATGCTAGTTGTATTAAGAGTGTTTCTCAGTCATTTAGATCAAAATTTTAGTTAAATTTGCATTCAAAAAGTTTTCATTTTGTTCACTTTTTGCAATTAGTTGTATTTTCATTTAGACATCAAAATCTAGAAAAATTTCACAGTAATAACAGTCTGCAACCTGAAATAGAGAACAAAAAAATAACTCAAAATTTGCATTTTTCATTTTTTAGTACCCTAAGCAAGGACTTATTCACCTTTGGGTTAATCTGTCCCTGTATAGGTGTCCTAACAACTATCTGGGTGCATTTTTTTCTTTGTGGTTTCCTTGTGTTTTTGTTGTTAAATCTGTACTTTGAAATTCTAAAAAAATATTTATTGTATGTGCAAGAAAAGTGTCATTTTGCTTGATTTATTGCAAATTGGGAAATTTTTTTTGAGTTTAAGATCTATAGAGCAATTATTACATCACGTATTCATTACAAAATTCTCTTTTTATCATACTTCATATTCTATTTTTAGATCTTGTTGAATACTCTAGGAAATTATTGTTACAAGCATACAAATATGAAGTTGTCTACCCTCTTTTCTTGTTTTTCATTGATCCCTCTCCCCCTATGCATGAGGTTAGCTTAGTGAAAGAGAGTACAATCTTGGAAAATCATATTCGTTCTTCTCCCAATATCCCTCCTATTTGTGAATAAGATATTTTGGTGTTGGAATACCCAATCATTGAGAGCCATGAGAATCCTATTTTTTTCTCTTCCCCTACCTCTCCTACTTGGGAGGACATTATTGGACAAGGGGATGTAATCATAGATAATCGTGACAATCATAGTTTCCATTCTCCCAATATCTCTCCTATTTGTGAAGAATATATGTTGGTGTTAGAAGATTCACTCATTGAGAATCATGAGAATCTTGTTTCTCCCTCTCCCAATGCTTCTCCCACTTGGGAGGATGTTATTGAACAAGAGGATGTAATCATTGATAAAAAGGAAAATCATAGTTATTCCTCTCTCGATACCTCCCCTACTTGTGATGAAGTTACCTTAGAAGATCCAACCATTGAATGCCATGAAAATCTTGTTTGCTCCTCTCTTAAAAACTCTCCTACTAGGGAAGATATCATGGTGCAAGAGGATGATAGCATTGCTACATGTATTTCAAAAACTATTAATGTGGCTTCCTTGGATGAAGATGATAAGGTGACATTAGAATCCCCCTCGCTTGAAGATCATCAAAATGAGGATAAATCTGTTGAGGTTATGACCATTAGATTTCCCTTGATTATAGGACCTCCAAAAACTCCTTTTGGACCTTCGAAGAGTCCTCTAATCATTGGACCACCTAAGATTCCCTTTGAACCTCCTCAAAGTCCTTTAATTATTGTACCTCCTAAACCTCAACTTATCCTTTTTCCACCCTCACAACAACCACAATTCCAAAAAAAACTTGTGTTTATCCTAGGACCAACTAAAAACAAGCCACTTCTTTCAAGTGATATCTTGATTTTTCAAGACAACTCACTAGTAAAAATGTTTCACAGTAACCGAGTTATAATACTGTTGCTCACACATATAACACTAGAAACAATCAACAACCAAGAAAAACTCCAATATCCATTCCATTTCCTCAACCATATCTCCTAACCTACACCTAATATCTCACAGCGTAGTGGTAAAGAATATGACCTTGTAGAACAACTTCACAAAACTCTTGCTAAGGTATCCATGTGGGATTTGATTCAAGCATCCCCTATTTACCATGACATGCTTCAAAATACTTTACAACAAGTTGTTATCCCTGCTAGTGTACAACCAAATGATGTAGCAACCCTAATTCAAGGTATGAACTCAGTCAGTTCTTAGACATTACCTTTCATCAAGATGAGTCACCTCCATTAGAAGTGCAAACAAAAAATGACGCTTTGATGATAGTGACTAAAATTAACACATGTGGTATATTACATACTCTAATTGATAATGGTTCAACACTTAATTTTTGTAGTGTAAGCCTTCTAGACAAGATTGGAGTGGACAAGGGTAAAATTCAACCAGATTCTTTATCTATCCATGGATTTGATAATGTGGGAAAACAACTACTTGGTGTGATAACATTACTTGTGAAAGATGGTAGGGTTACATTGCTAACTACTATTCATGTCATTCCTCAAGAACTCTCATATAATATTCTCCTAGGTAGACCTTGGATTCATGCAATGAATGTAGTGCCTTCAACGTTACATCATCTAGTGAAGTATACTTATCAAAACAAAGTCTGCACAATCAAAGCTAACCCAAAATCATATCACAATTATTTGCAAACTGAAATAGGAATGACAAATCCTGTTACAACATTGACACCAACTAAAAAAGTGTAACCTTTACAATTTGAGGATAAGTGTCTTTCACCCATGAAAATGTTGTCAAAAGATGATTGGGGATCATTAAATTTTCCACCTAAATTTGACGGGAAACCCAAGATTATACAATTAAAGTCAAGAAAGGAGATAGAAGCAACCATAGTATTAACACAATATGAGTCATCAAAACCATGTGAGTCCACAAATTTTAGCTAAGAAAATGAAAGCACAAATTATATGTCCACATATGACGAGTGTGATCATGAGAAACCACCAAATCCAAAAGAAATGGAAAAAAATTATGGAAGAGGTTATGAGCTTTTGAAACAACTTGGCTATAATGGAAAATGATGTGTTGTTAAATAACAAGGCATATGTGACCCTATAGAGCCTACCTCGCAAGAAACTACTAGAGGTCTTGGTTATTGTCCTTCAAAAGAAATGATAGCATTAAATAAACCTTCACTTAATATCAATGTCATCACGCAAAATACTCCTAGGAAAAATATTGATTCATCTTCAAACACGTGTCTTAGTGATGATTGGGGTACACTAGATTTTACACCTTCCTTTAATGATCCAGGTGGATCTAGAATACCTGAAAATTTCAGTCTCATAATTCATCCAAATCAACATAATTGGATAGAGCTCACTGAGCGAACCCAAAAGGAGTCTGTATGCAGAAGTTATGCTCAGTCAAAGGTTTGGTCA
Organism: Sequoia sempervirens; assembly: GCA_007258455.2. NCBI lineage: Eukaryota > Viridiplantae > Streptophyta > Pinopsida > Cupressales > Cupressaceae > Sequoia > Sequoia sempervirens. The sequence goes on from VDFB02281492.1 coordinate 186,731,967, forward strand.
AATAGGCGAATTAGGCGTTCAAAAAGGAAAAAAAATGATCATCTCAAAATGAAACAAAAATGACGCCAAGTCATAGTGCTTGTCGCACTGATTCTAGAACTATATTCGGTTTGTTACGGTTGGTAAAAAATTTGACTCTTGTTGACTTTGATGAGGTTAGTCGCTGACATGGCAAGCCGTACCAGTGACGTGGAAAACTGACTCAACAGGTGATTATGCAGGGTTGGAAAATTCAATTGTGCCATGTGGCATTTCTGAGCCAATCAAAGTGAGACATGTGTCACAGATGTTGGCAAATAGAAAGGTGCCACATGGACCAATAGAATGGTGCCACGTGGCACCTCGTTCGATGGCTCCGAATAGAAGCATATTCATGGTCTTTGTTTGTTAAAAATTTGTTGGGAGGATTCGACCTCCCAACCTCTCTTCTCCAAAATCCCTTCTCTACCAATGAGCGATCGATATTTTCCCTACTATATATGCATAACGAGTTTTCTTTATTTAATTGCAATGGATGATGAAGCCCATAAAAGGAGGTTGGGTGGTTTGAACCCCCGACCACTCAATCACCACCAAATACTCATAACCGCTACACCACCTGCCTTCTTTGGGATATATGAAGAAGATTACTCTTTTATTGCTTATACAATGAAGGTGGCCCATGAAAGGAGGTTTTGGGCTAAGCCGAGACCCTCTTGAATTTCATAAAGGATTAAAACAAACTATATTAAGCTTGATAAATCAAGATTGAGGGGGCTAATATCAAAATTGTTTAAGGCTTGTTTTAAAGTGAGCCATGTATTAAAAGGGCTTAGGTTATTTTTAAATGGTATGGTTTTGAATTAGGAGATATTGGAAAATTATTGGAATTGTGAGAGTTTTGGCTTGAGAATAATTAAGCAAGTTTACTTGGAGAAATAATTCCAATGTGATAATTTTTGAAGGAGAAGAATTACAAGGTGTTATTATACACCAAAATTGTAAAAGTGAGAGAGATTGTGAGGAATTTTGTGCAGGTTTTGAAGCTTGAATATTGTAAGAAGGCATTTTCAAGTGCTTGGTGATATTAATGAAAGTGGTCCAACATTGAGAAGTGGGCCCAAAGATGTAGTCCTTTGAAGGACGAACTCCGTTATCAACCTACGTTTGATCTTTCTATCTTCTGTCTCACTCTTCTTCTATCTCCTATCTTACATTCTCTCTAATTTCATTTAAGTTTATTTTTCAATTTAGTATTTGATTTCTAATTACAAAATTTTAGTAATTAGTAATTTCATTTATTTATGTAAAAGTGAACCTAGTATGTAATTTCAACGGTTAAACAACGTAGTCACACAATCTTGTCTGGATTGGGAATAAATTGTAATTAAGGTTAAATACATTTGAATTGTAAACCTCTAATTACATATCAAAGTGGTATTAGAGCCCATTGTGTAGGGAATTGCAGAAGTGAATGTTAACCAGGTTGAAACTGAAACAAGGAGAAGGTGCACTGGAAGAATTCAATCCAGAGATTGGAAAACGAAGGACATTTCCATGATCAAAGATGGCAACTGAACAAAGTCCTACAGAGCTCGATGAGAAAAATTTTCAACAAGCTTTTCTCGAGATGAAGTCAATGGTAGAAGTTATTTTCCAAGAGAGGGAAGAAGGAAAGAAGAGAAAGTAAGGCAAGGATAGAAAGGAGGAAGCTGAATCCTCATTGAAAGAAGACAAAGGTAAAGGAGTACGAGGTGGTCGTGAACCTCCTGAACCTCCATCTCCTTCCTCTTCATCTTCTTCATCCTCTTCTTCTTCTTCATCTAACTCTTCTAAAAAGAAACAACCTGTGCAAACTAATTCACCTTTGTTAAAACTGGATGTTAAATTTGAATTGCCAACTTATAATGGAGAATTAGATGCAGAAAAACTTGATAATTGGATAAAACAAATCGAAGTTTATTGTAGAATTAAGAAGTTTACTGAGGATTCTCAAAAAATCCAATTAGCCACTCTTCACCTGGGAGGCACAAGCTTAATCTGGTGGGAGAGCAGAACTCAAGAAGATCTAAGCCGATATGGTATAATTATTTCTTCTTGGTTTGAGTTTATAGCTGCATTAAAGAAATAGTTCTATCCATTTGGGAATATTCAAAAAGCAGTAATGAACTGGCAATCATTAAGACAAGAAAAGGAAAAAGTGTGCAAGAATATACACAGGAGTTTAGGAAGAGGGCTTTAATTTTGGGCATTCCATTGTACACACAAGAAAATTTATTAAAGTACATAGGTGGATTACATGAGAGTTTGAAACATACCATACTTATGTTTAATCCAACTAACCTTGATGAAGTTAGTGTGCAAGAAATTCATCTGGAAACAAGCTCGAGGAATAGCCATGATGGTCTCTTAATGGAATCCAATAAACACAAAGGAAGCAAGAAAGGGAAGGAGAAAATGCAGCGGGCAATTATTGTAAAGAAAGAGGAGGATAAGCCTTATTGCTCACATTGCAAGAAGAAAGGGCACAAAGATGCAAGATGTTGGAAACTGCATCCTGATCAGAAGCCAAAGTGGTTCAAGGATCAAAAGGGTAAGAAGAAGACCGCAACTATTGTGCAAGATCTCGAATTAAGTTCTAATGATGAAACCAAGATTTTAGTTGTGGGTATCAAAGGTAATACTCCTATTGTCAGTACTAGTTCTCATGCTTCTTCTCTAAGTTGTAATGAAGTACCTATTGAAAGTAAAAGGAATGACTTGTTTTATATAAGGGATATTGCTAAACAAACTAAGATTGATACACTAATAGACAGTGGGTCACAAGTTAATCTTATCTTAGAACAAGTTGTTAAGCAATTGGGATTTAAAAAAAATCCTCATCCTAGACCCTATCCATTGGGTTGGGTGCATGATAATGCTCGACTACATGTGTCAAAGCAGTGTAAACTCTGATTTACAATCACATCCAAGTTTGTTGATGAGGTAGAGTTAGATGTCATTCCGCTTGACATTTGTGGGATGGTTCTAGGCAGTCCTTATTTGTATGACATAAAATCCATTTTCTACAAGGAACATAATAGGTATCATTTTTTTAAAGATGAAATTGAATTCAGTGTTAGAGCTCATCACACGAAGAATGACAAATTTGTTGTAAACACAGGGCATTTGAAGATTATTGTAAATGCAAGCAATACTTTAACCCTCATGTCTATAATAGCTAGTGATACTAAGCATGAAGATTTGAATCATGATAAGGTGTCATAGACATCACAGTGTGAGGATCAGTTGCAAGCAAAGTCAGGCCTTCAACCAGAGGTGGTAAAAGAGGGTTTGAATGTTTCATTTTCTAATAATGTTCCTGTTTAGGAGATTTAGAATGTTGATACTATTTCCTTCACATTAGAGTATTTGGTACTGTTGCTTGTTATTTTACTAGTTATTTCTATGTGGATGATGAATGTGACAGTGAATATTGATAAACATGTAGTTGATTGTATCGACAAATCTATCTCATATTTCTTTGTGTTTGTGATGGGTCAGATGTTCAAAATTTTAGCAGGAAGGACAGATGATACTGAGCAAGTGGGGTGAAATTTCCCTAGCTCAAATTATACATAAAATAGACCTTTTGGAGGTCCAAAAGCTTCTCAATGGGGAGGAATGATCCAAGTGGATCCAAAATACCTAAAAATTTCAGTCTCAAAATTCATCCAAATCAGCATCATTGGATAGAGCTCGCTGGCATGATCCTGATGCAACTTGAATGGGCCCAAAAGGAGTCCATATGCAAAAGTTATGCTCAGTCAAAGGTTCAGTCAAACAAGTGAATCAAGCGTTCAAAAAGGAAAAAAATGACCGTCTCAAAACAAAACAAAAATGATGCCAAGTCTTAGTGCTCGTCGCACTAATTCCAGAACTATATTCGATTTCGAAAACGAAGCTCGTATGTGAAAGTTATGATAGGTCAAAAGTTTGACTCTGGTTGACTTTGATGATGTCAGCAGCTGACGTGGTAGGCCATACTAGTGACATGGAAAACTGACTCAACAGGTGACTGTGCAGGGTTGGAAAATTCAATTGTGCCATGTGGCACTTCTGAGCCAATCAAAGTGAGACATGTGTCATTGATGCCGACAAATAGAAAGGTGCCATATGGACCAATAGAATGGTGCCACATGACACCTCGTTGGATGGCTCAGAATGCAAGCATATTCATGGTATTTGTTTGTTAAAAAAATGTTGGGATGATTTGACCTCCCAACCTCTCTTTTCCGAAATCCGTTTTCTACCAATGAGCCACCGATATTTTCACTACTATATATGTACAACGGGTTTTCTTTATTTAATTGCAACAGATGATGATGCCCATAAAAGGGGGTCAGGTGGTTTGAACCCCCAATCACTCAATCACCACCAAATACTCATAATTGCTACAACACCCACCTTCTTTGGGATAGATGAAGAAGATTATTCTTTTATTGCTTATACAACAAAGGTGGCCTGTGAAAGGAGGTCTCAGGCTAAAACAAACTATATTAAGCCCGATAAATCAAGATTGAGGGAGCTAATATTAAAATTGTTTAAGGCTTGTTTTAATGTGAGCTATGTATTAAAAGGGCTTAGGTTATTTTTAAAGGGTATGGTTTTGAATTAGGAGATATTGGAAAATTATTGGATTTGTGAGAGTTTTGGCTTGAGAATAATTAAGCAAGTTTACTTGGAGAAATAATTCTAGTGTGAGAATTTTTGGAGGAGAAGAATTACAAGGTGTTATTATACACCAAAATTGTAAAAGTGAGAGAGATTGCAAGGAATTTTGTGTAGGTTTTGAAGCTTGAATATTGTAAGAAGGCATTTTTCAGGTGCTTGGCGATATTAATGAAAGCGGTCCAACATTGAGAAGCGGACCCAGAGACGCAGTCCTTTGAAGGACGAACTCCATTATCAACTTGCTTCTGATCTTTCTATCTTTCGTCTCACTCTTCTTCTATCTCCTATCTTACATTCTCTCTAATTTCATTTTAGTTTATTTTTCAATTCAGTATTTGATTTCTAATTACAACATTTTAGTAATTAGTAATTTCATTTTTTAATGTAAAAGTGAACCTAGTTTGTAATTTCAATGGTTAAACAACGTAGTCACACAATCTTGTCTAGATCGGGAATAAATTGTAATTAAGGTTAAATACATTAGAATTGTAAACCTCTAATTGCATATCATTTAAATGAGAGTACAAAATCTTACAATCTAGAGAGTCTTGTGTATGTATGACACCTTGTAGTAAGCAAGAAATATCTTTGTCACAAAAGAAAGACACATCTTCTACTATTGATCAAGAGGGTACCTTGTCAAGGCTTTTGCAAGCTGACTTGATATCTCTCCCACCAAGAACATGAAATAAATTCTACAACAAGAGCTTACTTTGTGTATATCATTGAGTGCATGGTCATTCAACCAATGAATGTAAGTCTTTGAGTAATAGAATTCAACATCTTAAGGATTGTAGTGCTCTTGCTTGTGTTGATGCACCTATTTCCTCTAATTGATAATGATCTTCATCCTATCATGTTTCTCATCACTATGTGGCATTAGTAGCTTTATGTGTCTTTCTCATTGCCATTCATGGTGGTACAATCTTAAGAGAAACCATATTTATCTTGATAGCAACATGATGGCCCATGCTAGTTGTCTTTGTCTCTATGCTTGGGGGGCAAGGATAACTAGTTTTGAGAGGTGTGCATTCTTTTCAAGGATCCCCCTTCCTCTCTTTCTACTTAAAACACAAACATAACAAGTATGTTGATGTTTTAAGTGGGGGCATATTGTCCCTTGATCATTGTTTGCATGTTCCCTTCTTAGTGATGATAGCATACATCTTATAGGAAGTGTGATCATTACATTGGCATTATCTTATTGAAATTGGCATTAACATTTTGACATTTCTTGCTTCACTTTGTTCACGGAAGTTGAACTTAGTGTATAATTAGCATTACCAATTGATCATGTTGTGGCACCTTAAAAGTTATCAGAGAGTATAAATTTTGGTATGGTTGACATATGGGAGCCTATAGACTTGGCATGACTTGCCCATCGCCACTTGTTTTCTAGGTACACACCTAGTGTATATCAGACTCCACTAGACCTTGTGTGTTTCTCACTTTTTAGGATCACAAAGTGTATATTAGACTACACTTGTGACCATGATTTTCATGGCCACCGAGCATAACACAACTTGCTTGCCAATGGATCCATATGATCATGTTTAATGGATGTGTCATAATGTAACTTGCTAGTCCATCTTTCTTTCCTCTTTGCATTAATTTTGACATTTAATATTTGTGTATCTTGTCTTGCTACTTCATATCATACATATGTGTGTTTCCCTTTGTGGTTATGTTGGTTTTCCATGGGATCTTGATCCTTGGGGCTTGACCACTTCCTTGATCTTTTCCATCCCATCCTATCAACATTTGTTCACTTAGACCCCTCTTGACATATATTTGTCTACTTTAGTGTGAGTTTGAGCGTAAGTTCATACTCACTAAAATGGGGGCTAAATTTAGTGTAGAAAAATGTACACCTTTACATTTTCACATGCTATGTTTGGGTCCCTTAATTAATTAGAATTAATTAAGATTATAATTGGCCAAATTATGCATTCCAAAGCCTTTGTATTCCCATTTTCCGAAAGGGAAGCCTATATTAAACAAATGCCAACATTAATTTAAAGACCTTGGAAATTTTGTATCTTGGATTTAGGTCCTAGGATCCATTTACCCAAGGGAGAATTGGTCCTCCTTAAGTGCCAAGACCTAATTTTTAATATAAATTAGGCAAAATTTTAATGATTCAAATTCAAGTTTCGAGTGTCAGCTTGTGGAATCTAATTTTCAGGAAATTAGATAAACACCTATAAATACATAGTTATTTTATCAATTCAACATTAAAATTTAAGAGACAACTTTCACTAGACCAAAACTTATTGTCAAGAGCATTAAAGAGTAGATTTATCAAGCATATACAACAACAATCAATATCATATCATCATGTCAAAGTTATTTGCATTCATGCATGTTTTTGGAGCTAACATTGTGATGTGGGTTTCAAGCATTCAAGCATCAAATCAAGTAGTGATATAAAGTTTCCACAATCCATAGTGTTTATTTCTAGGTGATTTCTAGATTCGATTGTGTGAGAATTTTTTGCATCAACATTTCGGATCACACTTTGTGACTCATCATCATGATAAAAGTAGAGAGCATAAGGAGAAAAAATGGACAGTTGCAGACCAAGATCAATCTTAAAAAGACGAGGAGGGAAGGATGCACATGGGAAAGACAAACAAGACATTAAAAAATAATAGAAAAAAGAGAAAACCACAAAGAACACTAATAAATATAACTAAATAATTGAGACAACATGAAACCAAAATGACAAAATAAAAGATAAATAGACAAGAAAAGAAAAGAAAGATAAAAGAAACAAAGTAAAAGATAAATGACTATAAAGAAATTAAAAAATAAATAGATAAAAAAATAAAATAAAATAAACTTAGAGAAAAAAAGGAAAAAAAAAGCAAGATAAGATTAGTAATAAAAAATAAACCAAAGGACTACTTAAAAAACTAATATAAAGGACAAAGCAAAAGAAAATAAAGGCAAAAAGATACAATTAAATAAATGAAATAATAATAAAAAGGATAACAATCAATAGATAAAAGAAGACAAGAGGAATTAACAAATAAAAATAGAAAATATATATAACCCAAAAGAAACACAAAGATAAATAATGAACCAACACAAAACAAAAAAGACATACAACAAAAAGGAAACATAAAAAATGAAATAACAATAAAAAGGAAAACAACCAAAAGATGAAAGAAGACAAGAGGAATTAACAAATAAAAAATAGAAAATCTTGGCATCCATTGTTGTCTAACCTAAGATCCCACCATCTCCCTTCGTCTCATTAGTTTCCTTGCTGCCTCCTCTCCCCTTCCATCTTCCCCCCCCTCCATTCATTCAGGGGTCTTGTCCTTCGAGCCAGTTCTCTTGTGTCTGTAGGTGTTTTCTTGTGTTTGTTTTCTTTTGTGATGTCACTCCTCCCTCATTTGTCCTTCTTTAATTTCATTTTTTGTTTTTTTTTTGGTGTGCTCTTAGTTATTTTCTTTGTTTTGTTCTCTTGCCTTATTCCAATTTAGTTCATTTGTTTTCTTTTCCCTTTTTATTTTCTTTGCTTTTTATTTTCTATATGTTTTCCTTCGTTCAATTTTGTTGCTTCGTGTCTCTTCCTTCTTTTTATTTTTATGTTTATTGGTTCTTATTCTTATGTTTGCTTTCTTTATTCTTATATATATATATACTTATTTTTTATTTTTAGTTTCTTATTCTTATGTCTTTTCATTCCTTCTTTTATATTTATATATTTATAGTTTCTTATTCTTGTGTTTTCTTTCTTTATGCTTATATATATATAGTTTCTTATTCTTATGTCTTTTCATTCCTTCTTTTATATTTATATATTTATAGTTTCTTATTCTTGTGTTTTCTTTCTTTATGCTTATATATATATAGTTTCTTATTCTTATGTTTTCTTTCTTTTATATATATATATTGATGCAGGAGCATCCATGGTTGCGTGCAATCCTATATTAGTTTGAAGGTTAAAATTTTGTTTCAATTTTGAAATTTTGATTTTGAGATGGATTATTTGGTGGAGAATAATGTTGGGATGATTAATTTCATTTATCCTTGTGTGAAGTGATCAAAAAATATGAAAAGCATTGATAAGGTGAATGTTACCCAATTTTCACCTATGGGCTCAATCAGGCAAGACAAATTGTGTTTCAGATGTTCAAGAAGGTCAAATGGGATATTTGCGTTAGGGATTGGATTGCGCACGTGATGGTATTCCTCAAGGATTTCAGTTGGAAGGCATCTCCCGATCCAGTTTGGCATAAAATTGTTCTAAGGAAAAAGTCGGCAAGACTCTGCAGTTGTCTTGCCAACTGGCGTTTCGTTCTATTCAAAGGAGGCCCATCAGTCGCCTAGACATCCTTGTCGCTGAGAGTCTTTATGTGTTCGCCGACTGGAAATGGGATCGCCAGAGGATTCCGCATTCGGCATAACATCTCGTCGAAAGGAGTCAGGTCTCGGCGACAAAGAAGGTTGGCATCGGGGGTTTGCTTCGCTGAGAAGTATGCCCGACAGAAGGAGGACCCCACCAAAGTTTCAGTTCGGCGATAATTTTGCCTTCGGCAGGAGGTCTGGTCGATAAGCATGGTGTCTCGCTAAGAGTACAGGGGATTTGATGTGATGTCATGTCATGCCGAGGAGATAGAGTTTGGCCGAAACGAAAAAGACTCCGTGAAATGTCTCACCGATGGCTGTTGGACTCCCGAAGTGCTCAGGGCTCGGCGAAAGAAAGCTTCAGTTGGTAGAAGGTCTCACCGACATGAGGTAATATCGGCATAAGTCTTTCCTATCCATCAGAGTCTCAATGAATGAAATGGCATCAGCAAAGCAAGATGAGTTCGTCAAGAGGTCCTAGCGACTAGCAGGGGTCTCCCCGACATAGATGATATCGGTGTAGTGTTTGGCCATCAGAATTGGGTCCTGTCGATTGCTTATGGTCTCACTGAAGCAAATGGGCTTGACGTAATTGATGTTGTCGGTGTGAGATGAGAACTTCACCATAAGGTCTCGCCGAACGCAGAAGGTCTCCCCGACATATGACATCGGCGTAACCTCACGCCGTCGGGGTAATGTCCTGCCGACATGGCGTGGTCTCAGCGATGAAAGCATGTATCGGCATGACTAATCGACATCGCTATGATGTCTTCCCGACTTGCTCGTGGTCTCGGCCAAAGAAAGTAGTTTCGCCATGATGTCTTGGCGAAGGCATTATGTCTCACCGATGGAATGGTGGGTCTCAGGGTAGCGTTTTGCTTTCGGTAAGATCTCTCACCGACGCTCAGGAGTCTTGCCGACAGATAAAGAAGCCTCGATAGGAGATGATGGTTTTGGTGAGGGATGGAGGAATCGCCGAAATTTCTCGGCGAACGGAGGTGTCTTGCTGAAAGATAAAGGGGGCCTCGATATGTGTTTTGCCTTCGGCAGGAGTCTCGTCGACAACAAAAAAAGGACCTCGCCGAGAAAGTTCGACATCGGCAAGGGTCTTGCCGATATAAAGATGTCTCCTTGACAGAAAAAGGAGCTTGCTGAAGAGTAATCTCAGCGAAGTAAAGTGGCATCGGCGTGGCAATTCAAGCTCGCTAAGAGGTCTCGGCGACCCAGGATGTCTTGGCGACGGAATCAAGTGAGCTCGGGGAGAAAAGGGAGAGATCGACAAGATGTCTCGCCGACGGCTTGATGTCTTCCCGAATGAAACGAGCTCACCGAAGTATTTTGCTTTCGGCAAGAGGTCTCATTGACCGACGGGGAGTCTCATTGAACGAAATGATAGAAGCTCGGAGAGAATGAGGCTGCTCGCTAAAGGATCTTGCCGAAGGATGAAGGTCTCAGCAATGAAAGAGATTTCTGCGTGACTCCAAGGGGCTCATTGTAACATCTTGCCGAAAGCAATGTCTTGCCGATGTTTTGGTGATATCAATGTGACTTCTAAAGCTTGCTAAGACGTCTCACCGACTGTCACATGTTGTGCCGATAGCTTCAAGGGGCATAGTCGCATCGGTGAGACACTTCCAGTTTCTCGCCGAGATGCAATTCTGATCAGAGGAGCTTTTGACCGTTCGAGGGATCTACGTGGAATGAACTAGCCAATCAGAAGGAGCCAAAGATGAACCATTGACGTTTTGACTGATTGATACCTTGGCAAAGAAGATCAACAAAAGAAAGGCAATGCGATTCTGCTATGAAGTCAGAGGCATTGAAGGCTGCTCGGCTGAGGAGGCTCAAGGAAGACACGAGGACCAGAAGTAAATGCGTCTGGTAGCTACAAAAGATCTAAGAGCTTCTCCAGGCAATAACTCTTCACCGACATAGACAACAAGGACACACAGGAATACAACATTAATTTCATTCGAAAAGATCTAGGGGAGATCTTTCTAAAGACTGATATTTTTGTAAGCCTTGAGGGGCCGACACACTTTTGTATATAAGGAATTTTTTGCCTCCTTGTAAAAGGGGTTCTCCTAATGCTTTTCTGAAGTCTGTGACTTTTTGCAATCCTCTCTCAGATTAGCAGAATTTTGTAACTCGTTTTGGAATAGGTTATATAAAATTTACCTTGATTACCATTGATGGTTTATTTTTTGCCTTCTGGTTCTTGTGAAGTATTGTGCATTTTTAAGTGATTCATCAAGCTACTTAGTGAAATCTTTCTTTTCCTTATAGCTTTGTTTCATGTTAGCATGCCTTTCATTGCAGAAGTAGTATTGTGTAGGTTACAAACTGTGTTTACTCAATTGCGCATGAGCTTTTAATTTGTGAAAATCTGCTTTCCCTTCTTAAAAGTGTGTGCATGCCGAACCTATTTGTATGCATAATCTATAGAATCTTGTTGTGCAGTCCCATATCCATCATCAGTTTTCAAGTGTAAATTGAGTATCTCATTGTTCTTATCAGTTCAGTGTATCACCTTAAATATTTTTATTTACATGTACTCCTTCCCCCTTTCCCCTTACAAAATCAGTAGTTTAGGTGACACCAAAGGAAGTCGGCCTTCTCCGGAGGTTCATTTCAGTCTTAGGTGACCCATAGCCTTGAAATGATCCTATGTTTCTCTAGAAAGCTTAGTTTTCATAACTTCGCATAGGGTGCAATTTCTAGGTGACAACAGTGAAAAAATAGGAGAATAATGCAATTTTGATTTTCCAATTTTTAAACTCTTGAAAATGAATTCATAAGGTGTGGAAATTGAATAAAATAATGTTTTAAAATTCATTTCGAAAATCCCTAAAAAGTAGGGACTGGGGGAAGTGGATGCCAAGGTTAGCCAATCTTGGATTTTGGCCTTTTCGGGTCAAAATGGTCAAACCAATGGTTGTTGGGAGTTATGATTTTGATTGGATGGATTTTTTTTTTAATTTTTAGCTTTTTGGTGGGAATTAATGGGGCAGCTTAGAAGAAGTCATGAGTTTTTGGAGAGGAAGGAAAAATGAATGTGAAAACATTCATGGAAATGGTGAAAATTTTGGAAAAGGTCATTTTTTGAGTGGAGTTTTTGAAGAAAACAAGTAAAGTCATAGAAGAAGGAGTGGAATTCATGGAGGAGGTTGTTTTGAAGGTTTTATTGCAGGTTTGGGACTGTTCTACCACAGTCCATATCAATTCTAGATTGAAAGAGGCAAGTTTGAGAAGCTACAGGAGGATTCTAGGTGCTGGAGAATGCATTGTTTGGCATAAGCTCTCACTATTTGAGCTTGAAACCTTGTTGTGGTAATTTCATGGAATGTTTAATGAATGTATTTGATTTTTAGATACTGTTATGAGTCCCTCTTGACTAATTTATTGATGTAATCCATCATTCCTTTTATTGCAAATAAGAGTGCATATGTGCAGATCCAAATTTCTAAATTCTAGCGCATTGTTGCCATTTGTTTGACTAAATGTTTGTGGGGATTTTAAAATGGTTTTAAGTTAGTTTTTGAAGGTTGTTTCAGCTATTACATTAGTGGTATTAGATCTAGAAGATTGTGAGTATGCAGGAAAATTCGTCGAAAGGAGGCAGTTTGCACCAGGATTGAGATTGTGGGTATTTCAGAAAATGTATGGAAGAGGAGCCCAATGTGGTAGGGGAAGAGATAGAGGAATAATGGAAATTTTTTTCCATGGAGATGAATTTATAGCCTTGAGAAGGAAAGTGGAGACACTCCAAGAAGAGATAAGAAGAGGTTTGCACAAAGAAGAGAACCTAAGAGTGATGAAGAAGAAGAAGCCTTGGAGAATGCTAGCCTGACAAGTGAGAAAAGAGATTCAACTGCAATAGTTGCAAATGACCCATTGTTGAGAGCCCTTTCAAATATTGGAAAGAGGCCAAAGATTGATGTTCCTACATTCAGTGGAAATTTGAATCCAGAGGAGTTGATAGATTGGATTAATGATATGAAGGAGTATTTTGAATTCGAGGAAATTGAGAACCCTGATAGAGTAAGGTTTGCAAAAACCAGATTAAAGGGTCATGCTTCCATTTGGTGGAGGGAGATTTAGTTGGAAAGAGGAAGAAAAGGGAAGGATAAAATAACAAAGTGGGTCAAAATGGTAGATAAAATGAAAAGGAAATTTATTCTAGTGGATTATGAGCTAGATTTGCTCAAGAAAATGCAAAGATTGAAACAAGGAACGAAGATAGTGAAAGAATACACTAAAGAGTTTCATCAGATTCTCATTAGAACGGGACATGTTGAAGAAACTAAGGAGAATTTTGCAAGATACATTAATGGATTGAGGCCAAGCATTCAAGAGGAGATGACATTAGTGAGGGTTTTAACCCTGGAGGATGCATATCAAGTTGCCTTAAAGATTGAAGAAAGAATGAACAGAAGATTTGAAAATAAGCAAAGAGGAAAGGGTAAAATTAATGTGCAACAGTACGAGGATAAAAATCAGATTGGATACACTAAGGGAAGCAAGGAAGAAAGAGGTGCGAGTTCAAATCAAACCCATGATCAAAATTTCAGAGGAAGAGGAAGATCAGGTAAAGGATTTGGAAGAGGAAATTATAAATTAACTTGTTTCAAGTGTGGAGAAGAGGGGCACAAATCATATGAGTGTCCTCATGAAGAAAGACCAAGAAGAAGATCAAAAAATTAGAATAGGGCAACAAATGTGAATAGAGAAGATGCAAGATCATCACATTTTGAAGAAGCTGAAGATGGTGAAACTTTAATGGCTAGAGGAACACTGTCAAATGAAGATAAATCCATTCAAAGGAGGAGTTTGTTTAGGAAAAGTTGCAAGTGTGAAGGAAAGGCATGCAATTTCATAATTGATAGTGGAAGCACATAGAATCTTGTGTTTGATGAAATGGTAGGAAAATTGCAGCTAGAAAGGAAGAAGCACCCGAATCCATATCATATAGCATGGGTACAAGATGACAAGAAGCTTTTGATTAGCGAACAATGTGAGGTAAAATTTAAGATAGGAGGCTATTATGACGAAGTTTTATGTGATATTATCCCAATGGATGCTTGTCATATTCTTCTAGGAAGACCTTGGCAGTTTGATAGGAAGGTGATGCACGATGGTTATGCCAACACATACATGTTGATGAAGGATGGAGTGAAACACAAATTGAAGCCATTGAAAGAAGAAATGGGTAAGGTTTTCAGCAATGCAAGGTATTGTTTGGTTGATGAAATAAAACTTTTAGATGGTATGAATCATGAATATATTGGCTTTGATAATACTTATTGTGAAGAAGATGAGAAAGGTGAATTGTTGACTTAGATTGAGGAAAATATCTCAAGTGGAATGAAGGTAGCAGTAGAGGGTAAGGTAAAATATGATTTATTTGTTTCCTTTGATGAGAAAGAGAGTGAAGTAATAGATAGTTTTGTTGCAGAAGAAATAAATTTTGATAAAGTTGGATTGGAAAAGTGGAGTGAAAAGGTTAATGAAGAGTTTTTTGAGAAATCCTTGCTTGAGAACGACGAAGGTGAATTTTTTTTGATTAGTAATCATGATTCCTTGTCAAGTAATGTGGAAATTAAGTCTTTTGATGATAGTACTAATGCTGTTTTGAGTGAAGGAAAACACGTTGCAGCAATATCATGCCTTTCAGAAGGCATTGAAATAGTGGAATTTCATGAAGGAAACATAGTTGAAGGAGGTGGAAAAGGTGGGACAGCGAATGAGGCAAACAAATACATTTTTTTTGACGAAGGAGAAGGTATAATTTTAATTGTTAGTTCTAATTTTGATGAAGTATATTGGTGGGACAATAGATTTGATGCTTTGAATTACATGATGGGGTAGTAGAAGAAGAATGAAGGATGGAAGAGATATCAAGTTACATGGATATGTGAGAAAGAATGTTAAAGTGGAAAAGGTGGGAAGATGGATTCAATTTGAGCATGGAATCTACAAATGTTTATGAGTCACACTCATGAAACATTTCTTTCTATTGTGGGTGTCTGATCCAGGAGCATCTATGGCTGTGTGCAATCCTATATTAGTTTGAAGGTTAAAATTTTGTTTCAATTTTGAAATTTTGATTTTGAGATGGATTATTTTGTGGAGAATAATGTTGGAATGATTAATTTCATTTATCCTTGTGTGTAGTGATAAAAAATCATGAAAAACATTGACAAGGTGAAAAAGCAAGTGAAAAAGCAGGTGAAAAAGTAGGGTAATAATGCAATTTTGATTTTCCAAATTTTAAACTATTGAAAATGAATTCATAAGGTGTGGAAATTGAATAAAATAATGTTTTAAAATTCCAAAAATACCTAAAAAGTAGGGATTGGGGGAAGTGGATGCCAAGGTTAGCCAATCTTGGATTTTGGCCTTTTTAGGTGAAAATGGTCAAACCAATGGTTGTTGGGAGTTATGATTTTGATTGGTTGGATTTTAATGTTTTTTATTTTTAGATTTTTGGTGGGAATTAATGGGGCAGCTCAGAAGAATTCATGAGTTTTTGGAAAAGGAAAAATGAATGTGAAAACATTCATGGAAATGGTGAAAAATCTAGAAAAGGAGGTCATTTTTTGAGTGGAGTTTTTGAAGAAAACAAGTAAAGTCATAGAAGAAGGCGTG
This sequence comes from Sequoia sempervirens, assembly GCA_007258455.2. Lineage (NCBI taxonomy): Eukaryota > Viridiplantae > Streptophyta > Pinopsida > Cupressales > Cupressaceae > Sequoia > Sequoia sempervirens. Next base: position 186,747,666 of record VDFB02281492.1, read on the forward strand.
GAATTCACGAAGGAGGTTGTTTGAAGGTTTTATTGCAAGTTTGGGACTGTTCTACTTGTTACCAATTTTTCGCCTCAGCTCAATTGGTCGAGCTGGCTGAATGTATTTAACATAGGGTGGAATTGCACTTAAGTTCAATGCTATTTCGCATTATTATCATTATGCATTAAGCAACAATTATAATTTTTAAAGGAGAATAGAGTTTCCAGAGTGCCATTCAGATGTTGCAGAATTAAAGGAAATACATAATTGAGTAAATGAGCAGAATAGCATTTCAGATGCTTCCTTTTATTTCGTAAAGAACTCATATTTTTACAAGGCTTCATTTGATTTCACAATCAAAATGATATTACAACATTGCATGAAAATGCATTTTCTTTTCAATTGAAAAGTAGAACTAAAATCAAAGATCTGCACAAGCCATGGATATAACTGTTACAACACATTGCTAATAGCACATTGCACTACTAGAGATGCAGAAAGGAAAACACACAAGTGACAGCATAATCATCATTGCCTGATTATCGACGTTTGACGCTGAATGGTGCACCTTGTCTTCTTGAGCTCCGTCGACCTATAAGAGGAAAAGAGGGATGTCAGTGGTTCCGACTATGATATCACTTATATGGAGCACCCACAATAGTACAACATACTATTAACAATGCATTGAAACAGTCAATCAAGTGCAGTATGAAGGAAATGAGCTGAAGGAGAAATAACAATATCATGATCAACATGTTCTGTTTTTATGCTAACATTGTTTGTTTCCTTGTGCAAGTATAGGTAAAGTCACGAAGCTGAACATTATTCGAAGACCAAGCATGTGGAGAAAAACGGGCTCTCACAAGGGTAGAGCTCGACATGCTGCCCTATTCATTTAATGGGCTGATTTTAAAAATACACCATCATATTCATCAAGTGAAATGAAATACAAATGAAGGAGTAAAATAGATTTATTCATCGAGTAACGAAACCAACTGTGCATTCATAACGATCAGGGTTGCTTTCTGAAGGCTACAGGTGAACAGTGAGTTTAGTTCACTTAAGGAATTTAACTAAGTACATTTACATCAGAAATTGCTGAATAAGTTCATTTTTCTTTGTTGATTGTAATTATGTCATGTAAGTTTCAGTTCATCATTCTTTCTCGAATAGTGAACAGGCATACATTATGCCTTAATGGTTGATTTAATTTTCATCACGAAAGAGAATAGACTTTGAAAGCAGTTTGATAAGTAGAACATAAAAATGCATGAAGAGTACCAGGTTGCTCAAGAGTACAAGAGACAGATAGTGCTTTCAAGTATTAAATGAGTCATCAGTCCCAGTTGACTGGTAAAGACAAATACAACATTATGAATTATAATGAGAAAGTGATCACTCCAGAATAATGAGGCAAGAGCAAGCATAGCAAGGATGTCTCAGAGGTGTCAATTATGCATGGAAGAGGTCAGGTAAGGTGTAGCACATGATAATACTACCATGTTTCATTTCAGAATCTCTACAAAATCCCAAGAACATAAAGCAATGTTGCTGTGTGGTGAGAATTAAGAAATCCAGAAGGGAGATTTTCTGTGTGTAAAGAAAGCAGCATGGGGTAGTAATATATTCAGAGACTTTTCATATCTTAATTAGAATACACCATTTGGGAGACTCATTCTAACATCCAGGTACATCTGCAAAGAATTACCACTGTCGGATAGACAAAGGTTCATAGTTTTGATAAAAATTTACACACATAGGGGTTGTTTTCAGAATGTTAAAATGCAGTTATGATAATATCATTAGTGAACAAACAACAGCTTGGGGTGACTGTTCAGTATCCCCAGTAGTAGAATCAAAATCAAGTGATATTGTCTCATTGTGTAAGGTGAGCTTGAAGCATATTCTAAGTATCAATTACATCTGGTAAATGCGAAGGAGTGACTATATATTCAAGCTGCATTAAACCAAAATAGTCATTTATTATGTTTTATCGCAAGAGGAGTAAATATAATATATGATTGTCAGAGTCATAAGAGCAGTCAAAATGAACTAAGGACAGCTCATCATAGTCACCTCAATGGGAGGTCCTTCTCTGACAAGGAGTGACATCGATGACATATTTGGAGCAGCATGGTCCCTACTACCGTCAAAGGAGACGTCAAACAGAGTAATGGAAGATACAAAAATGAGCATCATTCTTCAAATATCAAATGCCAATATGGAGTTTTTTGTTACAACTAATGATGTGAGTGTCTTTCCTAAGATATAAATGCATACAAAGCTATTGTGAATCAAACCCAGTAGGAAATGCATACATTGTTCTTCGTAGTATGGTAAGCCCATATGAGGATTTGTGCCGAAATGCAAGACTACATGTAATGTATGATGGGTCGAGCCCATAAGGACAAAGCTACAAATCTCAAATATCTATGTGGGTTTGCTTTCGAAATGCAAAAAAGCAATAATCACGGTGACCCATGTGAAGTTTTTGCCTGAGACAACAGTTGAGTCAAAATGCAAGATGTTGTGTTGAGCCAAGTTCCAGAAAATACAGTTCTCTTCAGAAATTTTAAATACCCACATGTGGGTTTGTTCTCAAAGTACAAGAAATACAATGATGGAGAAAACCCATATGGGTTATACATTCAAAAGCAATAAAATGCAAGTTTCTATACTGAATCGAGCTTCAGAGGTAGGAAAATGCAGTTTTCTTTAATAATTTTAAAAAACCACTTTCAGTTTAGCTTCAAAATGCAAAGGAAGTAGCCACAGAGATAACCCATGTGAAATCTTGAATTGAATAGCAAGAATATACAACAAATGCGAGTTCCCTGAGTTGGGTCGAAATACAAAAAGAAGAAGAGACAATTTTGTTCAAATTTCTATGATACCCATCTACAGAAATACTATCAAATAGACATAATGGTAGGTTTCTGTTCTAGGTCGAGCCCAAAAGTCAAAGAGTTGCTTTCTACAATACATATCTGTCGCGGCCTGGTCATGATAAAAAATTCTTGACTTAAAAGAAACCCTCTAAGTTTCTAAGAGAACAAAGAGAACAAGTGCTGGCAGAGTGGAGTTACCAGTTCTGTGCTGAAAGTAAGTATCCTGAAGCTGAGATTCGAGCTCTCACAGGAAGGTTGAGCTCACACAATGGTAGGTGAAATATAGAGGAATGAAAGACAAGGGTGTTAGAGTGTGTATAGCCGCAGCCTCAGGGCCAGAAGAACGAAATATGATGCCATTAAAAGCTATGAAGTTGTGTGCAAATGGCTTACCCTCGTGCCTGGAAGAGAAGAGCAAAAACCACAAAGTGAGCTTCCTCTTAGAGCTTTCAAAATGAATTGGAGCTCACAGGTCAGCCAAGCAAACAAGGTCAGAAGGAGTGCAAGGAAAATCAGAGAAATAAACTCATAAGCTCGTGACAGTCCGAGACCTTAGGGCTTTTGGTATTCAATAGTAAGTGAAAGAACTTCAATACAGATAGAACGAATCTTACCCACTGGAGTTTCAGATCACTGGTGTACACGGAATAGTTCCTCAAAGCATTCGAGCTCGAGCTTGATAGAGTCATGGTGGCGACAGAGCTTCTTTCTTTCAAGTTGAGGAGTGTAGAATGAGTGTTCATTAGGGTTTGATTCTGTTTTGACCGAGCCCTAATTCGAGCATTATGATGTTCCAGAAAGTTCAATCAAGCACGCGGTGAATGTCAAATGGAGGTCGAAATTATAACCTATGCCTTATGACTTTATTAAAGTCTGAGTTTAAAGCTTATGTGAGTGGGGGCCGAATCTTCTTTGTTAGTCTTTTAGACTTTTCTTTCCTTAGTATTTTGAGGGGTTTGAATATTGAATATTTGGATATAGATTATCAATTTAGGGTGAATGGTGAGTGCTTTGTCACTTAGGGTTTGCTTTCTCATTGAAAGGTTAATGATCATTTAAGGTTTTTATTGATTTTAGAGAAATCAATGAAGTTTGATGAAAGGATGATATGTGTAATGCTTTTATGATTTTTGTGAAAAATTAGAATGTTGTAATGGAGAAATAAGGAGATTTTCTTTTTGCAAAAGATTTTAATCTTTTATTGCAAAAATAGACAAAATTGTGCAAATCTGCATCTTGTAAAGCAGAATCATAAAAGAGATATTCTATAAATTGCTTTGTGTTTTCTTGCTATTTTTAGCAGATCTTTTATTGAATTTTCCTCTTGGTCGGATTTGAGACCTATCTTTGAAAGATAAGGTGTTTTTTGAGCTTTTAAAGCAAGATTAGCCTATTTTTAGAGGCTTGACAGTGTAATCATAAAAGCAGTTTGCTTTTTTCTGCTTTTATGCAGTTTTTGAGATTGTTTGAAGCCTTTCTTCTGGAGCTTTTTTCTGAGCTCGGATTAGGGTTTCTTGAGGGCTATGTTTTGATAGACTTAGTCTTTTCAGTCCTCCTCTCTCAGCAATTCAGATCGGAGTTTCTTGCTCATACACTCTTGAGCTTGTAAACCTTTTTGGTACTCAGTTTCAGATTATGGCATTCTCCTTCAGTTGAATAAAGACAACATTCCTATTTCTCATTTCTGTGTCCATTTGCAGTTTTAGTTTGATTTTATCTTGTGATTTTTGTTTACAGAATCCTTGTTCTGTCCTTAAACTGTAATTCTTAATGCAAAAAGTTCATTAATACAGGTTGCATTGTTGTGCTTTAAGTCAAGTCTTCATGCAAATCATTCATGTATCAATTGTTCATGAGAAATTGTGAAAATACCGCATCTTTCTGAAAGTTGTTTGTGAGAAAAAGATCATTACCATCATTAAATCATTATCAGGTTTTGAATTCATCGTTTAGGCTCATATTTATTTCCAAGTTATCTTTTATCCCTTTCCTCAGAAGTTATTTTAGAATAGAATTCATCATTTGGAGAACCAACTCACTCTGGAGATTCCTCTTTTGTGCAGATCACCCACATTTGAAAGAGGTTTCCATGTTTTAGTAGTTTGTTGAATACTGCATTCAGCAGGGTGCAAAACTATTGATAACACTACCACAGTCCATATCAATTCCATATTGAAAGAGGCAAGTTTGAGAAGCTACAGGAGGACTCTAGGTGTTGGAGAATGCATTGTTTGGCATAAGCTCTCATTGTTTGAGCTTGAAACCTTGTTGTGGTAATTTAATGGAATGTTTAATGAATTTAGTTGATTTTTAGTTGTTGTTATTAGTCCCTCTTGACTAATTTATTGATGTAATTCATCATTCCTTTTATTGCAAATAAGAGTGCATATGTGTAGATCCAAAATTTTGAATTCTAGCGCATTGTTGCCAATTGTTTGACTAAATGTTTGTGGGGATTTTAAAAGAGTTTTAAGGTAGTTTTTGAAGGTTTTTGCAGCCCTTACATTATATATATATACTTATTCTTATGTTTTCTTTCATATATATATATATCTTTATTTTTTTGTTTTGTGTTGGTTCTTTTATTTATCTTTATGGTTCTTTTGGTTTATATTGATTTTCTATTTTTTATTTGTTAATTCCTCTTGTCTTCTTTCATCTTTTGATTGTTTTCCTTTTTATTGTTATTCCATTTTTTATGTTTCCTTTTTTGTTGTATGTCTTCTTGTTTTGCATTGGTTCATTTATTTATCTTTGTGTTTCTTTTGGGTTATATATATTTTCTATTTTTATTTGTTAATTCCTCGTCTTCTTTTGTCTATTAGTTGTTATTCTTTTTATTGTTCTTTCATTTTATTTCATTTATTTAATTGTATCTTTTGTCTTTATTTTTTTACCTATGTAACATTCTTCTTTATCTTCCTTCATATTCTAACAGTGAGCCTTAATTGACATTGAGCCTTTCTTTCTTTCTTTGGGCAGTGAGCCCTCTGACAGTGAGCCCTTTGTATTCGATGTTGATATTACTTTATATTGTGAGCTAATCCTCACAACGATTTTACCATCTTGTGTTTCCATGTAAATTTGGTGTTCTTTTGTGTATGGTGTTGATTTGATTTAGTTTTTGTTATTTTATTTTCATGCTAAATAATTATAATAGATTACGGGTTAATTGAATGAATGTGGATCTAAATGTTTGTGAGGGTTTTGAAGCTTTAAGGTACAACTAATTTACCCCCCTCTCAGTTGTCTTTTGCATTCAAAAATTGGTATCAAAGCAAGGTTCCTTGGAAGAAAGTTTAACTGCTTGAGCTAGATCTGGGATGGCACACAAGAAAGAGATCTCTATATTTGATGGAATGGATTATGCATTCTAGAAGATAAGGATGGAAGGATTTTTGGTTCATCTTGGATATGATGTATGGAAGTCTATTAAGATTAGATGTACTGACCTACAAATGGTCCAAATATTGTCGATGAGATCAAAAACTATGAAAGCAATGGTAAATCAAGGTATGCTCTCTTAAATAGTCTTACAAATTCTGAATTGGTGAAAAATGTGAGTCTGAAAACTGCTAAACAAATTTGGGAAAATTTAGAAAACATTTATGAAGGAGATGATAAGGTCAAAGAAGCTAAGTTGTAGAATCTAAATATCATGTTTGAAAACTTGCAGATGTCTGAAGAAGAAAATGTTACAAAATATATGTAGAGGGTAGATGAAGTTGTCAGCTCCATAAGAGGTCTTGGTGGTGAACTTAAAGAACTAGAAGTGGTAAAGAAAATTCTCAAAACTCTTCCTAAATCCTATAGTCATAAAGTGTCTATTATTAAGGAATTTGAAAATCTAAATCAATATACCAGAGATTAGTTGTATGGTTCTTTAACTTGTTTTGAAATGAGAGAATTTATCATGTGGTGGTTGCAAGGCTTCATTTATTGGTAGGACATCTTGGACCATGCTTGCACTTATGTAGGCTTAAGGAAGGATTTCACATGATTTTTTTAGCCCTTGGTAGGATAGTATATGGAAAATTTGAGGACCTTTACAATATAGTATTTGACTTGTGAGGGAATTTTTTGAGGTGAAGTACTCTTATGGAGAAGATGGTTAGGTGGTTTGTAATTGGGATTGGAAATTTTTTCTTTGATATTGGCATAAATTTTGATTTTCCTATGCCTTTGTTAACCCTATTTTTAAACACCAAATTTTAAAATTTTTGCCTCTAAATGCTTATGTCAAGTTTCTCCTAGTAACAGGCACTCCTATTATTCTTATATGTTAAGTCATTCACCATTCTAAAGAAAAATCGCTCATCATACTTGTTCCAATTCTCAAGTGTAATCATGAAAATTGATGAAATTCACAAAAAAAAAATTAAATTTGAAAATTGGTGCACGATGGTGCAAATTACTTTGATAAAAAATTTTTTGGGGATATTTTGACCAATGTGGCCAGTTTTTTAGTTATGAAACCTCATATATTAGAAGATTCTAATGCTTCAATTTTTCACTTGTAGGATTACAAAAACAAATAAATATACATTTTTAGAAGAGCTAGGAAAAATTTGCTCAATAGGTTTCATTGTATTGGTATTTTGGATAATTTGGATTTTTTTTTGGAAAAATTGTGAAGCCAATCAAAAGTTATGCTAAATTCTTTGTCGGAGGGCTCACAAGGTAATCTAGTTTCCAATCGATGCATCAATGGTTTTCTAGAACTTCATGGATTAAATATTTTCAGATCATGAATCATGTTCATTTTATGCTCAATTACAAAGGAGGTTTGCAAATATATAGTGGCATGATTTAAATGTCAAATATTCAAGTTTAATTAATTGCTTATTCTAATATAATAAACAATTAATGGGAAAAAGTAATGTGGGAATAAAGAAATAAAATAAAAATTAAGTTGTGAATTTCATAACTTAAATCCATAAGTTAGAAAATGGGGTTGTGGATTTTCAAAACCCACATTCACAACCAATATTCACAACCCAAATTCTTAAGTTACAAAATGGAGCCATGGATTTTCACAACCCATTTTCAATTATTCTTTTTCCCCACTTTTAAAGAAAATATTATTTTTAGTCATCATGCAAATTTTTGGAAACCATGTGTTGGTTTTAAATAAAGAATTTAAAGGTTATATTTTAGTTAAAGAAATCTAATGCCAAACATGCAAATTTTGGGAACAAGAATTAAAATATCAGGGCACCATGTGAGGATGGATTCAAGTGCAAAAGTAGTTGAGGATTAATTTAAACTCTAGCCCACACCTCCATTATTAACATACCACATCAACTACACCTTCAAAAAGGAATGCAAATCTTCACACCTTTACTTCCTCTACTCGTGTCATGTATGCAATGTGGAAGCATGAACAACACAAGAACCATTTAATAGAATTCCTCAAAGAGATGTCATCTCATGGATTGTCAATGATTGCAAAGTATACACAAAATGGGTTTGTTGAATATGTTTTTGAAACTCAAGAAAATGCAATTGCATTGGGCATTGGGAGACATTTTAAATGAGATTTTTCTAGTTTAACACAGTCACAGTAAAACTACGATATCTTTTTTGTTTCTCAACAAAATTTCAAAATTTAAAATATTTTGGAAAGTAGAAGAACAGAAGTATGAAACCAAGAATTTTTTTGAAGAAAATATGAGTGATTTGTAAGCAGTTCAACACACAAATTTGGCATGAAGAAGAATGTGTGATTTATTTGTAGACACATAAATTGTTTGATAGAATGCCTCAATGACATGTTGTATTATGGGATACAATAGGCACAAATTATCATGTGAAATTGGTTCCCTTGAGCATGAATAAATATCAAAGCAAGTAAATGAATTGCTAAATAATATATAGGAGGATAAGTTGCTAGTGGTTTTAAAGGATTTTCTTTTATTTGAACAACCATCTAGTTTGAATATTTAATATAAGGACTTGCGGGCTGATGAGGCTTTGATTGAAGGGGATTTTACTTTGAACATCTTATGCATTCTCTACTATGCACCATTTTGTATTTTCTTGTATGAAAATATTTGTCAATTCTTGTTATACCACAAAGAGGACAAGATGACAATGTTGAGTACCAAGAACAACTTCAAAGAGTATCAGAGATAAAGTAGACAAATGTGGAGAACTACATCGACAAGATCAATGACTTGGTATTTCTTTAAAGTTATGGGTTACTAGTTATCTTTTTTAAGAAAAGTGACTTATGCCACTCCTTATAACTAAAGGTTAGAAAATGAACCTTATTTATGAAAAAGTGATGAAAATTCTAACTAAATAAGTTATTATTTTCAAACTCATTGCATTTAAAAAAGGTAGTTACTAGGTAGTTACAAGGTGGCTATCTAATCAATCCCATAAATACAAGGCTCTTGTGATTGTAAAGGGGGACTTCTTACAAAGGGGAAAATTTTGAGAAATCTTATCAAGACTTTTGGATTGACACTTTGTACCTAAGGGTTTCTGAGATTGTATAATTTCATGAAGATAATCAATAATGCATTTGGTTCATATGTCCTAATTTTTTTTCTAAATTATTATTATTATTGCTGATTTTTTATACATTAAATTGACAATCCCTTTGTATAATTGTGAAAACCATTGGAAATTTGTTAAAAAAATCTATGCAATTGATGAAAAATCTCAACTTCTCCTTCTCCTTCACTTCCCCAAGGTATAAAATTCTTAGGGGCTTATCTCGAATGAAAAATCATAACTTCCAAGATGCATGTCTTTTGATTCACCCCCCACTATTTATACTCTGTCGAACACTAGAGTTGAGGTCGTCCCTTGGGGTGATCAAGTCCCCAAGTAGGCCCTCTAAAATAAAATCAAGACACCACTTATTTATGATCCTTAAGATCACCCTAAGGTGTGAGACAAGAGCATATGTAAGTGTGTTTGAGGTTTAAAATACACTCGTAAATCATTATCCCCAATCAAAATGTGAATTTTTTTTTTGACAAAGAACACAAAAAATAAAAGTGTTTATAAAAAATTTCTTCAATAAACTATCCTACAAAACCACTTAAGTTAATAGTTTGCAAGATTTGAAGTCTTGAAATCATGAAAAGACCTATATACAAAAGTCATTGAAAAAAGAAAAATAGTAAGCCCTATAGGAAAATAAACTAGAAAACTAGATTCTTTGGATTTTTCTGATAAGTTAAAAACAAAAGCACTGAAAAATGATAAAAAAAATGTGAAAGTTATGACCAAATGAAGTTTTAAAACAAAGTTTGAAACATATCATTAACATATAAACCAATGATTATAATATGGTCATTTTCTTTCTTGAAGTTGTAGTGTAGGAAATTGTATACCTTTACAATTTCACACTTTGTTTGTTGAATGCACAAGAAAATTAAGAGGGGGGGTGAATCAGTTGTACCTTAAAACTTTAAAGCCATTATACACATTTATATCCACATTCATTCAATAAAACCTTATATTCGTTATGATGATTTATCATGGAAAGAAAATAACAGAAACTGAAACACAACAACACCATACACAAGAGAACACCAGATTTATGTGGAAAACCCAAGATGGGAACAACCACAGTGAGGATTAGCTCAAAGTATAAGTAATAACAACACTAATTACAAGGGCTCATTGTTAGAGGGCTCACTGCCCAAAAAAAGAAAGACTCACTACCAAAGTCTCATTGCCAGAATAGAAAAGAAGATAGAGAAGAAATGTTACATAGAGAAAACTATCTCAATACAACAGAGAATCCACCACAATGTTTCCAACACCTTCACAACTTGATTGAAGAATTATAGACACCTTCTAGTCACTACATATAGTAATCTAACACATGAAAGCTCGCATTGCACTTATTAAATTTGCACTCTAACACTTTGCAATTCACATCATTCACACCTCTCTTGTATATCACTTCATCCTTCAACAATGCAACTCTTATTTATACCATCTTCGACCTTGAAAACTTTCTCCAAGGTTGGCTATGCACCTCAATTGTGCAAATTCAAATTAGGTTAGCATCGAAACATTCAAGTCCTTCAAGGCTATGTTCTCTTTTGGAGCCTTCAAGGCCCTGGGACCTGATGGTTTCCCTCCTAGTTTCTTTCAAGTCTATTGGGAGATAGTGTCTAAAGACCTCTTAACTGTTGTCAAAGACTTTTTTAGATTGGGTAAGATATTGAATCAGATGAATACCACTTTTTTGGCCCTTGTTCCAAAATCTAATGAAGCTGCTTCCATGAATGATTATAGACCGATAAGTCTATGTAATACTACTTATAAGATCTACTCCAAAATCACTGTTAATAGGCTGAAGCCGGTTTTAGGGAAGATGATTGCTATTAATCGAAAAGGCTTTGTTCAAGGAAGGAAAATCTTGGATGCAACTATCTATACTCATGAGATCATGCACTCTATGGACTACAACAAAAGGCCAAGTATGGTGTTGAAATTGGACATTTCTAAGGCTTACAATAGAGTCACATGGGAATTTTTATTAGTTGTTTTGGAGAAATTTGGCTTCAAAGGTAAATTTATCAATTTGATAAAAGCCAGTGTTACCACTCCAAAGTACTCGGTTCTTGTTAATGGTATTTCCCATGGTTTTTTCTCACCTAGAAGAGGGCTGAGGTAGGGGGATCCCTTATCCCCCTACCTTTTTGTTATTGTGGCAGCAGCTCTTGGTTGCAACATACAAAATCAACTTAATAATAAGTCTTTGAAGGGTTTTTGTGCTGCTTCTTCGCTGGCCTGCCCTCACATCAACAATTTGTTGATGACACTATTCTTATGGAGGAGGTGTCAGTTATTGAAGCTAAACAATGGAAAACTATTCTGGATAATTATGCTGAAATGTCTGTACAGTGCATAAATTACCAGAAAAGCAAAATATATTTTTTCAACACTAGCCAGCATGTGAACGAGAAAGTGATAAGGATTTTGGGATGTCAGGAAGTAGATCTACTTTCTACTTATCTTGGCCTTCCTTTTTTCTCTCGAAAGTCGAATAGTAACTATTGGAACTATATTGTGGAGAAAGTTTAGAAAAAATTAACTAGGTGGAAAGGTAAGTTGTTGAGCCTTGCAGGAAAAAATCAGCTTTTAAAGGCTTCCCTTCAGAATATTCTTGTCTATTATCTCTCAATGTTCAATATTCTAGCTTATATTGCTGACATAATTGAAACAATTCAAAGAATATTTTTAAGGTCAGGAGTGGAGGAAAGGAAAAGAATGGCTCTCATTAAATGGGAGAAGGTGCGTGTCTCAATAAAAGGAGGGTTAGGCATTAGAAGACTAAAAGTGTTTAATAAGGATTTAGTGGCTAAAATGGGTTGGTTCCTGTTGGAAGATGAAAAATATTGGGCCACTGTCCTTAGAGACAAGTATCTTAACAATAAGGAGGCTAGTTGTTTTCTAAGGAAGAAGGAGATCCTACATGGATTGGTGTTTTGGAATAATATCCTTAAAATTAGAGGAGTGCTAACTAGAGGTGTGAATGTCAGGATTGGTGATGGTCTCAACACTGATTTTTGGGATGATCCCTGGTCTGCTTTGAACCCCCTATCAACCTCTGAGGATCTCCAACTAATCAGAGCAAGATTGAGAAGAGAAAATGGGAAAAAAGTTTCTAATTACCTTGAGTGGATGGAGGACAACCCAGATGGAAAATATTTAAAGACTATCTTAATAATGTCATTCTCAGAAGAAACAGACAACAGGATTGGGATGATGCAATTGAGCAACTTATGAGACAAATTGGAAATCCTGATCTATTTTCGAGAAACAAAAAGGATGAATGGATCTGGACAAAAATTGCTAGAGGTAGTTTTTCAGTCAAATCTGCTTATGATTCAATGATGTAGTTGGCCATAGTCTTGGGATCTTTAGATTGGATTAAGGTCTGGAGGAAGAACCTCATTACAAAAATTAATTGTTTTTGGTGGACGACTATACATGGTAAGATCCTCACGATTGATAATCTTAAGAAAAGAGGTTGGTACCTTGTCAATAGGTGTAGTCTCTGTAATGAAGAAGAGGAAACTATCATGCATTTGTTTTTCCAATGCTCTTATGCCCATGAAGTATAGGGTTTTTTTCTTAATACTCTAAAAGTGGAGTGGGTTTTTCCTTCAAGTATCCAATTGTTTGTGGAAGGATGGAACTTCTGCCCTTATTCCCACAATATAATTTGTGATCTATGGGGTCAAATTCCACCATTTTTGGCTTGGGGATTATGGAAGGAGAGGAATAACAGAGTGTTTAGGGAGACAACTAGAACTAGTAAAGAACTATGCTTAATTGTTAAAAGAAAAATTCAGGAAAACATGGAAATGTGTAAGTATAAGTAGGCTAAGAAACAACCAAATCAACAAGAATTAAGAATAAAACAAAAAGAAGAGCTCTCTCATGACCTAAATAATTTTAATTGGTTAAAACAAATTATGAGAAGAAGCACAATCTAGATTCCCCCAGACCTAGGATGAGTAAAATGTAATTTTGATGGATGCTCAAAAGGCAACCCTGGAAGGGCTATTGTTGGTGGAGTGATAAGAGATGATAAAGGATCCTATCTGGTTGGGTTCAACAAAGGTCTAGGAACAACTACAAATAAATTTCTTGAGGCTTCAACTATTTGGATTGGCGTTAGAATTCTCAGGGAAAGGGGATATAGTAAGATCATTGTGGAAGGCGACTCGAAGTTGATAATAGACTACTTTAATAGTAAGGCTAATATACCATGGGAAATTAAAGACATGTTGGAAGACTATAAGAGCATTTTGCAAGAAATTCAAAATGTTAAAATCTGTCATTCTTTAAGGGAAGGAAATAGTGTGGCCAATGCGATGGGAAATCTTGGAGTTAATGAGGAAAATTTAATAATATGGGACTTCAAGGATTTTCCTAATCAAATACAGGAGATCATTGCTAAAGATAGACTCAGAGGAATTTATTCAAATAAAGGTTAATGGGGAGGAAGTGCTTAATTATGAAAATGAGTGACGAGAAGCAAAGGATGATTAGGAGGTGGCCCCCACAGATGCAAGCTGGCATGCTAAGTGGGAGATGTTGTAGGCATAATTCAAAAATATTTTTAAACCTCGATAAAAGGATTTACAAACATGGGAATGGTCATTAGGACGACAAGGATGAGTACCAGGAGAGGAGAAATTTAAATCAAGAGTTAAATGGCATGTGGTGTAATCGGTGGATAAATCTTCGATGTGACAGATGGAGAGGTATTGATAATAATAAAAAAGGGTGGAATAAAACAAAAGATATTATTGCTTGAAAGGGAGGCAAAGCTGTCGTGAATAATAATGATCACTGACAAAAAGGTGGTGATTGTGAATCGTGTATGAAAATTAGAAAAAACCCTAAGTTGTTAATGTCCCAAATGTATAATCACAGAGTTTCCATTTGAACTAAGAGTGTGGAGCTACCAGTCGCGAGTGTTGAGGAAATAGAAGGAAAAAGGAGTGATTTCTTGCTTGCTCCTAAAATTTTCCATAGCTCTAAGAATATGGGTGGTCCTAGAAAGTGGACTGAATCGCACAAATTTGACTCGCTTCACAACAATGAGGAGCTCTGGAGTCTATTCGAACAGGCTGGTTTCACTCATTATTTCGCTGCTATGGAGGGTTATAATGAGAGGATTAGATACAAATTTTCTAATTCGTGCAGAGACAGAGAGGTTACTCTGGGAGGGCTTTAGTTCAAAGTGGATGCTAAGCTGATTGCAAATGTGACAGGCTTGGCATATGAGGGCATGAAGGTAGCGAAGGTTAGCAATGGTAAGTACAAGATTATTTTGAAATTTTTTTGAAGGGAAAGAAAAACCTGAATGTTTTCAAAATGGTTATTCTAGGGTTAAGCTTCCTCCTCTGTATCACAATGCTTTCTTTATCATAATGAAATATTTTACCCTTGAAGGTCAATACTAGTTCGTCCATGGCTATCACTTCCCAATCCTCAACCACATTGGGCACCAGGAGAAGATTAACTTTCCTTCTTTCCTATTTTCTACCCTTAGCCAGAGCCTTACTCATGGTGCAAACCCGCCTTTACATCAAGGCCTCATAAGGGCCATATGTAAATTTGTGTTGTCTAGATCCCTGTAGAAAAACATGGTTCTGAAAATGCTTGAAACCCCCAAACCCCAAAGCTCAGTAAAGATTGAGCTGCTTGATAACCTACCCTCCCTAATGCCTAAAAAGTTTGGTAAGAAATACCAAAGCCCTTATAATTTTTGCAAAAAAGACCAAAGCCCTGATATGACCATGTGGATGGATTTACTGGTGGTCACTCCAGAAAAACAAAAAGATGTCTCGATGGAGTTGGGAACTAAAAAAAGGAGAAGGTTGATATTGAGTGAATTGGGTGAAGAGGTGGACCATAACTATCCCTGATGATAATGAGATGGAAGGTTTTCACCAGGGTGGTAGAAGGTCTAAAAGATTGGCTATGGCGACATCTAAAGGAAAGGAGAAGAAGAAAAATGATCAAAATTCGGAGGAAAAATCCCAAAGTCCTTCGAAAAGTGTTGAGAAAAAAGAAGATGAGGAAACAAATTCCTCTACTGAAGAAATTCCAGATAGTCTAGATGGAGATTCGATAGAAGAAGAGAACTCGGGGGCTGATAGTGAGGGTGGTAAGGGTGATGAGGATAGGGAGGTATCACATCAGGAGATGGTTCGAGATGAGGAGGAAGCAATTCAAGATGGAGCAAAGGATACTAACAAAGAGGAAATTAAAGATGTTGAGGATATGAATGAGAGATTCAATAGTTTGGAGGAGAGGATGCAAATTCTGGAACAAAAGATTTTGGAGAAGGTGGAGGAAAGTAAAGTCCAAACCCTAGAAAATATGATTAATGGCATAATTGAGGACAGATTGAAAGTGCTGGAGAAAGGTGTACAAGAAAAAGGAAACGTCCATAAAATTCAGAACTTGGAAGAAGCTATCAAAAATGTGTGTATGGTGGTGGACGCGGTGATGAAGAAAGCGGTTATGGCCACTGTCTCGGGGATGGGAAAAATCAAGAAACAACAGAAGAAGAATGCAGCTGGTGATGGTGAGGACCTGGCTAGTAAGATGGAGCAGAAGGCCATGGTGAATGGTATTGTTGAAGACCTGGTCCAAGCCTGGAAGCTGATCGAGGATGCATAGCCTGTTTGCTTGGTTGTACTAGTTTCTTATGTTTTTTGATGATTACTTCTTCTATGTTTAATTGGAATGTTGCTACTAGTTATGGTCGTGGGTTCCTAAACTTTAATCTTTATAATGCTATGTTTATTCTTAGTAGGGACTTTAGGATGGATGTCTATAAGCACTATAGTCGGTTAGTGAAGGATACTATTGTAGATAGTTTTGGGGTTTTTGATCCGTATGATAGAACTAAAATTTTTGATAGAAAAGGGATTGGTTAAGCTTTTTTTTGGGGGAGTGGGAAGTTTGGTGAGCTCCCTATTTTTTTGTTGTTTCTCACTAGTGGTTGTTTTGTTCTTGTTGTAAGTTGTTAAGGTCAGGGCCCTTTTTCCCTGCTTAATCAATCAAAACATTCCTGTGGTGGAAAGGAATGAAGGTGGACTACAAAAATCCTTAGTTAGGACCTAAATCCATCCTTACATGCCACACCATGCTTCCACAAATAACTAAGCACCTTCGTAAGTAGTGTAAACACCAAGGTCAATTGTTACTCATGTAAACACCATTAAGATTTTAAGCACACGCTTCCTTTGATCTATCCATAACTCATAGACAATAAATGTCACCTGAATACACTCTAGAATATTCCACAAACACCCTAAAATCCAACAAACTTCTTCGGAACAACTTTCACCTGAAGAATGCACACACCTATTACATCCAGACTACTCTTCCATACACTGTAACTCAAGAAACATACTTCCTTAGCTCCAAACCACGAAAAACTTCAACTGAAGAAAGATACCAAAATGATCAACACTCCTTCAAATCTGTAAGACCTGAAACATAACTACAAAGAAACATGAAGCAAAAATATTTCTCCTAGATACCTTTGCAATACACAACTCACACTCTGGTGAACGCAACTTCTTCTGCACAACAATCTAGCACACCAAATTTTGGATACAACACCTTTGAACATCTATGATCAACATATACAAAGTACATAAGCAAATCTTTAACCTAGAAGAAATGTGGAGCAACACAAGAACACAACCTTGCAACCTAGAACATCACCGCTATACATTATTTCTTCTTTTTATCAAATTTTCTCAAAATCACTTCGAAACCAAGCACCAAAGACATCCTCATCATCTCCAGTACTTCCTCAACACAACTAAACCAACTGCAACATATCAACTCAACCATGGATCAAAAAATCTTATCACAACAACACTAGAAGTTGACACTAGCAACTTTACTAATGACAACATAATGCAACTAATCAAAGCATGGACATCAACTGCTCACACTCAACAATCTCCCCAATAATGATCTTCTTCCTACTTATACAGTTGACACTAATAAAAACACAAGCTTGTTGACATCAATGACAACACCAATCTACTCATACTTGCAACATTGTTTGTATCCCCTTAATTAATTGGACTTAGTTAAGCTTCTAATTTTCCAAATTATGCATTCCAAAGCCTTATTATTGTTTTTTTTCCAAAGGGAAGCCTATATTAAACAATTTCCAACATTAATTAAATCACCTTGGAAATTGGGTGTCCTCGACTTAGGTCCTAAGATCCATCGCCCAAGGTCCTCTTTAAGTCCTAGGACCTAGTTTTTTAATATGTTTTTGGTTGCATTTTAGTGATTCAAATTCAAGTTTCAAGTGTCGACTTTTGGAATCTAATTTTCAAGAAATTAGATAAATAACTATAAATTTATAGTTGTTTTATCAATTCAAATCTAAGACTTTAAGAGATCAATTCTATGATCAAATATTATTGTCAAGAGCATTAAAGAGTATATTTATTAGTCATCTACAATAACAATCAAGATCATATCATGTCAAAGTTCATGTGTGTTCATGTCATGTTTTGGAGCTAACATTGCGATGTAGGTTTCAAGCATTCAAGCATCAAATAAATCAATCAATCAAGCCAATTCATGCAAGATCCAAGCCTTAGAGTGATGTGTTTGATTCCAGTCCTCTAAGGGCAGCCATTAAGGGTTTGGTTAGTTGTAGCATATCATTGTTCATTCATCAATTCCTTCCATTCATCATTATTTCATCATCAAGGTTTAATTACCAATATGGGGTTTGACTAAGGAAAAACCGCATTCACCCAAAAATAAACATTTTTGTTTCTCTTTTTGTATGTGTAGATTTACAGGTGAAGAAGACTAAAATTTGATCAAAGGAGAAATTTTGCAAAGTTGCATTTGTTTCATTCATTGTTGTCAAGATATAGAAACTTACCTACAGATTTTATTTTCAACTTTCTGACACTCAAAATTGGAAAATTTATAAGCTTGGATATGGGATTAGAGGACTACAAAACTGATTTTGGACTCCTACACTAGGACCCATTCACCCAAGGGTGAACCAGTCCTTTTATAGGCCAAAAGACTACTTTTTATCACAAGTGCACACCATTTTTCCCTTCTTTCTTTTTTTTTGATAAAAGTGGCGAGCCACAATAATATATTAAAATATGTAATAAATATGTACATATACCTGGTTCAGAGGGCATACCAATAGGAAAGAACTAGGAAGAAAACCTCTGGTTATAGCCCAAAATCTTTTATAGTTTGACTCAGATTGATGCAAGGATTACAAAATTTTCCCTACATCATAGGGACATTACAAACTTTGCCCTGCATCATAGGGATAGTATGCAGATTACCAAAAAACTATCTATAGTACCGCCACCTTAAGAATAATTTTCTTAAAAGCTACATGGCTATAGCAAAATGAGGTACACGACTAGCAAGACAAAATTTTACTAACAAACTTTATCTATTCTTCCATTCTTTCATCGCATGTCGAGTTCCTATCCTGTGGCTCTACTTGGATATTCTTCACACCTGCCATTTCATTTGCAAATAAGTCGTAACTAGTAAATTGGGCTACTTCATCCTCATTTTGAGCCATGATGGCAAGTTGGTCGGGATGCAACAAACCCTGGTCTGGTACCATGGAATTACCTACTTGCAGAGCATTATGAAGTGTCTAAAGGTGGATGTTTGGTTCCTCACTTCCGATTTCTTTCTTCCCTGTAACATGGTTGAGGAGTGGTTTCTACATATAATCCCACAAGAACAAAATGGCATCAAATTTTTCCTTGATTTCATATTCCAACAATTTGCTAAATCTTTTTCCATGCTGTTTTAGAGAAGACATCAATATATATTCACTTTTGAATTCAATTCCTAATCGGATGGCTTCGAAAACCTCCTCATAGCCATATCTTTCCTTAACATACTCACGTGGGAATAAACCCCCAATATATCTGTCTCCATTGAACAAGTTGTAACTTTGAACAACATATAGTAAATCCTTATTTTCAATAAATTGGGGATTCACAAATTTTGCTACAATTATTTCTAAGTCCCTCAAAGACTGGAGTAAATCCATAGCATTCGATAGAAAAACCAAAAGAACTCGCGAAGGAAAGATGAGCCTTCTTGCCCTTGGTCTGGTTATTTCCTTACCTAAAATTGCTCGAATTGAATCCTCCACACGCAATGAATTCATCCTAAAAATGATGCTCAAATCCCCCTATGAGAGACTGGATTCAAAAGGTCGTTCCCAGTGTTGTACAAGGTAGAAAATACTCAAGTTCCATGGTCGGAGAGCCATGGCGGCACCACAAATTCGCAAATTTCTAAAACTGGAACTCCAACAACACTTTACCAAAGAAACTTGTCGATAAAAAAATAGAAGTGCAAAAAACCTTTAAAAATCCAAAGCCCTTCGCACAATTTTTTGACAAGTATTTAATGATGTAAGATCAATTCAAATATGCCAAATCATGTGAAGGGGATGAAACTGTTGCAAAATTAAATGTGAGGTACATTCCCCATGACAAGTACCAAATGGGCATTGTCATACAATGCTCCAAAAATTGCTGGCGAGGTGGTAAAAACATATTTTTCCAAACCATTAGGCGGACCCATCCCATCACCTCAAGATTATATATCTCTAAAGGAAGATTTGGAGTGTATGACGATAACCATGTAGTACCACTGGGAGTATAGCACATACCTCAAATTACCAGGCAACATAATTATCTTGCACTGATGATATTTGATTCCCAAGGTATAATCATGATGAAGAATTCCATAGAAAATTGGATATACTAATTTTTAGCATATCTTGTGCACAAAGATTGTTTAACATATATTGCTCAACGACCATTTTAAATATACCTTGCGAAGAGTGCTTCTTAATTTATCAGGATATAATTTCTAATGAGTTGGAATTGGTCATTACTAAATATGAAGAGTATCTCACTGGATTACCTCAGCAATATGAGGGAAATTGTCAAGCAGAGATGAGTCAGCAAAACTAATTTCTTGCTTTATGCTACCCATATTAGCTAGCAAATCTACTAGCATATTTCCTTCACGGAATGCATGTGATATGACAATTTTTTTAAATTTATCCAGAATATCCCAAACTCTTTGAAGGACATACTGAAGGTGCCAAATGATAATTTTCCTTTCTTTGCACGCATTGATGATCAATAAAGAATCACCTTCAATATGGATATTTTCAATACTTTGCTGAAGAGCCAACTCCAGTCCTAAAAGTAAAGCTTTGGCTTCAACCAAGTTATTAGTCCCTTTATGAAGATACTTTGAACATAAAAGTAATACCTTACCCTGATGATTTCGCAAACAGATCCCTGCTCCTGATTCTCCAGGGTTCCCTTTTGATGCTCCATCAAAATTCATCTTTACATAATCCTGTTGTGGAGTTTTCCATTTGGTTTCCTTCCTATTCCAATTCTTTGATTTTGATTTCAACAAGCTACCTGGGAAGGGAAGTTTTATATTCTTCTAGTTCTGTAATAATGCACTATCCCAATTTGTAAAGAGCGAGCTTGTATTCTTGGTTTGTTGGGCATTTGTATTTACTACCTTAGAGATGGCGTTTTCAATTTTATTGGTGACTGTAGCAATAGACGATGGGGATTTCCTAAAGATTTGTAAGTTCCTTTCCCACCATATGTTCCATATTACTGTCACTGGCACAACTTTCCATATACAAGCAAAGAAAGATGTTTTGTAGAGGATTGGCCAGCTCTGAAATAAGTCCCATAAGGAGTTGGGGAGGGGGATATACAAATTAAGCTTGTTAAGAATAAATTCCCAAACTTGTTGAGTAAACTTGCAATTAACAAAGAGATGATCAACATTTTCCAACTCCTCTATGCATAAGGGGCACATAAAGGGATCCACTATTCATAGCTTAGTTAGATGATCACTGGTTAAGACACACTTCTTTAGAGCTAGCCATGCAAAGCTTCCTGCCTTTGGGAGAATCTTGTTATCCCAACAAAACAAAAATCTCTTTGTTTGAGAAGCTGACCTGAGTCCTAATTCAATGCTTTACATCCCTGGCTTACTAAGTAATCTCCATCCTTTGATGGAGCCCAAAACAATTTGTCTGGCTTGGAGGAAAGGTATACCATTCAAGATTCCAAAATATTCTGCAAAATATTACAATGTTGTGAGGAAAGAGATGGATGCGATATTCTTTTCCAACACACTTTTCCTAATATAGGATCCATCGAATGAACATAGTTTAACAACTTATCACCCCAAAGGCCTTGTACGGTTTCCATTATTGGAAAGAGATCTAGATTATTTTGAAGAGGAATGTAGCCATTCCAAGAGTCCTTCCAAAAATTAATGCTTTGACCATTGTTCACTTCCCAAGAAATGAAAGAGGTGATTAGTTTTCTACAGGAGATTAGAAAATTCCAGATGGTTGACCCTTGCGGGGGGTCAGCAACTGTAAAAATCCTTGATGGTACATTGCTATCAAGGTATTTCCCTTGTAATAACTAGCACCACTTGGCTTGCGGATTCTCATACATTTTCTAGGCTAACTTTGCACCAAAAGCTTTGTTTCGCTTGGAGAGGTTCAAAATACCTGCTCCCCCTTGATATTTTTCACAAGACATAGCTTCAAGAGATATAAGTGGTACTTTCTTGCAATCGTCCATGTTACCCTTCCAAATGAAGTTTCTGATCACACTTTCTATTTCCATGATAACAGATTTTGGTGCCTTTAATATTGCAAGGAAGTAATTAGGAATTGAAGATAGCACTGGTTTTACAATTAGGATTCTACTAGCCAAAGAGAGCCATCTAGCTTTCCAAGTTGATATCTTAGATTTAATTCGTTCAATAACTTTCCCCCAATAAGAAGCTTTACATGGCCCTGCAAAGAAAGGAATACCTAGATATGAGCAGGGAAAAATTGCCTTTTGAAATCCGAGAATACTAATTATCTTCTTTTCGATGGCCTCGAGTGCATTGAGTATATAGATTTTAGACTTTGAAGCATTTATTCGCTGGCCAGAAGTTGATGAATATTTATTGATGACTTCCTTGATTTGTCTAGCTTCTGCTAAGGTTGCTTCCCCAAAAAGGTTTGTGTCATCTAGAAATAAAGAGTGGATGATTGAAAAATTTGTATTATTAATTTGGATGCCTTTCCATAGACCGAGAGTATGTTTTTTCAATATATATCTGCTTAATGCCTCTGCCATTATGATAAATAGGAAAGGAGACAGAGGATCGCCTTTTCTGATGCCTTGAGTAGCATTGAAAAAACCAGTGGGGGAACCATTAAGAAGTACCGAGAATTTAGCTCTAGACAAGTATGCAAGGATCTATATAATTTCTAACTACAATTTATCATTTTTCCCTTCTTAAATCTGCCTACAATTTATCATTTCTGGTTTTTCTTTTCATAGAATTTTGAATTTCAAGTATTAGGTCGTATAATTCATTTATTCAATGCACTTTAAATTATTCCTAAACATTGCAAACTAGACATTTTTGTCATAAGAGAATAATAGATCCCAAAATAAGGCTGGATCACCTCAAGGTTGAAATTCAACTCTATCCCTTTGATATCTCTTTTTCTAATGAAATTAGGGAAAGGGGTGTTTGAATCCTAGGTTATTTCATCATTGATTGATCCTCTTTTCCATAATTTCATTTTGGTGGAGGAACTTCCATCTTCATCAACCCCCCTTTTCCTTTCATTTCATTTTGGTGAACTAGACATTGTACATCATAAATTCTAATTTGTAAGTCTCTAAAACCCTAGATCTAGGATTTGCATTAGTTTTTATTCATCTCATTTAGGGTTTCAAAATTGCATCTTGCATCATTTTTATTCACAAAATTCAAAAACCTTGCATATATTTTGTATATATTTCACATAATAGTCATTTACATCAGAAAATTCAGTCAAAATTGTATCTAAAAAGGTTTTTGTTATTTGTTGCATTTGTGCTTAATCTTCAAATTCTGAAAACTTGTAAGTGAAAGAATCTGTTTGCAACTTGAAACATAGACCTTAAAACATAAATCAAAAACCCAGATTTTAATTTTTCAAACCCTTGTACAAAGACCTATTCACCCTTGGGTGAACCTATCCTTGTACATGTCATTTTTCAAATTTCTAAGCATAAATTTGTCTCTGTCTACTTTATTTCTTGTTGTTTATAGATCTCAATTTTAGTTTCTAAAGTGGCAGTTTTCTGTAGATTTTTGCATTTAAGTAAATTGATCAAAACAATTGTATGGTTCAAAAGTAAAATTTTCATTCAAAAGACATCATTTTCATATTCTTTTTGCATCTTACAAACCAACCAATTATCAGATCTAAAACTTGGCATCAAACTTCATTCATACTTGCATCATGGATATGTGTTTTGGTAAATTATGGATGTCCTTAAAATCTTTGGTTGATGTCTCAAGTTGTATGTTTGGAGATGTTAACACTCATGAATCTTTACCTCCTAATGAATGTCCCCGTACGGTGGACATCTTAGGCCAAGACGAAGATAGCATGCAACAACTCATACAAGAATCCTTACATAACCTTGAGAATAATGCATCCTTATATCCATCCATGCAAAAAACAACACTTCCTATCATCCCATCACTTGATATGATCAACCTTTTGCATCTTGAAATTAAATCACAAAGCAAGACTCAACCATCCATTATGAAATAACTTGTTAACAGGGACAACATTGATACTATTATGTCCTATTCCCATCGAGTTACCAATACACCCATCAACTTAGAAGAGAGTTATGGTCAAGGTTTTAAAATATTGAGAAAACAAGGACGTGACACAACCAATGAGCATGAAATTCATCAATTTCTAGAACAACAACCATCAGAAGATACCAAGGGATTAGGATATCAAGATCCCCCCCTTCACAACAACCAATGGCCCACTCAAGTAAGAAACCCAAGCCCTATAAACTCAATAAATTACCATTCTTACATACTATAACCGAGATTGAACGAAAATTGGATAAACATCTTTGTTTAAGATTGATTACATTACCACCTATCAAAGAGAATAAAAAAGGAAAAAGTGCATACATGTCTTATTGTGCATATCATAGAACTCTTGGGCATCTTATTGATGAGTGTTGTGCTTTACATAAGGTGATACATGAAAATGATATTATCTATATAATTGACTAGAATGCACACAACTTGCTCCTTGACATGTAATAGTTGTACAATCTTAGCATGCTCACTATTACATGTATTACATTTCATGCAAATCATTTTCCATATTGCAAGGAGAACATTTTCATCACTTAACTCATCTCATCCTTGTCCTACACTTGGGGGAAATGGGTTAGATAGATTTGTCCTAGTATGGCACTTGTTGTTGCCCCATTGGCTAGTTATATGCTTTCTGTATACAATGAACAATATTGGGATGCAAATGACCTACTTTAGGCTGGATCACATGTGACATACTAATATTTTCTTTGTCTTCTTTTCATGTTGTTTGTGTGATTGCATGTATGTAATGTGATCTCTTGTATCATGCTACTTGGCGTTCCTTTATGTTTGTGAGCTTAATTTGGATGATCCTTGTTACTCGGTTGGTGCAAGGATCCAAAGGAAGCAAATCAGTCGTGACATTATTCTATTTGTATCTATATTCTTCTATATGTTGTAAACATTATGTTTTCTTTTGTTTTCCTTTTGGGGATGATGCAAGGAATTGAGACATTTAGGTCTCTTCCAGGTTGACCCAAAAGCTTCTCTCTTTTTTTTCTCTCTATGTGTCATTCCTCCTTTGTGTTTGTTGTTCCACAAAGTATTTGGGGAATGATGATAGTTCTAAGCTCTATTATATCACTGTAGCAAAGACATACATTGACCCCAAATTTGTGGATCCCTTATATGTTATCTTTGGATTGTATGTGGGGGAAACCTCATTTTCATAATGTAGCTTTATTTGGAAACATATGTTTGGCATAAGGATTTCCAAATAAGCTCTAATGGTCTTTTAATCAATTGACATTTATCATTTTCTACTTTAAAGTAATTGCTCACATCATGGTGTTTAGCAATTCATTTAAAGTGGGGGCATACATTGACATCAAAGGTTGATGCTAGTAGCAGAACATGATGGATTCTAGGATTGAGAGAGACACTTCTCATGCCCTAATGACTTGTTTCCTATTGTTCCCATCTTCAATCTTTTAGCATACTGACCATTTTTTGTGGCACCTTATCAAAGTTATCAACGAGTATAACTTTTGGTATGGTTGACGTATGGAAGGCCTATAGACCTGAAGTGACTTTTCCATCTACCACCATTTCTTGTGTGTTCACACCTTGTAGACCTAGTGTGTATTTCTCATTGTTGCCTTGGGGCTCACCTAGTGTATATCAGACTGCACTAACCATTGTGAGCACATTTTCATGGCCACTGACCATAACACAACTTTCTTGCCAATGGAGCCATGTGAGCATGTTTGATGGACGTGGCATAATACAACTTGCTATTTCATCCCTTTTTTCATTAATTTTTACATTGTATGATTGTGCATCTTGTGTTGTTGTTGCATGCATGTGTCTATTTGTGCCTTTGTTGGTTTTCTATGGGATCTTAGATCCTTGGGGCTTGATCATCCTCCTTGATCCTTATCATCTTATCTTTCTAATAGTTGTACTTGGACCTCTCTTGACTTATTTGTCTACTTTAGTGTGAGTCTGAGCATAAGTTCATACTCTCACTAAAGTGGGGGCTAAATGTAGTGTAGGAAATTATTGTATACCTTTAAAATTTCACACTTTGTTTGTCTCCCCTTAATTAATTGGACTTAGTTAAGCTTCTAATTTTCCAAATTATGCATTCCAAAGCCTTATTATTCCCATTTTTTGAAAGAGAAACCTATATTAAACAATTTCCAACATTAATTAAATCACCTTGGAAATTGAGTGTCCTGGACTTAGGTCCTGAGACCCATTAACACAAGGGAGAATGTGTCTCCTTAAAGTCCTAGGACCTAGTTTTTAATATGTTTTTGGTGGCATTTTAATGATTCAAATTCAAGTTTAAAGTGTCAACTTTTGGAATCTAATTTTTGGGAAATTAGATAAACAACTATATAGTTATTTTATCAATTCAAATCTAAAAATTTAAGAGATCAATTCTATGAGAAAATATTATTGTCAAGAGCATTGAAGAGTAGATTTATTAATCATCTACAACAAAAATCAATATCATATCATCATGTCAAAGTTCATGTGTGTTCATGTCATGTTTTGGAGCTAAGATTGTGATGGAGGTTTCAAGAATTCAAGCATCAAATAAATCAATCAATCAAGCCAATTCATGTAAGATCTAAGCCTTAGAGTGATGTGATTGACTTCATTCCTCTAAGGGAAACCATAAAGGGTTTGGTGATTTGTGTTAAGCTTTATTCATTCATCAATTCCTTCATTTTGTCATTATTTCATTATCAAGGTTTAATTACCAAACATGGAGTTTGACTAAGGAAAACCCCCATTCACCCAAAAACAATCTTTTTTGCTTCTCTCTTTGTATGTGTAGATTTACATGTGAAGAAGGACTGAAAGTTGATTAAAGGAGAAATTTTTCAAAGTTGCATTTGTTGCATTCATTGTTGTTAAGATACAAAAATTTACCTACAAATTTTATTTCTAGCTTTTTGACACTCAAACCTAGAGAATTCAGAAGCTTAGATTCAAGACCAGATGATTGCATAAACTGATTTTGGACCTCTACACTAGGACCCATTCACCCAGGGGAGAATTGATCCTGCTACAAACCTTGACACCCACTTTTTTATCATAGGTGCACACCATTATTCCCTTCTTAGATCTGCCTACAAATTATTGTTTTCGTTTCTGTCATAATAGAATTATGCATTTCAAGTGTTAAGTCATATAATTCATTTAGTTAACAAACTTTAAATTATTCCAAAGAATTGAAAATTAATCATGTCTCATCATAAGAAAATAGCATATCCCAAAATAGGGTTGGCTCACCTCAAGGTTGAAATTCAACTCTATCCCTTTGAGATATCTTTTTATAATGAAATTAGGGAAAGGGGTGTTTGAATCCTAGTTCATTTCATCATTGATTGAACCTCTTTTCCACCATTTCATTTTTATGGAGGAACCTCCATCTTCATCACCCCCCTTTTCCTTTCATTTCAAAAATATACACAATTATAAACATCACTTCTTTTAAAACCCAATTCTAGTACATGCGTGTCAAATTTTTGGCTCCATGTAACAAAGAATACTTTAATCCATATAGAGACCTATTCAACTCAAAAAATAGTTTCTCTTTACCTTTCACCTTGTATCCTTTAGGTTATTCCATGAAAATTTCTTCTAATTCTCCATGCAATAATTTTATCTTAACATCCATTTTATCAATTTTGAAATCAATTGTTCCAACAATAGATAACAACACTCTAATGGAACTCAACTCAATAACATGGGAAAATATCATACTAAATTCTATCTACTCAACTTGGGAATAACCCTTTTCCAACTATGCCTTATATTCCTCAGGTCATCAATCTTCTCTAAAATTATTCTTAAACACCCACTTGCAACCAATGGATCTCCTATCCTCAAGAAAATCCACCAAATTCCAAGTCTTACACTAGCTCAATGCTATCTTATCCTCATCCATGAAAATTTTCTAAGACTTTCCCCTTGTAAGTGAGCATATTCCACAAAATTTGGCTCACTATTAGTTCAAGTTAGAGAAAATATATAAAGAAAATCTTGTGGATTGTATTTTTAGGAAATCTCTAATATCTAGTAGACCTTCTCACAATTTGTGGTGAAGAGCTTGTTGTCACATCTACTCCCTAATATTCTTTAGAGTTTGTACCAAATGTACTTTCCTCTTCCTCTACCAAACTATCATGTCCATTATATTGTTTATCTTTTAGTAAATTCTATTGATCCATATTTGTTTCAAAATGTACCATCTCAATTTTAGTATTCTTTAACTATTCAATTTTAGTTTTTACACAATAATGTAATATCCATTGAATAAAGAAACTTTAGGTTTATGTATTTAAAATCATGTAGCCTTTAACATTTTCTCCATAGCTAATGAAAATATACCTTTTAACTTTGGGATCCAACTTGGATCGCCACTCCTTAGGAACTTAAATAAATGTCTCACAAACAAATTCCATCAAGTGTGTCAACTAATTTTATTATAGTCCACACTTCATGTGGTATCTTGTTTATTAATGTAGAATTAGGAAAATCGTTCAAGTAGCAAGTGTTGCTCACCAACTTCACTCAAAATTCATCTCTTGGGGCCTATGCTACTCAACTTACTCATTGCATAATAAATAATTTGGTTGTTCTACCTTTTTCAACCCCATTATTTGCAGTTTACATGTGGTAGTTTGTTACTTCACAATTTGAACATGCTTAAAGAATAAATAAAAATATTTAGATCATAATTCATCTTCATTGTCTATCTCAAACACATGTATTTTCTTATTGGTCTAATTCTCAACTAGGGCTTTGAACTCATTAACCTTGAGAAAAACTTCAGACTTAAGCATGAGAAAATATATCCATATATCTAGAATAATAATCAATGGATGAAAAATAGTACAAATACTTACCAATGAATGGGATATCCACATGATCAAATACATTGCTATGTACCACCTCTAAAACCTCTTCTTCTCTGGTGCTTCCTAATTTAAACTACACTATACTCTACTTTCCTAGAACTCAATTCTCACAAAAGTTAAAACTATCAAAATAATAAAAAAGACTCTTTACCATATTCTTATTCATTAAGGTTCTTAAGAATTTCTCTATTAAATTATCTAACTATAAATTTCATAGTATGCTTGGTTTAGATGTACTAACATTAGCATAAACAAATAAATTTGATGCATCTAAGCCAATACAAAGTACCACTCCACACTCCTTTTGCAAGCACTAAATTACCTCTAGCTAATCTACATCCTTTTCTATTAAAACTAAAATGAAATTTACATCATCCATTTTAGACATAGATACAAGCTTCTTTCTAAATTTGGTATTATGCAATATATTTGTGAGTGCTCATACTCTACCATCCATGAAAGAAAGTTTGATCTTTCCTCAACCAACAATATTCAAAGAGCTATTATCACCAAGTTAATCACTTTTTGTATACTCTAAGTACCACTCACCATGTGGTGTCATATGAAAGGAAACATCTAAATCAATTAACAAGAAATAATCACCAACAACATTAATAGACACAAAAGAAGCATTAATTTGTTCATTAGTATTAGAGGACTTGTCAGAGAATTCATCCTTCTTCTTAGACTTACACTCCTTTGTGTGTCCCTTCTTGCCACAATTCTAACATTTGACCTTAGACTTACCTAAATATTTAGGCTTGTCTTTTCCCTTAGAACTCTTATGTCCTATCTTATTCTTACCTCTCTTCTCTTTTGACCAACTTCTAACGATAAGGGAATCAAAATAATTGCCATCCATGAATTTTGTTCTAGTTTCTTCATTTAAAAAATTCCAATCAAATTTTCTAGTTTAAGTGTTGTATTATTACTACTTATTGACATTGCAAGGTTATTCATGAATGAAGTAAGGAAAAAAGTTAAAAAATGCATTTTTCCTCTTCATACATATTGATTCCTATTGATGAAAGTTGACTTATTATCATATTAAAACTCTTTAAATGATTAGTCATACAACCAACTTTCCTCTTTTTCAAAGTATAAATTTTTCAAAATGAGTTTATTTCCAAGCTATTGGATTGGTACAATGTACCTAACTTCTTCCACAATAATTTTTTTGTCTTCTCCTCAAATACATTTATTAACATAGAATCTAAGACAACCAAATTGTACTTCTAGCTTTCATATCTAGTTTTAACTAATCCCCATTAGACATACCTATAATTTTGTAGAAGATATTGTAGTCCATTGATATCTCTTAGCTAGAAGATCCTCCATCTTCAACTTCCATAGTTTGAAGTTTTGACTATTGAATTTTTCAATTTTAGACTTTGATGTACTCACCATAGATTTAATGTTATCCTAATTTCTCATAAAATCCTTCAATTATTTCATTTGATTCTAGTTATAAAAAAATTGTAACATGTTAACCATTGTAGGGCTACTCCATTGGAAAGACTAGGGTTTGCAATCTAATGAAGTAGGTATCACCCAACAACTAACTTGTGCTCTAATACCAAATTTTATGGATGTTGGCCTCCTTTAATGGTTTATTAACTAAGCCTTTAGGGCTGTGACTTAGAGATTGAACATATGCACTAAGTAGCTATCTCACTCATCATGAAGGTGCATTTCACTTGTCAACCCAATGACATAAACTTGAAATGGGTTAGCACTATATGTGCACTAGGACTTCATTGCAATCATCCATAAACTAGGAAAGAAACAATGTTGGAAATAAAGTGTTGGAAGTAAATCAACTTAAACACTTGAACATAAATCAACGTCTGCACTAAGCATTAACAACTGGACTAGAAATAAAAGATAGGAACGGAAATCTCAGCAAGTAGACAGGAAACTACTATGTTTGCCTTGGCTGCAGGAACAATCACAAAATGGAATTTCAGTGGCTGCAGGAACAGACAGTTGCTGAAATTGAAACTAACTACTGAATAGAAAATCACTTTTAAACTAATAGATGAAATTCTCACCAAGTGGCCCCCCTTGGACGAGTCTCCCTTACACTAACTCAAATGCAACAACTCAGAATGTCATATTATTTCTTGAAAGCATAAGTACAAAATCTCAGCAATAGAACTATAAAATTGGAAAATGCAAGTACAAACTCAGAATATCCAACCTTATCAAATGGAGCATCTGGCCATTATTTATAGAGAGAAACTACTGACTAACCCTAACTACCTAGGCAGTCGACTCCATCAAAATAGGAGGATGCCAAATATTGAAAGCATGGAAAAGATGGAGGAAGTTATGCGTGCGCTAAATTGGTCAAAGCATACTTGCTTCAACGAGAATCTAGCACAACACACTCCCTAAATTTTCTCAACAACAAATATGACCATTAAAAAGGTGGTTACATTCTTT
The DNA here is from genome assembly GCA_007258455.2 of Sequoia sempervirens. Lineage (NCBI taxonomy): Eukaryota > Viridiplantae > Streptophyta > Pinopsida > Cupressales > Cupressaceae > Sequoia > Sequoia sempervirens. The sequence goes on from VDFB02281492.1 coordinate 186,779,149, forward strand.
TTATTTGAATTAGGAATTTCCCTCCATGAGAGTTTTCCTGCTTTGACTTCTTAATGATCAGCTTCTTGACTTCTTGGTAACCAACCAACTAGCAAGAAATTCTCCCACGAAGCAAGCTTTGTTGGCATCAACATTTTAGCGGAAACCTGCACAATAGCATTAGCACACACAAACAAATGTATACCTATAATTACCTTAGTAACATTCATTCAACCACTAGTAAATTCAACATAGATAATTCTCATAGCATGATAATTTCATTAAAGCCACAAAGATAAACTTATGCCCAAGGTTTATGGTTTTAAGGAAAATATCAACAACCAAGTGTCAAATTCTATGATAGCAACAACAAATATGTAATGAACCCTATCAAAATATAGCCATTAATTGAGCTCATCATTCCCCCCAACATAACATTTTGTTGGTCCTCCAACAGAAAGAGCACTATTCTTTTGCCTAGTTAATGCCTTGAAGTTAGCAACTGCCAGCTATCCCACATCAGTCTTTGCAGTGTCTGAATTAGGATCCCAGTAAAATCCTTGTTTGTTCTCCAGTCGGTTCCATATTTCCCTCTCTGTAGTTATTTTATACTAGTAAAACTTGTAATTTGGCATAGGCCACAATAGTGTGGGTGGCTGAAATGTTAATGGAAGCCAAAACTGTTGCTTCTTTCCACCAACCTGTATGTACCTATCAACCCTTTTTCATGTTGCAACATAGTTCTATAAAGAGTGGGGTTCAACCTGTTTCAACTCTTCTGGAAAACTGTTCCACCTCTGTGCTAAATATCCCATTACTGATTTTCCTATGGTTTCAACTACCTTCTCATATTCCTTGTAAGTAATAGGCATAATCCTATCCTTGTACCTGGGGAAGTAAAGAATTTTGTGCCATGTCATGAAAATATCTCCAGGGTCACTAGATTTAGCCCTAAGAGGCAAGGGAGTGTGAAATTCTCTTTCCCTATAAGTTCTATACTATTGTTCCCAACTAATTTCATTTTGAATCCAGAACATAAACACCCTTAAATGGAGGTATCTAGAATACAACAAGGGATTCCAATCATGATCATCAGACAAAACATAATTGTGCAGGTATAGTTCACACAAAAAAAATTAACATCGGGAGGAGCAAGTTGATAAGCCTGGAAAAACTCATGTGGAGTATCAAAAGTAGGACTCAAACCTGAAATGATCCTTGATAGTTTAAAGGAAAGATTTCACTCCTTCAAGTGCAGGGCATACACTCTAGGAGGAGTTCTACATGCTAGCATTTTGGGTATTAAATCTACCACATTATCTACCCTTCCCTTCAAGGCAACAATTTCTGCATTCTTTTCTTCAATCTCTGCATCTTTCTTTTTAATCTCATTCTGCAGCTTGCGCTTTTCCTTTTTCCATTCCTCTTCTTTTCTTTGCATCTCACTCCATAATTTCAAAGCTATGTCATATCATGAAAAGTCAGGAGGTTTATGTATTCCTACCAAAATCTTCCCTGGCACCAATTCTTGTTGTTCACATAACACCAGTTGTAGTGATTCAGATTGTTTATGCTCCTATGGCTGTAGGAACTTTGGATTCTCATCTTGTTCTTGCTACAGGGGTTCCTGACTTTCATCTTGTTCTTGGTTCTCAACATGTTCTGCAATGGTATAAAGCTTTGCCAATATGATATTTGCCTGATCCTCAAAAATATCTTTTTCCTCAACATTCGCCTACCCCATTGGGGCTTCCATCTCCTCCCTAGATGTTTTTCTAAGCCTAGGGATTCTCTTTGGAGGTACACTAGTGGCTGGCCCAGCTGGTTTTGATCTCTTAGGAGGGTTTTTATCTTTTCCTTTGGTCGTAGGAGGAACAATTTTATCAACCTTTCGTTTCCTAGGGCTTGGTGTTGGTTTTTCTATCACTTACTTCTTGGCCTTTCCCTTTCTCATTTCTTCTTCTTTCATTTGTGCCTCTTCTCTCCATGGGCAGCCCTAGTTCAAATTGGGGTTTTGGTAGGGAAATTATCATTAGAATATGAGGATGAACTTTCCTCACCTAAATATTCTGACTTAGAAGACCCAATTTCAATAGCCCGCTCAGTTGCAGGAGGGTTTGAACTAGGGTTTGTACCAGAGGTTGATGCTCCAGGAGTAGTTTCAACAACCCTCACTTCCCTACTAACCCTACGAGGTTGAGACTGACCTCTAGGATGTACATTTTCTGGTCTAAATTGATCAATATTTACAAACTCCTCTCACATCATATCAGATACTTCATACAAAGATTTTTCCACTATTAATTTGATTAAACAATGGTGAGAGACAAAATTATCCCTACCTTTCTATGTTTCGACCACCATGATGGTAAGGAGATGATATAACACATTGGGCACGCTCATTCTTCATCCATGCCTCATATGGTTTAGGAGCTTGAAGTGTGGGGAATGGAGGCATGAATGGCGGGCCTCACAAGTGATGTACTTGACAATGTAGACAACTACTTCTCTCCATAGCTCTGGGAGAGAAGTTATCTTTGTACCCTACTTATCCACCACCAACGGAGGGTCACTGGGTTCAATAAATTCAGCCTTGGTTGACCTTGCATCTTTGGTAGCAGGGTATGGCTCACCATCAGCAGGTAAGCCTATTACCTCCACAATTCTTTCCTCAGTAACGATCACCTCCAACCCTTTTACCATTGCCTTCCCCTCAGAGAATGTATATGCAAATTCTTGTGCAATGTCTTCGTTGTAGCTATTGAGTTTCAAGAAATAGTCCAACCATCCGCAATTTCTAAAATATGCCAAAGAAGGCACATCTTGCATTACCACATTATGAACCGTGGGTTCATTCTGAATTAGCTAACCTCCCATTGTTCAACTGCTTGCAATCAAACAAGCACTCTGCTAAATTTCCTTTTCCTACAATCTCTTTCTGAAAACCCCAACTTCGTCTTCTTGCAATTCTTCCTTCTATCGTGCTAATGCCAATGTCATGTAGCTTACCAAATTACTTTTGTTGGGTGACATTTGAAATTATGACTAGGAAGTAAAGATTCATTAATGAGAGGTATTATCGAGAGAAATGGCGGTTCAGTGACATGCAAGCCGTCATTTCAATTTATCATTCAAATTGGCTCAATTTAAATTTGGTGATATGGATGACACATGGACTTGTGAGTTGAAAATCCCCCCCAACCTAATTTATAGCATGTGTGCACACAGGCTAGTTGATAATTATGATTGGACCAGGCGGAGTACAATTTCATGCTATGTGAGATATCTACATTTAATTACAACAATTAAAGAAATGCACTAAAGATAATAAAGATAAAACAAATTGTTTGGCACATACCTGAATTTTTGGAGTATCTTTGCAAAGAATGTGGAGAAAGTACTGATTACCTTTAAGAAGTGTGGTTGAGCAATTAATGTAGTGGTGATGAAATGGAATGATGGTGGAGTGGAGCGATGGTGGAGTTATGGAAGAGAGAGAAGATGGAGATGGATGGGCGGATGGGTGGAGTAATGAAGAAGTGGACTCCCACAAAAGTGGAAGTCTTTATTATGAAGTGGTTGCATGTGTACTTGCATCAGTCAAAAGGAGGGACACTAGGTCCTCTTCCTTCGGCTGTAGGAAGTTCGGGGGTTGGGTGCTAATTAAATTGTTGCATGAATTCTTCCTTGGACATTGGCTTGTGATACAACCTTAGACGGTGACCGTTGACCAGAATTTTGAATCTGACAGGGTCAATGGTGGTGAGTTGTACAGCTCCATTGGGAAAGACTTCTACAACTTCGTACAGTCCCAACCATCTAGTCTGCAATTTATCCACATTGTCTTGATACCTGGATTCATAAAGGAGTGCCCAGTCACCAGGCTGAAACTTCTTGTCCTTTATGTACTTATCATGCCATTTGACCCTTTTATTCTGCACTACCTCAATATGATGCAGGGTTGTCTTTCTCATCTCATCCAAATTATTCAGCTGCATGATTCTGTCCTTTTGTGCCTCAGAGATATCCATCCCTAAGTCTAGTGCAGTCCTAAGAGTCTTATGCTCAAATTCAATGGGCATCATAGTTGTCTTGCCATACAATAATTCAAAAGGAGTAAAGCCTGTGGTTGTTTTCCAGCTGGTCCTATAGGCCCAAACAACTTTTGGCAGCCTGTTTTCCCAGTCTCTCCTATTAATAGCCACTATTTTTGTTAGAATTTCCTCAATTTCCCTATTGGTCACCTCAGATTGGCCATTGGCCTAAGGGTGATAAGGAGTAGACTTCCTATGCCTCACATTATATTCATTAACTAGTGTTGTGACAAGGGTTGATGTAAATTGAGCCCGTTGATCAACCACTATCTCCCTTGGAACCCCACAATGAGTGAAAATTTCCTCATAAAGAAATTTTGCAACCTTATTATCTCTTGCATGCTTCATTGCTTTAACCTCAACCCACTTGGTCACATAATCAGTGCAAACCAAGATGTAGGATTTACCATTTGATGGAGGATCAATGGGTCCTACAAAATCCAATCCCCATTTATCAAATGAAGTGATTACTACCTGGGGGTAAAGGGGCATCTCATCAGATTTGGTTGGCCGGCCTATCCTCTGGCATATATCACACTTCCTTGTATACCTGCCTACATCCTTATGAAGTGTGGGCTGGTAATATCATGTATTAAGGATTTTCATTGTTGTCCTCTTGGCTGCAAAATGCCCTCCACAGGGTTCATTGTGACATGCATGCAATATATCGTATGTCTCATCTTCCCTTACACATCTCCTCATGACATGGTCTAGTCCAGTGTAGAATAAACAACCTACAATCCATGAGAAAGGAAAGGTTTTCTCAATGAGTACTCTTCTCTCTTTTGGAGAGAAATGAGGATGAACTTTCCCTTTAACTAGGTAGTTGGCTATGTCAGTATACCAAGGTGTATGAACATTGATGGAAAACAAATACTCATTAGGGAACGAGTCATCAATAACTTGATTATCTTCTGATGTAGTCAATCTAGAAAGAAAATTTGCTACACCATTTTCCTTCCTTGGTTTATCAACAATGGTGATGTCAAACTCTTGCATCAACAACAACCATTTGGCTAGCCTGCCTGAAATGAGGGGCTTATTCATGAGGTATCTTATTGCTACATGGTCTGTATGAATAAAAATTTGATACCCTGTTATCTAGTGCCTAAATTTGTTAAGGGCATATATGACTGCCAACATTTCTTTTTCTATCACTGTGTAATTGAATTCAGCCCCTTGTAGGTTTTTGTTGACAAAATAGATTGCATTCTCTATGGTTCCATCTTTTTGTCCCAATATAGCTCCTACAACATAGTCTGATGCATCTGTATGAATGTGAAAAGGAAGCTCCCAATTAGGACCTTTGAGTACATGAGCATGGGTTAAAGCTGCTTTGAGATTAGAGACTGCCTTGTCACAGTCCTTTGTCCATTGGAATTCAACATCTTTAGTGAGAAGATTGTACAATGGTGCTGCCATTTTGTTGAAATATTTGATGAAATGCCTATAGTACCCTACATGACCCAAGAAACTTCTAACATCTTTTTGCTTTGTAGGAATAGGCAGATTGGTAATCACTTCAATCTTGGTTGGGTCTACTTGAATTCCATTTTTAGAGATGTAGTGCCCAAGGACTACTCCTTCTTGCATCATCATGGAATGCTTCTCACCGTTCAATGACAAGTTATGATCTTCACATCTTTGTAAGACATTCCTTAGATTCTCTAGAGCTTCTGCAAAATCAACACCATAGGTAGTAAAATCATCCATATAAATCTCCATGCAATCATGTGAGATGTCTGAAAATATACTAATGACTGCCCTTTGGAAATTTGTAGGTGCATTACACAAACCAAATGGAAGCACATAGTAGGAATAAGTCCCCCATGGATAGGTAAAGGTGGTCTTCTCTTGATCCTCAGGTGCAATTTGTATCTGGTTATAGCCACTAAATCCATCTAGAAAAGAAAAATATTGCTTGCCTGCAAGGGAATCCAGTACTTGGTCTATGAAAGGAAGGGGAAAATAATCCTTTTTGGTGGCAGAATTGAGTTCCCTGTAGTCAACACAAGCTCTCCACTTACCTCCCTTTTTGGGCACAATCACCAATGGTGACACCCATTGACTGTCTGAAATGGGGTAGATAAATCCTGCATCCAATAATTTCTATAGTTCTCCTTTGACAATCTCCCTCAATGCAGGGTTGATTCTCCTTTGTGGCTTCCTTACTAGTGTGCAATCATCTCTGATATATACCCTATGAGTATAGAGATTAGGGTCCAATCCCTTCATGTCATGGTAGTCTCATGCAAATGCATGTTGGTGGGTCTTCAACAGGTTTTTCAAAGACAACTACTGCTCTTGGCTCAACTTGCTATTAATATTTGGATGTTTTCCTTCTGACACTTGCACTTGTGTGGTTAAATCTATCATAGCTGCTTCACTAATACTTGGCATTTTTAGTTCATGTGGCAGCAATGTATGGAGCATATCAGTTTCTACAGGAAGTTTTGTTGCAAGAAGAGCGGGCATAAGTTTCTTCACTGAACTGGAAGAACTAGATTCATGAGTAGATGAATCTTCATGCACCTCACAATGGTTCTAAATTATATGGGACAACACTTCATCTTCCTCTTGAAGCTGCATGAAATAACTTTTTCCTAACATCATGATTTGTGCCATTGAATTGACTTCCTTGGCCTCCTCTCCAACATGTGGCCATATGGTGCTATCGATGTCATGGGATGGTTGAGCAGGAGGTAGTGAACAAGCTTTTTGGTACTCTTGCCATCAGAAATGGTCATGTCCCCTGACCTACATCCAATGTAGGAATTTTTTGTGGCTAACCATGGCCTTCCTAGAATAATGGGATACCCACCTAGTGTAGCTTTAGGAGAAAGAATCATAAAATTTTTTGGGTACTCCCAAGAATCTAGAGTTACCACAAGGTCCTCTACTATACCATCAGGTTTGACAATGGAACTATTAGCAAGCTATTGGACAATAGGAGTAGGTCTCATGTTTGCAACATTTAGTTGTTGCAGGATATCCTTGGTCATCACATTTATTGCTGCTCCCAAGTCAATTAGAGCATTCCTTATTTGGATTCCATTTATGACAACTCCTACCATAGGGCTACCTGGGTCAGTGTACTTAGGAACTGTAACTTTTCCAAGCATGACGTTTGCTAACTATCTTACTACATGAACCGTGGTGGGGTCTTTCTTTTTCCTCCTTGGATTTTTGAGGCATGCTTCTTTGATTGCTTTTCCATATATAAGCACATCTTTTATGGCTTGAAACAAAGGTATCTTGACACATATGTTTTTCAATTGATCCAAAATGTCAAAGGTTGTTTCCTCCTTTTATTCCTTCTATTTAGCATTCTCTAACCTTTGAGGAAATGGTGGATCTTGGGTAGTCTACTGAACTAGAACTGGTTCAAGATTTTTAGGCACACTAGGATGAATGGGGACATTTAGAGGCTCCTCTTCTTCCATAGGAAGCTCAGTGATGATAGGAGTGGAAGGGGCTAGAAAAGTAGTTCCTGAACGTAGGTGGATGTCACTCACACTCACAACATATGCAGAAAATTGATTAGGATTTGTAGAGTAGACTGCCTGTTGTTGTTGTGGTTTGTTATTTGGGTTAGGTATGGGCTAAGTTGGTAACTGAGTAGGTCTAGGTGTGCTTGAACTTGAGCTAGTAGGAGAAGGAATTATAGCAGGTTGTTGGGGCTGTGAAGGTGGTTGCATGTAACTAGTTTTCTAGTTTGGCCATTGCTATCCTCCCCTCCATTGAGATGTTTGCTGCTAGTTTCCTAGAGGTGGCTGCCAATTCCCCTAAGGTTGTTGCCACTGGGGTGGAGAGTTTTGGTGATTGGGCCAAATATTTGGAGGGTGATTCCAAGGCTGAGGTGGATATCCTCCATAGTTGGATGGATATGGGGGTTGCCATTGGTTACCAAATGCATAAGAATTGAAATATAGCCCAACAAAAGATAACGGATCTAGTGGCATACCTTGTCTTGGAGCCCATGGCCTCCTTTGTACAATGTAGTAGACTTGATCATCATCACCCTGGATTGGTTTGAACTCAAGTGGAATCTACTTGCTGTCAATGTTAGCTACTATTTTGTATCTGCAGTCCTTCTTCTTTTGTCTGTAATGAGGGTAGTATTCTGCCAACATTGCCTCTACCTCCTCATGCTTCTTCTTTTCTTGAAGTGTATCTAGCTAGGTAGCTAGATTGTTTATGATGTCTTGCTTGAAATTTGCCAACAAGTGAGTAATATCCATCCTTGAAACACCATTGATGGATGATTTACACATAGAGGATTGGTAACCTCTTCCTTTCTTTGAAGCTACCTTGGAATAGCTCTAACATATTTTCTTAATATCATCCTAAGAAACTTGGGTAATATCTCCTCCTCCCATCAAGTCCAAAGAATCAATGCAACTGTTATTGATTCCTCTTAGGAAGAGTAGCTTTTGAGACTCTTCATTAAGTGTATGATGTGGAGACTTATGCAGGAAAAATAGAAACCTTGAAATGTAATCCTACAAACTCTCATCTTCCTTATGTTGCATCCTAAAGATGTCATCTCCTCTCATGTCATTGCCCCTACAATATTCCTTGTACTTCTCAAGGAACTTTATTTTCATGTCATCCCAAGTCTCCACAATATTCCTACCTAAGCTCATAAACCATCTCAATGCAACTTCTTTCAAAGTGGTAGGAAACAACTTAAGCCTATGAGCATCAATGGTATAGTCATAGCTTCTACAAAGGATATCAAAGTCAAACAAGAAAGCATCAGGGTCTTCTGTGACAAGTCCATAGAACTTAAGGAAGATTGAAGCAGGGATATTTTTAAGGTTGTCAACTTCATTTTGATGAGCAATGGGGAATGGAAAAGTTGGCTGGTTAGGTCTGTTTCTATGTCTATTCTCATTATTCTCATCACCCATTCCTTCCTGATGAAGTTCCAAAGCAAGTGGATTCTCAATTGGATTCTGGTCTTTAGAGGAAGTGTCAGAACTAGTTATATTGGGAAATGCATTAGCAAAAGGGTGTGATTCTTCCTCAACTCAGTATCAACCAACTCACACAAAGAATTGGTGAAAGAATAGGGGGTCATTACTTTCCTAAATGAGGGGTATACTAAGAGAAACTTTAAGAAATACTACAACAAGAAATAAATTATCAATGAATCCAAAGAACTTCCTAGTTTGACACCATCCCCGACAACATGCCAAAAATGTTGGCCTCCTTTAATGGTTTATTAACTAAGCCTTTAGGGCTATGACTTAGAGATTGAACATTTGCACTAAGTAGCTATCTCACTCATCATGAAGGTGCATTTCACTTGTCGACCCAAGGACATAAACTTGAAATGGGTCAACACTGTATGTGCACTAGGACTTCATTGCAATCATTCATAAACTAGGAAAGAAACAATGCTGGAAATAAAGTGCTGGAAGTAAATCAACTTAAACACTTGAACATGAATCAACATTTTCACTAAGCATTAACAACTGGACTGGAAATGAAAGATAGAAATGGAAATCTCAATAAACAGACAAGAAACTACTATGTCTTCCTTGGTTGTAGGAACAGTCACAAAATGGAATTTCAGTGGCTGCAGGAACAAACAGTTGCTGAAATTGAAACTAACTACTGAATAGAAAATCACTTTTAAACTAATAGATGGAATTCTCACCAAGTGGGCCCCCTTGGGTGAGTCTCCCTTACACTAACTCAAATGTAGCGACTCAGAATGTCATATTATTTCTTGAAAGCATAAGTACAACATCTCAGCAATAGAATTGTAAAACTGGAAAATGCGAGTACAAACTTAGAATATCCAACCTTATCAAAAGGAGCATCTAACCATTATTTATAGAGAGAAACTACTGACTAACTCTAACTACCTAGGCAGTTGACTCCATCAAAATAGGAGGATGCCACTTATTGAAAGCATAGAAAAAGATGGAGGAAGTTATGCATGCGCTAAATTGGTCAAAGCAGACTTGCTTCAATGAGAATCTAGCAGAACACACTCCCTGGATTTGCTCAACAACAAATATGACCATTAAAAAGGTGGTTACATTCTTTTTATTTGAATTAGGAATTTCCCTCTTTGACTTCTTAATGATAACTTCTTGACTTCTTGGTAACCGACCAACTAGCAAGAATTTCTCCCACGAAGCAGGGTTTGTTGACATCAACATTTTAGTGGAAACCTGCACAATAGCATTAGCACGCACAAACAAATGTATACCTATAATTACCTTAGTAACATTCATTCAACCACTAGTAAATTCAACATAGATAATTCTCATAGCATGATAATATCATTAAAGTCACAAAGATAAACTTATGCCCAAGGTCTATGGTTTTAAGGAAAATATCAACAATCAAGTGTCAAAGTCTATGATAGCAACAACAAATATGTAATGAACCCTATCAAAATTGAGCCATTAATTGAGCTCATTAATGGATTTTTGACCTTGTTATAGAGGATTGATATACTAAAATAATGTTTTTTAAAGATTATACATGTTTAGTAAACAATCAACATGTATCAAGATTATATAGGGTACAACACCCTGTAAATGTTGCTTACCGTATCAAAAACATGTATCAAATGTAAGTACAAAATACATTAAAGTAATGGATAGTATGTAGTCACAAGATTAAATAAGACAATTTTATTATATGGAGAACCCATATAAGATAAAATCCATCACTAAAAGATGTTCACAATTGTATAATTCAAAATCATCACCAATTCAATACAATAAGGTCTATGGAAAACTTGTGACATAGTCTCAATCTATACTCTACTCTTTTTCTATAATTTGTTAGGTGTTTACCCACTGAAAATATACAACTTTCTTCAATATCTATTATAATCAACTTGTAACCTTGATAAACCTTGGTGCATCCACATAAACTACTATATATAGGAGTTCCAACCATTCAACTATATAACTAGCTAGTAGAAAACCAAGATTCATGTCACCATATTTGTAAGATTTATTCACATGCTCTGATACCATGTAAGGTTTAGTCACATGCTCTAATACCATGTAAGATTTACTTTTAAATAAACCCGGAATACAATGAAATATATATATATATATATATATATATATATATATATTATACAACAGGGGTGTCCTCGTGACCCAACCCAACGGCCCAACAACCTGTATCTTGGGAAAATACAATGAAATATTAGGAAAGCATGAAAATAAAAGCAATATGCTAGAATAAAATGTATTCTATATAGAAAATATGAGTACATGATGCGTGTGAAAAATATACAAAAATCCACTTGCTTTATATATAGAAAGGCAATGCATGAGGTAACCCAAGATATCACATAAAGCATGGAGTTCAACTAGATTTAGCCTATGTAATAAAGTAGGAAGGCTTATCTAAGAAGGAAAGATTATCTAAGAAAGCTTCAACAAATCTAGAGCATATAAAGTAAATAGCTAATAAACTAATTAATTAAATAAATAAATGCAACTAGATAAAAACATACTAAGTAAGCTTAAGTGAGTGTAATTATCTTTTACACTAACAACTCCCCTTAAGTGCAACTTAGGAGAAAATCCTACAGAATCTAAAAAGATGTATCCTGACAACAAGGATTGATCAGGTACCCATGAGCAAAGAAAAATCCCCTCAAAAAAGAAGAGAACCTAGTGGAAAAACTCCTCCCAATAAGAGGACGAAGGAAGGTCAGGGGAGCCCCTTTGAAGTAGTGAAGGACTACACCCCTAAGAGCTCTTGAAGATGGAGATATATTATGAAAGAATATGGAAGTTGCATGTGTATCTTGATGCCAATGTCGAATTGTGACTAGAACTGATCCATAAGAGCAAGTACCATGAAGATTTGGGAACATTAACCATAATGAATGTTCCTCAAACTAAGATGCGACCCAATATGGATCAGATGTAAGATTCAACATCATTGACCATATGCTCTCAATTTAAGATGTGAACCAAAATGTGTCAAGTCATGAGCAATATTTGACCAAAAAACTAGAGAATCCAAATACAACTTATGTGAGTTGTCATCAAGATGGAGATGGGATCACAATGCATCCTAATATAAAAAAAAACTAATTCTCATACCCCCATAATGGAGATTTTTTGAAGTTTAATGATTACAATATCCCAAAATTTCCCTTGATTTTGAAACTTTATCATATAGTGCTTGATTTTATCTAACAAGAGCAAAAAGAAAAAGGAAAAAAGATAAGGCATGCAAAAATAATTGAGAGAACACAAACACAAAGCATGCAAAAAGGAAAGATTGCGTGCAAGGATTAATGTTCACATCTTCCTCCATAGTTTCCTTCACAAAAAAATTCCTTCAAAAGATTGGCACTTTATAAGTAGTGCATTTATACTGCAATGATTATCGTCAAAGTATATTTCAAGAAACAAAATGTACCCCTTTCTAATGCCTATTGGAACTCAAAAAATGGAGCTCATGGGTGCAAGTTATGGATCGGTGATAAAAAAGAGGAATATCTGGCTTTCTTCATGTCTTCAAAGAACTATACTTCTTTAAGATGCATAAAAAGCAACTTCACCTTCACATGAAGTGACATGCAAGCAACATGCAATTCATGCAAGTCACATGCAAGTACATGAAAGTCACATGAAAGTCACATGCAAGTACATGAAACTTACATGCAAGTACATGCAACTAAAAGATGTTGATTTGGCGAAATGAGAGGTTGCTCTAACTTTCTTGGTTGTTCTGAATGCGATGGTGGGTCCGGATTTGATTCGGGAGGATGCAAAACATATTGTAATGCTGAAAATTGCATCCTATGCAATTTTGCATTCCATAACCTCCCCTTTAGCTTAATTAAATTTAATAATGCAATGTTCCCTTTACCTAGCCTTAGTGTTGTCCTTAATCTTCTCATTTTTGGCTGTTTAAGTGAACTTTTTTAATGGATGATCATGTGTCCTGCAGATGTTTGCACACCGTGCAAACATCTCAAAAATATTCTTGACTGAATAGCCATTTGGATGTTACATTTCTCACCTACCCATAAAGTGTAACACCTCTACAACTTATAAACGTGTCGAAAATGTTCCTTTGCATGTCTTTTTTGCTTTCAAACCTCCTACTCTCTCATTCATTCAGTATATCACTCATTCCACTCAGTCTATTCGATCTCTAATTCATTCTTTCTCATTCTCATTTTCTCCACTCTATCAAGTTCTCTTGTGTCTTGGCTCTCTACACCAACACTTTGGCATTCTCTTGGCATGTCTCAAATGTTGCATGCTCTTCCTTTTGATATCACTATCTAGCTAAAGGGAGGGTAAATACATTCTTGGTTTACATTGAATTATCGTCTTTATTTTGAGTAGCATATTGTTATTCTAACTTGTCTATCTATTTGTATTGCATATTGCCATTTTATTTCCTATCTATCTATCTATCTAGTTGTCCATGAAGGTGGGAACACCTACGTTGGGGTTTGATTGAGGCAAGCCCGTAAAACAACCCCAACAATTTTCTCATTTTTGTGCGTGTAGGTATTGAAGTTGGAACATTGTAGGAGGCTTCACATGTGGACCTCTTGTGAGTCTCCTCTCTTCCTTTTAGTTTCTGTCATTTCCTTTAAATCTTATTTATCTTATGCTTTCTATCATTATTCTATTATTTATGTTATTCTATCATTTAAAGATGTTCTAGATTTTTTAGTTTATGAATAGTTAGTTGGCTATTTGTTGTCTCTGTTAGTGAACTCAATTTTTGATTTGTATGAGACTATAGTGCGCCACAGGGATGTTTGCGTGTTGCACTATTGTCCTTGGCTAAGAGCCTGTCAGTTTTCTCACGAGACCTATGAAGCCTACTCCTTTGGCCCCTAAAACTCTTGTACTTTAATTCCACATAAGATACAAAATATAAAACAATCTCCCTTGTCTTCCCATCCTCATCACCTAAGCTTTGGTCCTTAAGGTAGTCGAGGAACATTCGCCCTTTCGAGATCACATCATTTTGGGTTGTTGAATTTCCTCCCCTACACATACATGCAACACACATGCAACTAAAAAATTAGATGTTAAACCCTTGAAATATTTTTTTTTGTAATTTTTTTATTCTCTAGATCATTAGAGAATTATGCAAGAGAAGATCATACTGTTTTTCTACAAAAAAATAACAAACTTGCACTCAATATTTCCAAAAAGCAATCCTATCAATCGTGAGGGCTCTTATACCATGTAAGATTTATTCACATGCTTTGATACCATGTAAGATTTAGTGACATGTTTTAATGCCATGTAAGATTTACTGTTAAATGAACCCAAGATACAATGAAAGAGTAGGAAAGCATGAAAAGAAAAATAATATTCTAGAATAAATTGTATTCTATATAGCAAATGAGAGTACATGATGTGTGTGTAAAATACACAAAAAAGTTGTTTCTTTATATAGAGCAAGGCAATGCATGAGGTAACCCAAGATCTTACATAAAGCATAGAGTTCAACTGGAGTTAGCATATGCAATAAAGCAAGAAAGCTTGTCTAAGAAGGAAAGCTTATCTAAGAAAGTTTATTCAATAAAGTAGAAAATCTTATCTAAGAAAGCTTATACAAATCTAGAGCAAATAAAGTAAATAGCTAATAAAATAATTACTTAAATAAATAAATACAACTAGATAAAAACATACTAAGTAAACTTAAGTGAGTGTAATTATCTTTTATACTAACAATATTCATACAACTGTAATGTCAACTTACCATGCTTTTCATAAGTAATTTGTCTCCACATTGATAAACTCATTGTAAACTTCGCCACTATCACACTATGAAATAATACTTCATTTACATTGTTGGTATCAATACGTTTCCTATATAACCACCCCTACTAGCTTCTCACTTGTGATAGAACAAATAAACACATATTCACTCTACATTACTTGTGGTACTTAAATAATCTTTCGTGACATTATCCAACCCTTAGATCATGTTCACATGTTACCAATTTTGTTGCAAGTGCATCTACATCACTCATCATGCTTCTAACAACTTCTAAGTAACTATGTGATAATAATTTCTTCTAGGTACCTTACGATGGCTATCATAGCAAATCCAATGTAAACATGCTATGTATGATGTGCCACGACCACTATCACATCATTACCACATGTTAATCAACATAAAATACTATACAACAACTTTGGAAAACTAACCACATTTCATCACATTACACCACAAAGAAGACTATAATCTCTAACCATAGGGATTCTCCTAAGTGATTATCACCTAAATTCAAACAAAACATAAAATGTTATTGTAGGAAGCAATACTACTAACCACTCGTTAAAAACACTCTTGACACAATAGTTCTATGGTAGGAACTAATAAGAAGGGGCACTGTCCCATAGCAAATATGGTTTTTAGTGACATATCTCACTCTCTACTTAGACATCATCTGGTTTAATGGTCAAACGATCAATAGCAATTTAAAACCTCATCCAGATCAAAAAGTGGTAAATATCGAAATAGATACCCATCAACCCTTGACTGTCAGCCAAAAAAGATATCAACTTAAACTTATATTCTGAACATCAATAGTAGCGAAAATCAAACTAGATAATTTTAAAAATAGCCCATATCCCAAATTCCTATTTTTAGAATTCTTGTTCAGTACTGACCAATTCTGTTCAGAATATTCAAAGAAATCAGATGAACGGCTGATCATTATGTCGCACTATTCAACTTGGGATTTTCCTTCCGTAGAATCTTCCTTTTTCATGTTCAATGGCGGTGGAGTAAAGTGAGGATTTCATTGAGTGTCATATTCATTCAACAGATAAGATTTTTAATTGTGTCTCTCATTCATTCGACTTGAATGTCAAAACAGAATCAGATTGCACTTATCATTTTTGACTTGGAGATGAATGAGCACCGTCTTCACTTTAAATTATACTTTTCTTCCCATGATATTTGACTGCCATTATTTCTCACATCATGCTTAGCTTGACTTGTAGATATATGATCTGCAGTAAAAGCAAAAGCATGAAAGTCTCTTTAGCTTAGACTGTATCCAACTTAGATTATACTTTTCTTCCCATGATGTTTGACGCCCACCATTTCACATCAACTGTCCTTGACTTGTATATTGGATTGAATGGAAGATCCAAATATATATTCTTAAAGTCATGCAGGTGAGGGATATTCTTGGCTGCCATGGTCAAACAAACATACCATCTTGGTTTTAATCATTTCCCCATGATTGTAGGCATTTAATGTTCACCTTGATTCTTATGGGTCTCATTGCAAAAGGTACTCTTTTACTATTTTTTGGGTTGGTGCATGTTTTTAACCTATTCTCTCATTGCCTTGAATAGATGTAAGGAAGCATTCACATGTAGGGTAGGTGGAAGACTTGGCTAGCTAGGATTTAGTTGAAAGTTTGGGTGAGTTTTTAGGGTTTGTTGATCTCTTTTCTATTTTTGTTGATAGTGGTTATGGACATTATGGCTGCAAGGGATTATGTTTTTGTTTTATTTTATTTTTAATAATTTTTAGTTGTTGCAAGTATTTCGTATGTTTATTTTTTGGGTTTTTTTAGTTGATTATTAAGATCAGTTATTTTGTTTTTTATTATATAATATGTTTCATAATTTTTTGATATGGGTCTAATAAATGTTCTATTAATTAATCTAAAAACAAAGCATACTCAAATAGAATAGAATGTATTTTTGAGTAAAAGTATTAAATTATCAGTAAAGAAAGTTTTGAGAAAGAGAGACATCTATTTTTTTCTTTATTTTCGAATAAATCATTTGTCAAATGAACAAAATAACTTGTCTATAATATGAATTATAAATTGTTATTGTCATGCACATTAAGAAAGTTTGTGTTTGTGTTGGGGCATGTTTTCTCATATCAAATACTATAATTTTCCTATGTAAACCCTATTAAAATATAGATTTATGATAAAAATAATATTTGGTTCTTTTGGATTGTATGATGTCTCATATATGTGGCCTAATATTACCCGATACCCTTTTTTGTGTCTTGCACTTCAATACATGGCTTTTTGCACATTGTGCTTGATGAACTAAGTCCTTTTGACTATTACACCAAACTTGGTGCATTGACACAAACATTCATCTAAAGCCTTTGTCATTCATAATCAACCTTTAGTAGCATAAACCCATGTATTTATCTTTGTTATTTGCAAATTGGAAGGTGATGGTGGGTCAGAGATTTTATGTAGTAAAAATGCATATATACATTGGATTGCATAATGATCTCATTAATGTGTTGACTCTTGTTTACTAGCATAGTTCAACTCAGTGCATTAGTGCAAAGAGTCCCACCTTTTATAAAAATTGCTTATGCATGCTTGAGACCATCTATTGAGTCACATTACTCTATGCACAATCACCTTGCACCATGTGTATCCAATTAATCATGTGTTACCATAGAAAAAATCATGCATGCATATCATTTGGCTTACAACTTTGTTCATGGTTCTTGTCATGGCAAGTCATAACCTTAGTTTTTGAAAACACCTATGAACCTTATGTTTCCATGTGCCTAATTTTATACTTTGTGCTAAGAATTCTTCATTGTGCCAAGTCCAAAAACCTTGCTTAAATACCATTTTTAATACATTGGTGTAGTGAGATCCACTTGCTTTCCCTTGGCATTCACCTCCTTGTTGATTCATTAATTGGTTGAACCAATGGCATGCTATCATTTTGTTGACATTAGTACTCCTCTATGGGCATACATTTTTCCTTCGGTGCCCACCAAGTAAAATTTAAATTTTAAATCACATGTGTTTTATATTGCTAGGTTTCCTTTCATGTGGTTAATTCTTATTTAGTACACTAGGGAATATTCTTTGTCGTAAATTTATCTCCTTATTAAATTTTGACTTAGCACACTTTTACATTAGCATTGATCTCAAGGTCTTGAATCATTGACAACTAAAATTCACCTATCCTTTAAAAGTTTTAACCAATGTTAAGGTCATCCAAATTTTAACCCTACACATAAGTGACACTATTAATGAGTATTCCTTATAACCAAAGCATCTCATTTGTAATAAATTTCAATACAAACACATTTACACTCTTGATATCAAGTGTCTATTATACCCTAGTTTGCAATTGCATTCAACCATGTTAGAATTTGCAAGACAATCAAGAGGCCATGACTATAGTCTATTCAAATTCTAAGGGAGTCATATAATCATAGTTGCAAGTCTCAAGTACTTGTTTAAGAATACTTTATCATGTGAATTAATTTTTGTGTCTCCATATCCTATTGATTTAGTTTTAAAGTTGATATTCCATTAAGATCAAGGACTAATACATCCTTATTGTTTCTACTACATTGTATATATTTTGTGTTATCTTGTGGTTGTGTCCAAAGTTTCTCAAAACCCTATAAATCTCTAATTATTTTCAAACCACCAAGATGTCCAAGTGAAAATCCACCCAATATTTAAACAAGCTAATCATATTGGTAGTGAACACATTCAAGAAATAAATACCAAATGAAGTTTTAATCAATCAACTTGAGGATCACATGGTTGAAATTTGAGACCCTATAAATTTCAAGAGGGTGGGATTTATTCAAGATATTATCAATAATTTAGTTGGGATAATTCCCCTATGTAACCCATGAATGTTTGACCTTAGAAAGGTTGGAGTGCCAGATTTATTTTTTATCCCTAACCTTGTTGAATAGATTACTAAAATGTACAACCTAAAGACCTATGTTGTCATGGATGCATAGAGAAACAAGATTTTCATAAATAATTATTTGAAGTAGTTTTCCACTTGAATCCTAATCCAAAAGGTGTGTTAGATATGAGATATTAAGCACATAATTAAGGATTTTCTTCGTAGTGAATCTTCACCAATTGGAGAATAGTTCATATCGACCAATTTGAATTTGGTGAATACATTACAACCAATGGGATGGCGAAATCACCAAAATTTTATGAATTATCGGTCCACTGCATTTTAATTTGCCATCAATTTATTTTACGAGGCATATGTAATTAATAATTTCACCATAACAAACTATACATTTTCAACGGTGCAATTAATTTTTTTTCCTGGAATTTTAGATGCATGTATTAATTCACTCATATTCACCAATACCATTAAAATTACATTGTGCATGAGGACCCATTTCACTAATGAAATTAAATGTTCACTATATGTGAGGACCCATTTCACCAATAAGATTAAAATTAACTATGTATGAAGACCCATTCCACCAACACTCTGATAAGTCCATGCTAATCCTAGGTCCGTAATCAACTTGAAAATTACGTGTGTTTTTTCAAGGTTCAATTCACCCAAAATTTACATGTATCATTTTTAATCATGCAGGATTCACCAAATTTTTACTATACCTTTAAAAATCCCGTAGAATTCACCAAATATATTGATATAAATACATTGAAACTATGATTTATTTTTACAAAACTTGTTTGATTATGAATTTTAGAGCTCTAAAATTGAATTATAAGCTTGTTACCAATACAAGAATTGTTGCATTAGCAATTCAGTGAACATCTAAAGGTAAGTGATCATTTATTTATAGTACATTATAATATATATTTATCTATTTTTCATTGTTACTTCATTCTTACAGATGATATTGAGTAGGGAGACATCTAGGGCCCATAGATCTATATTCTATGGTTCCTTCTTAAGAAAGAAGAATTTTTTGGTAGATTTTATATTATGAGAGATGTCAAGTAGTAACAAGAGTAAGACTCTTAAAAGTGGTGTTCAAAAGAGGCCAACAAAATATATAACCATAATATCATACTTTAGCAATGTTTTTGTCCATCATATAAAAATGGAGCTACAACATCAACACTAACACCAAATATTAATGAAGAAGGAAATACCTTAGAGGAAGATCAAAATGAGTTAATTGAGTCAAATGAAATTGTTGTAAAATATGTTCCAAGGGATACTTAAGGTAGACAAAATGAATTAATTGACTTGGATGACAATGTCGCAGATGATTTTGTTGCATGGAAGGGGGAAATAAAAGTCATAAAAATGGGGCATGAGTGGGATATGACAAGAAATTTTTAGATTTATTGGGTGTAAAAGTACCCATTCATTGAACCAATAGAGAATGTAAACAAAAATGAACCTCCAAAAGAATAATTCCTTCATGTTAAGAATTCCCTTAAATATGATGTGCATATGTAAAGAAAGGTGAAGCTTGCTAAATCAGGAGGTTTAATTCAAGCTCAATTTGGAAAGACAATGGTGGGATCACAAATGGAAAATTTGTTTAGTTGAGTATTGTTTTTCATATTTTGACCAGAGGGACTCCTATGGAAGACTACCTAGAATAAAATAGTTTATTATTATTTTTGGATGTTCCTAACTTTCGTAACACACATTATTCAATAAAAAGTGGATGGGAATGTACAAGTTTTCTTGTTGAGGTGGAAAAATAAGATTTATAGGAAAAAAGAGTCAACCTTTATTGCATTATCTTTAGATGAAGTTACAATGGTATATAATACTTCTTGGGTATGCATGCATGCATGTATACTATACACAGACATGTTTGCCAACCTCAATTACTTCATGTATATAAAATTAAGGAGAATTCAACATCATAAAATCTATTTGAACTAGTTAAGAAATATTTGAATGAAATTGGAGGTATGGATGAATTCAAAATTGTTAAAAAATTGTGTGTGTAGGAGCTAATGGAAATTTAGTAATGCAAGGTCATATGAATGGCCTTTGCCATACATGTGTTATTTTATTCTTATCACTATTGTTGATCTAGTAGTATTTTTGTTATTTCTTTTATTTATTAGCAAGTAATATTTTTCAAGGAAAATTTATATTTGAGGCATTTCTATGATACAAGACTACAATGCATCATATAGACATGCATACTTAATGCTAGTGTTTAATCCAATGAGCTCCATATTTTTATTTTAGGTTCTTCTCTATCATATCATCCTCATTCTTCTTGTAGCTTGTCGTTTATGTTATTTATTTTCCTATAGATAGTAATAATTCATTTCCATTTAAGTTTTTTATCTTGTTAGTAAACTTAAATATTTTAGTTTAAAACACTTTTAGACTAAAAGCACAATCTACTCTAAATAGTTGTAGATTAGGTCTTAAAACTCAAGCAAAGCTAGATAGTTTGAGTGTAGAGTCTATTGAGATCATCACAAAGGAAGATAGCCTTGCTTTCAATTAGTCAATTTTTAATCCCTATATTTTGGTGGACCTATCATTTCACACCACATCCTTGCTACTACGGTTAACTAAATTTTCATGAATCTATCACTTCATGACAACCTTCTTAGTACAATAGAACTTTAAATACTCTATTAACTTTATTTTTGGAGTTTATATTGTGTGTTGTGTGAACTTTTATAAGTTTCACAACCCAGCCTTCACACCCTAATAATGGTGTTTGAAGAATATACCATAACATTAAAATATCTTATTCTCATGGTGTAGTGACTCCTCTTAGAACTGGTATTAAATTATCAACTTTACATTTTGACCAGTTAAAAATAGGCTTCACTTTAATTTATAAAATTAATGTTCAACCTTGTTCTCCCATAGCTAGATTTCATGATATGGATGTTAGTTTCAACATTATGCTACCTTGAGTGTCTCTCAAACCTAGATGCATGCAAGTCTTGATCAACACTTGGGTGATTTATAAAAAAAATTACAAAATGAGAGAATTTCTAGTGAGGTGGTGTCTTTGTTTGAATCCCTCCAAGGCATTCTAAATAATCATTCTAAGGGTGTTTTCTTTGGGGGATTTTGCACATCGTACATAGCGATGTTTCCACCCTCATGGTGTCCCTCATAGTCTAACATGAGTGGTATGCAACTTTCTATGTCTATGCTACTCCCCACAATATATATGTCACTTAACATGTATATGGCTACTTCATTTGCATAGTTGGGGTTGATGCATGCCTCCTATTCTAGATCCACTTTTCCTTTCTAGGTGATAAAATTTAGATTTCTTGGCCGGAACTCATACACCTCTCAAAACTTTGGTTCACATATTTCACATTCTTTAGCTTCTTCTATTGTAACTACATATACTATTTTCCCACCCTCATTGCACATTATTAGCCTCATACTAAACTATGTAAAAGATTTACAACATCAAATTGCATTCTTATCCACTTTTTCTATTCAACTAATTATCCCTCCTTATTAATATCATAGTCCTCTTTTTTACCCATCCTTGAAACTCCACTTCCCATAAGTTTCAAGGTGTCCTATTTTGAGAAATATAATAGAAATGTGATCCAAAAACATGTGTATGCTTTCACTAAATTGTAATGATATTTATTTTTAGGATTTAATGTTAGCAAAACTATTCTTACAGTTATTGAAAGACACCATGCTCGACTAGTTTTACTCACTTCATAACCATTCAATATTTTATTTTGATCAATTAGTAAATTAGTTCCTCCAAAACTTATAGGAAAATAGAGGTCTCTAGTCACCTTCATTGACTTGGTATAGTACATGAAGGTAAAACAAGAAAGTACGAGATGCATCATATTCCATTACTAGTCTCTGTTTTCTTAAATTCTATATGCGCTCCTCAATTTTGATGTGTAAAGGGCTTTTATCAAAAACCTTCAAACCTTGATCTATGATAAATATTATTAATGATATATTTTTCTTTTACATATTTGTGTATAAATACCAATAAAAAATAAACTAGTTTGAGGCACACACCTCATAGGCTCTTGATGGTAGGTCTAGGCGCTCTTCTAGGTATTTGCATGAAAATGGGGGACCAAAATGGGGTTAGAGTGGCTACATTTTTTATATAATTGTAATGTTGTAAAATTACACCCCTTGCAATTTCATATACATTCTTGTATCCACTTTGGTGTCCACTCCCCTAGAACTTGTGTAGGCTCATTTTAGCCCCTGCGTCAGCCTTTCTCCCTCTCAAGATGCTTTGAACCCATTTTCAACAGCTACCCTTGCGTGTCAGCTTTGCATTAAACCTTGTGCTTTTCTCGTTTGTGTTGTTTTGTAGCGTGATGTGTCTGAACACTAGCGTGTCATACTGACATCTATGCACCACACTAGTGTCTTGCAATATTTCAACACTCAAACAATTGTTTCCGAGCATGTTTGCCACTTGTGACCTTCCTTTGTTAGTGGTAATGGCTCCAGATGCCTTGAAACTGCTTGAGAAGCTTCTTTTTGCATCTCCTCTCTCCTTAATTGTTATCTTTTCAATCCATTTGTGTCTCTAGCTTCATTCCAGCCTCTAGCTTCTTTCTAGCCTTGGCTCTAGCATTTTCTCTCTTGTTGTTTTTCTTACATATCTCAATACAGCTTGTTACAGTAGCTTCAAGCACTCTCGAGCTCTCTTAGCAACACTCTTTGTAGCCCTCTTGGCTCTCACATCTATCTTCCTTATACTTGCAAGCATCTTGGGATTCCATATCCCCTATCTATTGCATCTTTACTTTGTGATACAGGTTCTCCTCCTCGAGCGGGGATTGCTTTTATCACCTACATTTTGTGATATGGGTTCTCCTCCTCGAGTGGGGTTTGCTTTTATCACTCATACTTGGTGGTGTGGGTTCTACTCCTGAAGCAAGTTTTTCTTTCACCACACGCTTTATCCATTTCGATTCATTTTTCTCTATCTATCTGGTTGTCCATGGAGGTGGGAACACCAAAATGGGGGTTTGATTGAGGCAAACCCCTATACAGCCCCAACACTTTCTCCAGATCTTACACATGTAGGTTTTGAAGACATTCATTTGTTGGAGGCTTCATCACTTGCGTGGTTGTAAGTATTTCCTTTCTATCTCTTATTCTCTTTATCATTTCTATTTCACTTTATTTTAGCTTGATCACATTATGTTATTTTCCAATACTTTTGAAGTTTTCAGTAATTAGATTGCTAGTAGTTGCCAAGCTATTTTTTTGTGACATTTTAGCTTTCTGGTCCATACAGATGCCAACATGCTAGAGAGACGCCAGTGCGCCGCGTTGTTGTCCCAGACCCACACTTCTAAGGCTCCCTCCTATAGAGTGGTAGCCCATACTTATGATAATAGAAAGAATAAGCAACCAAGCCTTACTCAAGCACCTAAGCCTACAACTAAAGCACCTGGTGATTACGATCTTGTCGAGCAACTCCAATTTACTTCGGCTAAGATCTCACTATGGGACTTGCTTCAGTTTGCTCTGGTTTATCAAGGTATGCTTTAGGAAGCCTTGCAAAAGATCATCTTGCCTTATTTTTATAGGTTGATAGATGCTAATGCGTTGATATCCTATATTCGTGCAAATTTTTTGAATATCACATTCTATCCAGAGGAGTTCCCACCTCCAGATTTATAGAAGCAAGCGGACCCTCTAATGATCATAGTTAACATTAATAACATCAACATTAGACATACTCTTGTTGACGTTGGTTCAGTACTCAATGTATGTAGCATTAATCTATTGCCTAAGATTAATATTGATTCATCTTATCTTAATGCCTTTTTTGTTGACATTTGTGGGTTTGATAATGTTGGGCAACAAGCTCTAGGTACAATAGTATTACCTTTGCAGCTTGGACTTGTTACTTTACCCACCCTTTAATATGTTATGTCAAAAAAATTACATATAACCTTCTTCTTGGAAGACTGTGGATTCATGCTATGGGCGCAGTCCCGTCTACCTTGCATAAATCTATTAAATTCATTTGTAATAATCGAGTAGTCACAGTCAAGGATGACCCTGAGGCTATGTGCTTATGTGAAATGGAAGTTGTTGGTTAGGTTTTAGTTGTTCCTACTCTTATTCCTTCAGTGTCTTCCAATGTGTCGATGTTTACTCCAACAATACCTACTACAAAGGGTACTCTTGAGATAGATGTCCTTGAAGAAGATCCTTTTGATGCAAGAAATCTTAAGTCTAATCCTTCTACCTCTTCTCAAGAAAATGCATGTCTTGGTGATGATAGGGGTTCTTTAGACTTTACAAATTCCTTCCTTAGGGAATATAAATATGACCCGATCCACTTAAGCCTTCCAATAACATCATCCACACCTGCTATCAAAGATGATTATTCTTTTGTATCGCAGGATGGTGTGAGCATAAATTGTAATGTTCTTAGTGTTGATCCTCCTTCTGAGGAAGATGATTACTTTTTGCTAAAGAGGATAATGTTGTCAGTCCTATTAAAGAGGATGATGGCGATCCCATAGAGGAGTGTGATCCCCATTGTTGGGACAATGATCTCTATGGAGATCCTCCTCCTCAATATTTGCAAGCACGTTATGGCCCTAGCTTTAAGTTTGTCTCTAGATATGGTTATGAGTGTAAAGGTTGTGGGTGTAACAAACAAGCAATTCAGGTCCCTATAGAGTTTGTACCTCATAAGCACAAGTTGGGGCTTGGTTGCTTGAATGAACAATCTAGCTGGACATCATGGCTGAATGCTGACATGATTTCCACTCAACCACATCCGCCATTATTCGCTATCTTCATGTCTTCTTCTTGTAAGTGGTCAAGCTTTTCTCCGCAAGAGAAAGGGTTGCTTCCTGCTCCTCATTTTTTATCTGAGCAAGAGCGTATTTTGTTGCAGCTTCTAAAATCCCACTTAATTACTCTTCCTCCTCCTACATGCAAGAAATCTCATAAGAATGATAAAGAAAAGCATTATTTCTGTGCATACCATCAAGTGCCTGGCCATTCCACTAGTGAATGTAAGGCCTTGAAGGATAAAATACAACTTTGTGATTCTGGTGCCATCAAACTCCCGTTTGATTGATACACCCACCTTTTCTTTGCATGACAAGTAATATTAAGGTTTACCTCTATCCTGTATGTTCTAAGTTTCATGCATGGTTCTCCTCCCTTGTATGCTGGGGGCAACGATAACTTGTTATGGAAATGCGTGTCCTTCTCAAGGACACCCTCTCTTCTTTATACACTTTCAAATAAAGCATCCCTCGAGTGGACCCTTTTTCTTTTGAAGGGTTCCTGAGGGACCCCTTTGAAAGCCTTCCAACTTGTTCATGGTCTGCGTGATTGTCTGCTTATTTTCCTACATGGCTAGTTTGTGTTTCTTGGCATGTTTTATCTACGGATTAACATGTCGCTTCGCAGGTGCACCTTTGAAGCTAATTTTTGACTCTACGGAGTCCCCTTACATTTGGGTTTCCCTCATGTGAGAGATCTTGGGGGATGCCTCCTTGCAGGTCTATAGGCTTGTAAGGAACTTACTTCTCTAGGTTTTCCTCATGTGAGATATTGGGGGATGCCTCCTTGCAGGTCTGCGGGCCTGTAAGGCACTTACTTCTTTAGGTTTCCTCCATGTGAGAGATCTTGGGGGTTTCCTCCTTGCAGATTTGTGGGCCTATGAGATGCTTTCATCTTGCGGGATTTGTCCATCATTGGTCTGAGGGCCTTCGGTGTACTTTGTGCAACTTCGTAGTTCCACGAAGCTACAAAGTTCTTTTTGTTCGAACCTCCTCAGGAGAGAGCACTTGTGGAGTCGTCTCTCTTGGAATTTTCATTCCTCCTTGCTCTCTCATTGACCCTTTCTCTTCTTTCTTCTCTTCCCAATTTTATATACCAGATTGAAGATCTACATCTTCTTCATCCCAAGTATATGCTCTTTCTCTCTTCGACATTGGTTGCTTCCCTATCTTTTGGGTGCACTCTTCTCCAGAAGCAATTGATCCTTATTTTATGCTCTTCTTTTCATAATTCTTATATCTATTAATGTTCTTAATTTGGGGATGATGCATAGTACTGAGACAACCTTTTACATCGAGGTCTCTTTCACTTTGCTGACTCAAATCCTGTAGTTTTTTATGTTCTAACATTATTGTCTGGTGCAGGTTTTTCTTGTCTAATGCATTTGTTTTGCAAGTCTTCAACCTAGGGGCAAGCTTCTTTGATTCAAAGAGTTATCCACTTCATCTATAGTATCATTTTAGGCATCATGATGTTATTTATGTTTAGTAGATTTCCTTTAACGTGCATACTAGTGTAGATCCATATGCCCACTAAATTGGGGGAAAAATGTAATGTCGTAAAATTGGACCCCTTGTAATTTCACATACATTCTTGTATCCACTTTGGTGTCCACTCCCCTAGAACTTGTGTAGGCTCATTTTAGCCCCTGCATCAGCCTTTTTCCCTCTTAGGATGCTTTGAACCCCTTTTGAGTAGCTACCCTTGCACGCCAAATTTGCATTAAACCTTGTGCTTTTCTGTTTGTGTTGTTTTGTAGCATGATGTTTCGGGACACTAGCATGCCACGTGAACGTCTATGTTCAACACTAGCGTCCTGTAATGTTTCAACACTCAAACATCTATTTTCGAGCATGTTTGCCACTTGCCACCTCCTTTTGTTAGTGGTAACGGCTCGAGATGCCTTGAAACCACCTGAGAAGCTTATTTTTGCATCTCCTCTCTCCTTAAATGTTATCTTTTCAATCCATTTGTGTCTCTAGCTTCATTCCAGCTTCTAGCTTCTTTCTAGCCTTGGCTCTAGCATTTTCTCTCTTGTTGTTTTGCTTGCACAACTCAATACAACTTATTACAGTAGCTTCAAGCACTCTCAAGCTCTCTTAGCAACACTCTTTGTAGCCCTCTTGGCTCTCACATCTATCTTCCTTGCCTTATGCTTGTGAGCATCTTGGGATTCCATATCCCCTATCTATTGCATATTTACTTCGTGATACGAGTTTTTCTTCTCGAGCAGGGATTGCTTTTATCTCCTACATTTTGTGATATGGGTTCTCCTCCTCAAGTGGGGTTTTTTTTATCACTCATACTTGGTGGTGCAGGTTCTACTCCTGAAGTGGGTTTTTCTTTCACCATATGCTTTATCCATTTTGATTCATTTCTCTCTATCTATCTGGCTATCCATGGAGGTGGGAACACCAAAACAGGGGTTTGACTGAGGCAAACCCCTATACAGTCTCAACACTTTCTCCAGATCTTACGCATGCAGGTTTTGAAGACATTCATTTGCTAGAGGCTTCATCACTTGCATGGTTGTAAGCATTTCCTTTCTATCTCTTATTCTCTTTATCATTTCTATTTCAATTTATTTTAGCTTTGTCACATTTTATTATTTTCCAGTACTTTTGAACTTCTCAATAATTAGATTGCTAGTAGTCGCTAAGCCATTTTCTGTGATAATCTCGCTTTTTGGTCTGTACGAGACGCCACCGCACTGCACTATCGTCCTTTGGCCAAGAGCCTATCAGTTTGTCCAGAAAATATTCGTGACCTGCTCTTTCTGATTCTGAAACTCTTGCATTGTTCCTTGAGGTAGTTTAGGGCAATTCACCTTGTGAGGCTCTTTGAATGGAGAGAACTCGTGAGTAGCGAATCCCCCTTCTCTACAATAATTAATGAAAACTAATCTTGGATGGGAAATTGGAGATAGTCACACTCAAAAATTTGATGCAGATGAAGATCAAGACCCAAAATTGAAGTGTTGATCTTCATAGCCACCACTCAAATCTTTAATCTATTCAATTGAAAAAACATACTCATAAAAATATATGAACTCAAAAAGTGGTGAAATTCAATTTATTTAAACTCATGCAAATGTGCACAAAAATCTCTTGACATACCACATTTTGGAAATTATTTTGAACATGCAAAAATATTCCATTTATTCTAAAAATTTTTATAGCAAAAGCTCCCACCTTCATCTATAGGAATACACAAGTCAAAATTTTCCTACCAACAATAACATGCTAATTTTCAAGCCAAAATATAAAAAAAAATCCATTTCTAAACATTGGGTGCTTCGACCCCTTCGTGTAACTCCTTTTCAATTTTTATCTTTTTGAAAATTCCCTTCTTTTATAGTTGGGTGTATCTTTTTCTTGGCATCATGGCTGCATTACTAACCTCTTTTCTTTCTTAAACATTGGCAACCTCTCCTCATTCAATTCTGCCTAGAAAAAATAATTGAATTTTCCAATTTTTTTCCTTCACTATCTCACTCCACTACCTCCTTCACCAAGCACCTAGATTCTTCCACTCCCTATTAAAGGATAAATTTTAAATGCATAGAGGAGTTACAATATGACAAGAATGGTTGCCTCCTACCTGGGCGTGGGACTTTATGTAACTCCTAAAATTCAATAAAATGATAATTTTCCAGCACCTCCATCTCCAATTTGAATTAAATTTAAATTCAAATTAATTGACTCCAATTTCAAGGAGTTGAGAGGAAAATGAAATTAAAAGAAAATCATGTCTGCAAAACACAACCAAAGAAAAAATCAAAGGAAAAATAAAGATAATTTTTTTTGGTGTGCAAGATTACTGTGCACTCAGATGCTCCTGCATCAAACAACCTGGGTAGAAGAAACATGTTTCATGAATGAAGCTCATGAACATTTGAAAACCATATGTTTGTTTTGGATCCACCATTCTTCTTTATTTTTCTTAAATTTCTTCACCGTACCCTGAACCTCCATGTCTCTCCCTTCTTTCATCCTTCCTCTCTTTCTCCCTCTCTTGAAATTTACCTCACTATACCATAATTCATCCTCCCACTCTATCTTATCATCTTCATCACCTGCATGTGAATTGGCTCTAACAAATTCATGAAAATCAATTTTTATGTTTTCATTTTTTGTTGTATATTTCACTCCACTTTCTATCAATGCTAACCATCCCTTTTCAACTGCTACAACTTGCATTAGTATGTCATCTTCTTCATTATTCTCTACTGCCCCTTCACCCTTTCATTTGAGACATTTTCCATGAATTCTTCTTCACATTGTTCTCCCAAATTTTGAATTGTTTCCACGTCCTCATTAAGACCAAACATTGTTGCAACTTTACTATTCTCTATATCCGCAACTTCACCCCTTTCTTCTACAACAATACTATCATGTATGTTTTCTTGCTTCTCTACTATTGTCCTGACTTTTCCTTTACAAATTATTGCGTCCACATCCTCCATGCCTTCATCTTCGACCTTTTCTTTGTCCTCTCTAGTTCTTGCAATAAAGAAACCATTTGATAAAACCAAGTTTTCAAATTTACCACAGCCCACTATGATTGTTTTCTCCTCTTTCTCTCCCCATTCTTTCTCTCTGTTTCTCTTGTTTTCTTGCTTTCTTTTTTCCACAACTGTGTGGGGTGCTCCCACATGTTATTTTTTCATAACCTTCCTATCATAGGATTGTAGCAATGCATATTTTCATCTTTCTTCTCGCTACCCTCTTTACCCATTCTCTCTATTTCATAAGATATTTCTAGCTCTTCTCCTTCTAGATATCATTTCACCTTCTCTTCAAGTTTTTCAACTTTACACCTTTCATTAGTCATCACACCCCTTTCACGTAATCTTTGTTCATGCTTTCTCCTAGCCTCTTCAAGTTCTTTTCTCTGCTCCATCTCTATCACGTCCAATCTAGCCTCAAGCTTCTTTAATTATCCAATAAGTCATTTGTAAACCTCTTTTCTTTCCACTCTTCCATAGGTAAAATCATCAGAGGCCTTCTCATGACTCATCTTGTCATCTTCTTCAAAGACATCTTCAAAGACCTACAAGCCCCTCTACAGTTACAAGTACTCCTTGCAACAAACTCACACCTTCATTCAAAGCTTTTGTGGCTCCTTCTCTACCCTCTACAGTCATAGGTCCTCCCTACAACAAATTTCCCTTCGAATCAAGCCCTCTATAGTTATAGAAGTCCTCTCACCCACAACAAACTCTTCTAGAACTCAATTCCTTTGTGGTTACAAAATCCTCTTTTGCAACAAACTCTCTCTAGGTTTTTCTTGAGACACCTTCAAGCTTCCTCTCATTAACCTCTTTCACAAACTCATCTCTAATCTCTCACATCAAGATTTCCTCTTCACACTTTGCAACTTTCCACCTCCTCAATCTAGTGATAATCTTGCTCTAATACTATTTGATGCAGATGAAGACCAAGACCCCAAATTGAAGTGTTGATATTAGCAACCACCACTCAAATCCTTAATTTATTCAACTGAAAAAGCATACGCAAAAAAATATATGAAATCAAAAAGTGGTGAAATTCAATTTATTTAAACTTATGCAAATGTGCACAAAAATCTCTGGACATACCACATTTTGAAAATTATTTTGAACATGCAAACAAATTCCATTTATTCTGAAAATATTTACAATAAAAGCTCCCACCATCATCTATAGGAATACACATGAGTCAAAATTTTCCTACCAACAATAACATTCTAATTTTCAAGCCAAAATATCAAAAAAATCCATTTTTGAACACTGGGTGCTTTGACCCCTTCCTGCAACTCCTTTTCAATTTTTATCTTTTTGCAAATTCCCTTCTTTTATAGTTGGGTGTATCTTTTTCTTGGCATCATGGCTGCATTACTAACCTCTTTTCTTTCATAAATGTTGGAAAACCTATCCTCATCCAATTCTGCCTGGCAAAATAAAATAAATTTTCCAATTATTTTCCTTCACTATCTCACTCCACTACCTCCTTGACCAAGCACTCAAATTCCTCCACTCCCTATTCAAGGCTAAATTTTAAATACATAGAGGAGTTACAATATGTCAAGAATGGTTGCCTCCTACCTAGGCGAGGGACTTTATGTAACTCCCAAAATTCAATAAAATGATAATTTTCCAGCACCTCCATCTCCAATTTGAATTAAATTAAAATTAAAATTAATTGACTCCAATTTTGACGAGTTGAGAGGAAAATGAAATTAAAAGAAAATCATGTCTGCAAAACACAACCAAAGCAAAAATAAAAGAAAAACCAAAAATATTTTTTTTTGGTGTGTAGGATTGTTGTGCACCTAGATGCTCCTGCATCAAAATTTAAAGATGTAACAAGAACAAGATTCGTAGTGCTCAGAATCTAGTTTCTAAACTATTTTTTTTTTTATGGTAGAGATTGAGAGGTTCAAATAGGTGGAGCACACAAAGTTCTCTTATTTTTGTTAGAAAAATATAACATAACATCAAGTGTGCTCCCCTTAAATGTTGGCTTTTAAAAAATTATTTCACAAATCACACCAATGGAAAACTAGCTAACATCATGTAGTTTATGCCCGATCTTTCTACTATTTTTTTAAGAATATATGAATTTTAATAATTTTCAAAGTGGAAACATCCTAAAACTAAAAATGTGAGCATGCTCCCCCATAATTTTTTCAAAACTAATTAAAAATAAATCTTTTTTAATGTGTATTGAATAGATTCTAGAATGTACAAATGCAATTGGTCTCAAATTTGGATGAGCAGTTAAAAAAAAGAAAAAAGAAGTTGAAAATCAAAACCTTAAGATATTTTAAATATAGAAAAACATACATGGTTAGAAAGGTATGAGAGAGCTTGATGTTAATATGGCAATTTTTTAGATCAATATTGAAAGATGTGCAAACCTAATGGAGAACACACTCAAAATTTAGTTATTTTTCTATTTTTTATAAAAAAAAGACATCTTTGGGCATTGACATGCAAATCCAACCCTTTGGGTTGTATGCCCAAGGAAAATCAAACCCTAAGTTTTGGTAGTTTCCATCAAAAGTTAGAATGTGATTGTGTTATAATTTTTTTGTGTTATGAAAAATAAAAATAGTCTTAAACCAAATGCTTTTAGACTATTTTTTATGTTTTCATAATGTGAGTGCATTGTGAGAAACATATAAATAGTCTAAAAGAATGTGGTTTAGAATACTTTTTTTATCTTTTCATAAAGTAAGCACATTATAATGCCCTTGTATTATGGCTTGATAATGACCAAGCCACT
The DNA here is from genome assembly GCA_007258455.2 of Sequoia sempervirens. Classification (NCBI taxonomy): domain Eukaryota; kingdom Viridiplantae; phylum Streptophyta; class Pinopsida; order Cupressales; family Cupressaceae; genus Sequoia; species Sequoia sempervirens. Next base: position 186,811,999 of record VDFB02281492.1, read on the forward strand.
ATTGAGCCATAACGTGAGCATGTTATAATGTGAGTACATTATAGTGTGCTCACACTATATTCATAATAGACCAAAAAATGTTTTTGAATGTACTTTTTGGTCCTCCGTATTTGTTTACACACCCTTCTTCATCATTTAATTATAAAAATAATTTAATTTAAAATATAATACTTCTATAGTTAATAATTCTTTTGGCATGGTTCATCATATTTCCTTGGCTACTTTGTTTCTCCACCAAAGAGAAACAAACAATTTACCAAGTTTTCTAAGTCTACATTCTCTTCTCTTATAGCTCCTAAAAAATAATTTAATGTAGTTTCCCCTATTCATCCTCTAGATACAAACTATTCTTTGCCACCTTCTTATCACCCACATGGCTTTTGTTAGTGTCACAAGGTACCTAGTCATGACATAGAGATATTTGTATCTGAAGTACATTGTGCAAGACCACATTGAGTCCAACATCATATAGCTCTTTGGGGTAAATGATAAAAGTAACATGTCTATAACAAAGCCAATCCAAAACCTTCAAATCTACACAAATCCATTTCTACAAGAGTCTTTCAATTTCATTGACTTACTCCCCCTTCATTTGTGCAAGGGCTTGATGCTGATAAGTCCTATTCTTTTTGAGACATGGTGGGGATGGTGGATTCCAACCCCCAAAATCTCTCAAGATTTCTCCATCCTTTAACTCACCATTTCCTTTTCTCTTGTTGATGTTCTTGATGGAAAATATAGCCAACCTCTATACATTATTGTTGACTACAATGGGAAACCCATTTGGGGAGTACTTGTTGATTTAGCTAGTATGGTAAATTTTATGACAAAGGAAATTCTATATGTTCATCAATTGTGTAAGGATGAGCATGAGTAGTCCAAATTATTTATATAGAGACAACATGACCCATCTTTTCCTACTCTAGGTTTAATCGCCCTTTTGGTCAAAGTAGGACCTAAATTCCTAAAATCCCCCTTTTATATGATTCCTAGCTCTAATCACTTGTGTGTGAAGCAAGGCCATCCATGACTCACTTCCATTAAAGAATTCAATTATGTTGTGCATAAATGTTTAAAATTAATCACAATGGATCTATACACAATTGACAATACTAGATTTCATTTGGTCTCCTTACATAGGAACTTTTCCCTTGATTATTTTGGTCAACACCCATAGGACATCTTTTACCCCACAATGAGTAGGTCATATAGCATATTTGTTTGTTATTCCTTTTTCCTCCTCTTGTGCATTTGCTTCCTCTTGGGCTCCTTAGCCTTCATTGATTACTCCTACTCCTCCACCCACTCCTTTGGTGGTTAGAGGAAATAAATAATTACTAGGATACCTTCCCATCCCTTTTGGTTTTGTGGCCTCTAGTGGTGATCTATGTTCATCCCTTGGACTCTTTGGCTATAAGAGGAAATCCAATTTTTTTGCATAAATTTTCCCCTCTATCTTCTCACCTTTCAGCAATCACTTGTATTCCTCAACATGCCCCTCTATTAGTAAGAGGAAATCAAACTATAGTGCAAGACCTTCCCTATGCACCTATGGGTCCTCACCCTTTAGCAATTGCTTCAATTCTTCCACCTACCTCCTTGGTAGTCAAGGGAAAATAACCCATGACAAGTGATCCACGTCATGTTCTCATGGTCTCTCAACATATATAGGTTGATTATGTACCTCCTATCTATAAGACATATGAAGGAAATAAATCCATGTTGATAGACCCTTCTCCTCCTCCTCCAATAAAATCTAAGGGGCCCACTAGGTATAGCCTACTTACAAGAAATCACAAGTGTCATTGACATGCCACATATAGAAAGCATTCCCCCTCTCATATAATCACCTCCTCAACCAAATCCTCATCCCAATCCTATTTTTTACCTCTACCCATTATGTGCTTCCTCTAAATCCAAACAAGAGGAACCCCAAAAGGGTTTAAGTAATCTTGTCTCAGTCACTTGATTTCCATATTCTACTTGTAATCCTTGATATTCCTCCCTTATATGCGCCTTTATACATGCCCAATATCATATGTGGCACTTCTCTTTCTTCTTTAGTTCCATTATGATGTACTTGCCATTAGATTTCGACATATATCCTCCACCCCTCCACTATTCATAAAAATATCCCTGCCTACAACCCAAGAATATACTAGAATTTTACCATCCACCATCATCCCATAAATCTAATCCTAACCCACCTTCACCCCACATGTGGAGTGATGGAATTGTTTTTCCTGTTGGAAATATTCAAAGAGATCAGATGAACGGCTGATCATTATGTCGCACAATTCAACTTGATGATTTTCCTTTCGTAAGATCTTCCTTTTTCATGTTCAATGGCGGTGGCGTAAACAGAGGATTTCAATTGTGTGTCGTATTCATTCAACTTGATCGGCAAAAAGATAAGATTTTAATTGTGTCTCTCATTCATTCGATTTAATGTCAAAACAGAATCAGATTACACTTGTCATTTTTGACTTGCAGATGAATGAGCAGTGTCTCCAACTTAGATTATACTTTTCTTCCCATGATGTTTGACGCCCACCAATTCACATCAACTGTCCTTGACTTGTAGATATAGAAAGCAAAAACATCAGTCTCTTATCTTAGACTGTTAAAGCCATGGACAGACCAACATACTCTTCTACTGGTTTTTTTTGGTTGGTGCATGTTTGTGATCCATACTCTCATTGCCTTCAATAGAAGCATGACAACATTCAAATGTAGTGTAGGTGGAAGACTTGGCTAGCTAGGATGCAGTTGAGAATTTAGGTGTGAGTTGTTGGGGGAGTGTGTGTTTTTTTGTTTGTTTACAACAGGCTATCTCCGCGACCCCGCCCAGCGTCTAGAGGGGTGAGCTGAGGTGAGACTAGTCCCTTATGGGTGGACGCTACAGCCCACATGCAGACCCACCTGTTTATTTTTGTTATTTTTCATTTTTTTGGATGTTGTTTATGGATATTATAGTTGTAAGGATTCACATTTTTTGTTTTATTTTTCATAAGAATAGTTTTTAAGTAGTTGTAAGTATTTTTTATGTATCTTTTATAATTGATCATCAAGATTATTTATCTTCTCTTTTCTTATATATTATTTTTTATATGTTTTTTGGGCAGAGCTTAATAGATTTTTTGACTAATTAATCTAAAAACAAATTATATCACAACTAGAATAAGATGTGCTTGTGACAAGGAATCTCAAATCACCAATAATGAAGGTCTTGAAATGGAGAAACATCTTATTTTTATTTTATTTTATTTTATAATGAATTATGTTAAAATAAGAAATTTAATAATTCAAAATTATATTAACTCTTTGTCATTTTCTGTCTTTACATTAAAAGTCTATCTACAAGTGAATGCATATTTTTACATAGAAGTCAAGAATCTTTTAAATAATGCGCACAAATAAACATCAATAATATCCAATCATTTTATTTTAGCAATTTATATTTAAGGAAATTTATATAGAAAATCATTTTAAGAAACAAAAATTCAAATTCATATATATATATATATATATATCGAGTGATACTAGAGTTGATGCTTCTCATTCTCTTATTTTAGACTAGTAATTATTTATCCAAAAATTATTTTAAATAAATTATCAAATAAATATACAATCTTTTTCACTAATTTTATTAAAGAAAGTAAAAATCATTTAAATAAATCATAACTAAATTAAACATGATTTTTTTTTAATTTGACCTCACGAAATATCTACTATAATTTTAAATGTTGTTCCTTCTTATCATTACATTATGGTTTGTCAAAGTAATCTTGACATTCGATAACCCAAGATTATCCCAACTCTTACCCCGACTATTTATATATTTGCAATATAATTTTTGGTTTTTTATTTGTTTATGCGGTTTCTCAAACCCTCATTAAGGGGATTGGTCTTCCTAGTTCTTCCAACCAATTGGTCAATGGTCACTTTTTGCTGATGCCTTACTCACCATCATTGAGGATGGAAAAAATATCAAATAGACTCTTTGTTGCCTTTATACTTTTTGGTACGCCTCTAGTTTGAGTATTCAATGGCAAAAGATCCAGTGCTATAGGAAATCATTTCTTCCTAAGCTAGGTTGGTTAGATAATTTTTGCTAGGGATAAATTGATCATGGGGAAGTCTTTTAATTCTTTGACATTCCTTTTTTATTTTCAAGCTTCTCTTACTTCCCTCTAACAAGCTATTGTTGAGCTAGGTTTGAGAAAAAACTCAACTACTAGATTACCAAGCCTCTTTCTTTGGTTGGTAAATTCTAGATTTTCTCTAAAGCTTTGGTTGACACCCATGTTTATGATTCCTCTTGTTGGGTTCCTTGTTGCCTTCAAAAGCTTCTTATTTAAAGCTTGAAAATTTACTTAGAGACATTCTCTAGGCCTCTAGTGATGCACAACAAGGATTTTATCATGTTGCTTGGAACTTTGTTTATCCTCCCCATAATGTTGGTGGCTTAGGATTGCTTTCAATACATCAACAAGGTATTTCCTTATGTGCTAAATGGATTATTAGGGAACTTTAGGGAAATGAAGTAGATAAATTTATCATCAAGCATTGTATTAGTTCAAATGTGCCTTACAAGTGCTCAACCCTAAAATGATAGATCTTGGTACTCTCATCGCTATTAGGGAAGTAGTTTAGGTTCAAGCCAATTTTTTCATTAAGAACATTTGGAAATATTGGGAGGCTATTAATCCTTAGCTTCTCTAGGTGAGAAATAATTTCTACAATAGAATTTCAATCAATCAATTGTCTATTTGGTGGTCTCTTATTCTATCTTACCAAGATTTCCCTTTGGCTAAGGTGACATGAATCCACACCATAAAAAATTTCAAAAAAATGCATTAGAGTGTTGCCATATCTCATTAACAAATCTACCAATAGTTATATTTCATGGTCAAAAATTAAAATGAATTTAGGTTGCCTAATAAAGACCAAGAGACTTTTTAGACTATTATTGACATTATTTCTCCCCAGATGATTCACAATACTTGGGTTAGGCCATTCAATCCTTGATGGAAGGATTAGAAATGGTACTTGACACACCACTTCAAAATTATAAGCCTCATAAATGTTATTTTTGAAATTCTCCTCATTTTTCTATGGTTGATTAGCTAAACAACCATTAGTAGTGTTGGGACTCAATTTGACTTGCGAATATTTTCTTAAGTCCTAACTCCTTCATGCACTTAGGCATTATTTAAATCCAATTACTAATAACTAATCTAACATACTTTCATATGGGTCCCCTTTGTTAACATTGCCTAAATTTTGTATTCCTTCATCCCCCATGTGCTTACACATTGTTAAAAGTTATAAAAGATCCAAAAGAATCTAAGTCTAGGGGTATTTTTATCATGATTCTATCGTTACAACTTTCTTTGCACTACTAGAAATTTCCTTCATGTCCAATATCCATTTCTAAATTTTATTCTTGCATGGAATCCCCACAAATTTATTCACATGATTATTTACTTGTGTTTTCATTCATTCATTCCTTTTGAAAACCTCGATGGTAATTTGAATCACCCTCCATCCCCTATAAAGTAAATTTTATTGCATCCTTGTGAAATTTTGAGCCAAATTTATATATTTCCCCCACATCATGGCATCACCTCTTCTCTTACAAAAGGATCCTCACACCTTCATTCATTTGTATTCCTTTATTCCCTCAATTGGTGGGTCTTGATTGGGATTTGGATGTTCCTCTTTCCTCTCATCCTTTTATCCACTTCCACTCCCAATCCTTACAAACCTTTATTTCCTCCTACCTCTCTTCCCACCTTTGTATAATTTTTATGTTCATCTAGACATATCCCATTACCTTATACCCCTAGACCTTGCTTTTATTCTTGTGATTCTTCCATTTCTTCCCTTTTGTGGGATTCTCAAACACATCTAGATATTGGGACCTCCTTCCTAATATTCACTTCCATCATCCACTTCCACACTATTTTTTCCAAGAACTCTAAGGCCTTTTCATTGCTTATTATTTATATGTGGACTTCAGCATGACTTCTATATATCTTTCCTTCCACTTGGGAATCACACTTTGGCGTTCAATCTTACAACTTATTTTTATTTCATCCCTTCATTTCACCCATTTTGTATATTTTTGTAGTGATTAAAAGCTTCCATTCATTCATCTAGTTCTAGTATCTAGTCTTTACCTGAAAATCTACATCCCTTTCCCACATGTGCAATTCCTCCTTGGATTTATTCAAATATTTCATGTCACCTCCTAATCACAACAACCACTTCTAGATCTACTCAAAATTGCTATTTTAATATTAAATTTGACTATAAGAACTACTAGGTCAATCTTTTGCACCCAAAAAAATGCACTTATCCCAAGGGTGCAGTCTCTAGGCTATCATATGTAGATTTCATCCATTCCATCTCTAGGCTATCATTTTGACATATTTCATAGGATCTCAACTTGTTCAATATGTTGCATTAATGGTATCCATCTCCTAGTTGATTTTTTGCAAGATTTCAATTACCAAAATGAGTGCTATAAATATCAATTCATTTCTCATTCAAAAATTTGGTCATTATTTCATTTTCATGCAATTAGAATACTAAGAATGATCTAGGGTTTCAATTGTTGTATGTCTAGTCACTATTAGAGCAAATCGTCTTGTAAATCATGAAGAGGTAGCTATTCTATAGAAGATATATATAATTGGATGTCTCCTTGGCTATTTTTCTATCTTAAAGAAGAATTTTTGACCAATGAAGTCTGACATGTTCTTCTTATCTTATGGATTTCTCTTTCCATATTTGTTGGTGTGAATGCAATATTGATTTGATAAGTGTTATAACACTTTAATGCATTTCTTATGTTATGTATAATAGTATTTCCAATATTGCACATGGATTTCTAGAAGTTTTGGGAGGGATTATTAAGTATTTTAGTTTTAAATATCATCTCTTTTGTTATTTCTTCTTGGTTAGATGGGACTCTATAACCCAATATACGACACATTCTTGAAATATTTGACCCTCCATCTATCTTAAATAAGAACAATATCATTAACCAATATCTTAGGAGTAGGAATTAGTTCATATGCACTTCATGCTTTACTAATTTACTTAGTGAAAATATTTGAAGTAAGCCATAAAAAAATTCATCTTTTTTCTTCATCTTAGAGAATAATGTATTACATATCTTCATCATCTTAATAGAGGTTATACTTTTATAAGGTTATTCCATGGTCTAATGATATATTTTCAGACCAAGTGTACACTAGATACTACTCTAACTTTATTAGTTTTCATATCTTTAGTTATCACTAAATCTTGTTAAATATTACCTCTAGGAACACCCTCTTGGGTGTATGCTCTCATTAATTGACTTGTCATCTCTTAGTATTTATTAATGAGATGATCCATCCACCTTCAAGAATGGAATATCCCTAGCCTTGAAGTGGATTGATTCCTCTAGAAGTGTGAGTAGTGATTTCTGGACCAAAAATGTAGCTTTAGTATTCTCTTAGCACTTGACATCATCAATTATAGTTTATTTGGTTGACTATTCTTGGGCCTAAATTGACCCATTTTCTTGGCGCATTCTTTATCAAGGACTTTCATTTGGTTCTCGTTTAACTTATCTAGGATTTCTTAATCCCAATTGTCCATGTTATTGATAGTTTGAGACTCTCAAGCATCTATGTTGTTTTCACCAAAGCCTAGGAAGCTTGGAATTAGGTTCATGATTTATTTAGGCCTTCTAGGCCTGAGATTTTTGTATAGAATATAATTTTGTAAGGGGACTCGTGTTGACTCCATTTCAAGTATACCCATATTTGACATGATTTTAGGGTGAAAATTTTCTTTAGCTTTTGAAAAGATAGAAATGTAGCTCTTTTTTTAGGATGTTCAGTTGATGTTCATTTTTCTTTGCATACCAAAGGAATGATTTAATCTAATGTTCTTATGTAGACTTGGGTGTAAGCTAGTAAAGCTACACTTGAAATGGGATATTTATAGGAAATTTTGGATCATGAAGGTATTTCTCCATGCACTATTGCCAAATTCTTTCCCCCTCTCTCTTCTCCTCCTCAAGGGTGCCAATGAGGTAGAAGAGATCATGAATCCTAGTCTTATGACCTTAATTCTTATGGCAACCTTTTACCTCTTCTCATGTGAATGACGCTCCTCTTTAGCTAGAGACTAACCATTTCTCATGAGAAATGCACAAAGGAACATCTAGCTTAAGAGGAATAATGACCACATTACCATAAATCAATCAATAATACATGTACCCAATGGGAGTGTGAACATTAGAACAATAATCACATAATTTTGGGGACAAAATATTTATGCCACATAGTACTATTTTTTATCAATTATATTCCCCAAAATTTATTCATTATTCTTATTAGTAACTTTTACATATCATTATCATATAGGGAGTAGAGAGAAGAGATGTTAAGGATGAGAAAGTTAAATTTTACAAAGGGAATCTCCCTTGAGAGTTAACCTCACACTTTACACTAGAGTTAACTAGATATATTTTTACTAAGCCTAATGCTCATATTTTAGTGATTAACTATTTTTTAGAAGTTTGATTATAAACATAATTAATATTGATAAATAATCAAACTAAAATTAATAAAAATAAATAAACTAGTAAAAATATTTTAAAATAGAGAAACAAAGAAAACTTGTTGATTATTAAATGAAAAAAGTGCAAATACTAAAGAATGTGTTGTCATCCAATCTAAAAACAAACTAAAACCACAATTTGGTTTGGAAAATATACCTTCACGCACAAAACATGAAACAAAAAAATTAAAGCACAAAGGAATTACAAATACACACATAAATTTGACAAATATGTTTAAATATGAAGATAAAATAAATTAAAAATACACAAACCAAGAATTTTCTTGAATAGCCTATTGAAAAACCTATGAATAAGCAACATAAAGGACCACAACCATCTATATTTAAAAGTAAAGAAAAATTGTTCATAACATCTACACATATTTTTAAAACTTATGAGGAATGGTATTAATGATAATTGAGTTAAATAATCAAGAAACTATAAAGATAACTCATAATATTGTGCAATTCTAGCATCCTTAGTCTTATATTGACCTTAATCTATCTAGCTAATTATTGTGAATCACCATGATATATAGGAAGAGTAATCAAAGGTAAAACATCATGGAAGGAGGAAGGAACATTAAAATAAATAATATAATGACATGAGGGTGAAATCACAATACTGTGTCTCACTTTTTTCTCAAGATGGACATTTTCATCAACATTTTTAACTGAATCTTCATCTTCTGAGATCTATAGTAGCTAAACCCATTAAGAATTTGAAGATGATGTGAACTAGTGATTTGTGGAAATTTGTGTGTAGATTCTAAATATTATTTTTTTCATTTTTTTTGAAATAAATCATGAATCTTTCAACATATCCTTTAATAACTAGTTTTAGACAAAAAACAACATTTTCAAAAAGTAACATTTGTGTCGTACAACATAAATTTTTTTCTATAAAGGATTAAATTCTAATTTTTGAAATATAGATTCTCAACATCAATATCTAGGGAAAGGACATTTTTTCATATTATTTTGTTGCATATTTTTTTTAATTAATTTTTGAAGTCATTGTAACTATAATTTGGACATTGCCAATAAGTTGGTTTCCTACTCTGCATACTCTCTGGAGGACAAAACTGAGAACCCTAGAGCTAGTAGAAACTTTGTCTCAACCCCTCCTGCCTCTTTCAAAGATGATGGTACTAGATATCCCAGCTCCCCTAACCTAGATGATTTTAACCTCATTTTAGACTGGGATCAGTCTGGAGATATCCTTGCCTCAGCTAGAAGTGGCGTTGGTGATATTTTCAGGGTTTTTAAATGGGCCTATCAAGAAATTAATGATCTTAATCTCAAAAATAGGGTTCTAAATAGCAAGTTGGAGGAACTGGAATTGAAGTTGTCTGCTCTGAGCAATGAAGAAGGAAAATGGAAAAAGAACAATACTGGAATGAGAGATGATGACATTGAGGACAAGTATAAGACTCTGGAAGCTGAAATTATTAAAATAAAAAACAACATGAAAACTGTTGTGGAACAAAACCATAGAATGGCAAGGCACAATTCCATTATCATCAATGCAATGTCTGAAAAGTTGGAAAAGTCGCAACAGGGCTCGCTAATTGTTGATCTGGAAGAGGACAAGGATAAAAGCAAAAATGAGGACCAAGGAATATTAAAGAGGACCTGTGCCAACCTTAAGAGGAAAGTGCCTCCTACTACCCAGATGGTCCAGATCTTAAAGAGGGGTGTTCAGGAAATGAACGACATGGAAGTTGAGACTGCGGAAACATTAAAGTCCCAAGTTTAGTTGCTGCTGGTATTTTGTCTAGTCTTTTTGGGTCTTTTCTGTGGCCCTTGCTAGCTTTTTTGGTGGTTGTGGCTTTGTCAGTTTGTTATCCTCTCTACAGCCTCTCTGTTTATGGGGTCTTTGACGATCTTTTCTTTTGTTTGTAAAATTTGTGGTTTTGGGTCCTTGTAAAACCCATTTTTTCCTCTTTCAAAAACTATAATTTGGACATACGTGTGCGTCGTACAACCTAAATTTTTACGTATTTATCAAAATCTAATTTTTCTTATTTGGGTGAAACAAGGACATCAATACCTAGGAAATGGGTATTTTTTGATTTTTTTTTTACAATGGTTTACTATTTTTCCACCTCTGCACAACAAAGAGATTGATGTTGAGAGAAAAACCTATGTTTAGTAAAAATTAAAAATTAAATACATGATAAAATGAAAATATATCAAACCTATACTTGATGGAAAGCTCATTTTGAGGGATACAATATTGAAAAATATAATTTTTTAAATTATGTTATTTAATCCCTCAAAAGGTAAAGAAAAAGTAGTTTTTTTCTAGCATTTTGATAGGTGCGAAGGAGACTCCATTGTGGGTATGATTTAATACTAAAGAGGTTCTATCCAAGGGGGTTTGATCTAAGGGGGTCTTATCTATCCCTTTTTAATTAAAACCCTTTGGATGGAGCCTCTCAAGACTTAAATCATTAGTTTTTTTCTAAAAAAAGTGATTTCAAGAAAAAAATCAGCACGTCCCAAAAGTGACACAGTATTGTGATTTCACCTGTGAATGACTCCTAAAGGAACTCAAAGATATAGCCAATAGAAGAATAAAAAAGAAGCACTAGTATACATCACTCTAAGCCATTTACAATGATACAAATACAAGTAAAGATGGAATAACATATCATAGCACAATAAAGCATTGAATCACACATAGATAGCTAATGATCTAACATGATATAAATATAAATGAAATATTCCATCAAAGAATCATATATTGTACACATTATAACACAACCTAGTTAAGGTTTTAAAACATATATGCATTATGAAAATAATATGTAACTAATAAGGAATTCTAGACAAAATTTCATATGACAAATCAACATAAAAATATAATCATTTTCTATGATGTAATTATGACGGAGATAAGAATCATCATCAAAGTGTAAAAAAGTGATCCATGATAAAATTCATATATGATATGAGATAAGATAAATAAAAAAATAGATATATTTGAAAATTAAATATCAAACATTAAATCCAAAGAGTGGGAGGGTAAGGATAAAAAATCTATTAAACAATGAAAATGTAAATCATAATCAAAGTAGAACACTGAAATATAATGACATATCTAAACCCATATGAAATGAAGACATATTAATAAGAAACATCATATTTGAAATCATAATGGAAAAATAATAAACCTTAAGGACAAAACCCAAGGGGTGTAAGAGAGTTGGGTTTAGCATTTTATGTTTTAAAAATAAATGCTTTCACTATACTTTCCCTTGGAATAATTAATTCATATTAACATGCTAGAATTTTAGAGCTATTACTAGTAACTAATAATGCAATAAATAATATAATTAATGTTGAAAATAGATAAATAAAATGTACTTAGCTCAATTATTAAAGATGTCATGAATTAATTTAACTTCATACCAAGAAACTTGGATCTATTAGATGCCAACATTATAATACTATTTATTTCTTGATTGTTAGGTTCAAGATAGCTCTAGGAAAATTTACTGTCAACAATTCACTGAGGGAAAGTTCACCATCAATAATTCACTGCCAGCAGCAATTCACCGCCATGGAAAATCAACCGCCAAAAATTCATGCAATTAATTTTTTGCATAGTGAATTGTCATGGCGGTGAATTGTTGGTGGTGAATTTTCTGTTGGTGAATTGCTAACGGTGAATTTTCCGTATGTTGTTCAAGACAATGCTTGTGGATTTGAACTCCATATGTTTAGAAGGGAATTACACACCTACATAAATGAACTTTACACATAACACGTATATCTTAATTTTACTTATGGAAATGATTTGGGATGAATTATGTTGACTAGAAAAGGTTCACCTTGGATTGATATATCCTCATCTAGGAAAGTGATATTGAGAAATATGGTTTGGAAACTTGCTAGACAAGGATTTGTCCTCCTTTGGTCAAGCCCATAGGTAGGTCGATTCAATGGTAATGGAAGAAATATTGAAAACAACATATAGCCATGAACTATGTTTTTGATATTGATAAGACACGAGAAAGGGTCCAGACCCATTACATAAAGCGGCCAAAAAGACAAGAGAGGGGAGTCTCATGAGAGATGAGACTATTAATCAAAACAAACAAGAGAGACAAAACAAAGAACACCAAAAAGAACACTAGTCATGGAATATGTTCCTAAGATGTTTATGTAATATTGATATCACAATTTTTTTCTTTTCGTTGCATAAATGTGCTAAAGTCAAGTTCTATCCTTATATAAATTCTAGGTAATTGAAATGAATCAAGATTATTTCTTTAAATACACCATCCGAATATACAATTTGAAATAATCCATATTTTAGTTAGATGGTAGTAGGTAGTAAGAAAGGGGGACATGTAATCAATTTAAGAACTTCATATTTTAAAGTGTGAGATTCAAATCTATGCATGTGGAATTCTTTAATTTAAGAAATCAATCCAATTTCATAAGATATATAGAAATAGTGTGCTCGTGACACTAGTAAAAAAACTAATTCTAACTACTGCATTGCCTATGGAAGCTTTAGGATATCCTCAATGCAGATGATGCCTAAATACTATAATGGACGCTGTCCCCCAGCGAATATAGTTAGTATTGGCATATCCCAAACTCTTCTTTTTTAAATTTCTTGGTAATGAGAATAAGCCGTCACCAATTCTGGAATATGTGTGGAGTGATGTAACAGATGAGCTAAACTCTTTATTGCTTCTCTTTTCAGAATATTCAAAGATTTCAGATGAACGGTTGGTCATTGTCTCTCACTGTTCAACTTGGGATTTTCCTTTCGTGGCATCTTCCTTCTTCATGTTCAATGGTGGAGGATTTTAATTGTGTGTCGCATTCATTCGACTTCATTGTCAAACAGAATCAGATTGCCTTTACTATTTTTGGGTTGGAGATGAATGAGCACCGTCTCCACTTTAGATTGTACTTTTCTATTCATCTTTATCGATCAAGTTCTAACAGACTTTGAAAACAAATTGATCTGTGATTGGGTTAATCCTACAAATGTGGCCTTCATCCCTATAGATGTGGCCTTGTAGTTATGTGGGTCCCCATATTGACAAAAATAAAATAAAATCACAGCTTGCAACTTCTTGGGGTCAGCCTAGAGCAAGATATAGAAAGGCTATAGGAAACCAGTCCATGGTCCAAGTGGTTATTATTGTGGATTAAGAGGAAGAACATGTGGAGGTCACCTTTGCCTTGTCTCTTTAGCAAGTTGTTCACCTCTTGCAATTTTAAATTGATAGTTGAGAGCATTTAGTTGGTTGAGAATCAATGGAGGGATAGGGGTGTAGGTAAATAACAAGTCTTATAATCTACTTCAACTCAATCTATTAAAGAAATCTAAAATGAAGCATTTTAGAGCTATATTTGAATAATTTCAACAACATTAGTTTATTCTCATGGGTATATTTATTATAGCTTGACATACATGTAAAAAATTTGGTGTAAAGGTATACAATTCATCATAAAGGCATATTAGAAATCTAAAGATCTTACAACTTTTAACTAATATATATTTTCTAATCTAATGATGATAAAAAAATTTAGACAATTGTATGCGTAGATATATACATTCATCTATAACAAACCTAACTCTATCTTCAAGTGATTGGGGATCATCTATCATTTTTGCACATTCTTCTACTCAATCTCCAAGTGATTGGGACCATCTCTCATTTTTGCACATTCTTCTAGATTCACAATGATATATTTAAGGGGATTAAAAACCTTGGATTATAAGGGACATGTTATATTGTTATCCTAGATACAAGGGAATGGTTAATATTGTCCCAAAGATATGACATATAATTGAAAAAAATTAAATTAAATTTGAAATTAAGCTAAATAACCCATAATAGGTTGTAACCCCAAGTAACAAATCTCTATACTCTTGATCCAAGAAAGTAAGGATGAAACATGAACCACATAAGCCCATGGTGTAGGACAAGATAAACCAATATTCACTATTAAAAATACTTGTGAGATTTAAGTGTGGCATAACTCCCTCAACCGAATCTTAGTGTGCCAAAACTTAACCTTCCATAAATCATTTAGATCACACCCAAGGAAACACATATTCCAACTCATGATGCCCTAATATAAATTTGAAAACTAGAGAAAATAGTGAGAATAAAGTAGAAGAAAGAAACATATTATTTTAGTTGATGCAAGATTTTTTATGAGTTGGGGATGCCCCTACATTAGACAACCTAGACAGGAAATATATGTTCTTAGTGCTCACAAATAAGGTTTGAGTGGTAGGACCACTCTCTCAATTGCCAACCTAGCCTTGATGCACCCATCATGCAAAGCTAAACTTGATGTTATTAGTTAGCATTTCTAATTGTTTAACTAATATTTGACTTCCATAGTAGGCTTTCTTTGTTGCCACAACTACCAATAACCATGACTTCATCTCTTCATACATAGTTTCCAATATTTGTCTTCTTTCAACCTTCTTAGAAATCATTCTATATTTGGCCCCAAACCATCTTAATGGATTAACTTTAGGTGCACTTTAGGTACTACATCCTCCATTTTATGAAAAAAAAATCTATACAACTTTAGAATCCTCCCTTGGTATGGAGTTCTACCTCTAGCCTCATCTCCCTTTGAGCATTGTGAGCATGCTCTCCAAGTTACTATCAAAATTTTCTCATTGATTAATCTAATTTCTTTTGTAAATAGTACCAAAAATGTTTGGAAATTGTAGTCTCTTTTCTTACTACTAAGATAATATTTTTTCTTCTTTCCTTCATCAATATTTTTTCTAGATAATCTCATGTTGCTTTAGCCCATTCATTCTTTAATATTCACAATATGTTGGTTTCTTAAGGTAACATTTGTTTATCGTTCTCTTGCTATTCCAACCAACTTTAGTTTCATCTTGATCCTCTTGATCATGACTTCTCAATTGAGATGGATTTTTCATGTTTACTTCATTTTCTAATTTGACATCAATTACTAGTCGTAACATAACTTTCACTACCACACATCCTTCCATGTCATATGCCATAGTTGTAGCCTCCATCTCCCCTTCTTTCATGTTTGCTTAGGATATCATAGAGTTCAACATCACTTGTGGCTTGACCTCATATTCTTCCTATAAATTATTCAATTGATTCAACATGCATCACTTTATATCCTTCACCAAAGTACAAGTGTTGACCTACCCATCATGTTCATGCTCCTTGTCAAATTGTTATGGAATCTCTATGAGAACATGAAAAATATCCATTGGAATGGTATCCTAATCCATCTTACCCTTATAGGTATTGATGATGAACTCCACATTACTCTACTCCTTTACCAAGAGGCGATGTCATCTTTGTGACTAGGACACCTGGTAAATATTTGGATGAACCATCCTCCTTAGCCCTAATTTTTCCACCATCTCTTCCAATATAAATTTATTAGTGTTTTTCTATTATCACTTTGATACATTTACCTATGGCCTTCCAACTCATGCAAACCAAACTCCACTATTGTGCAAGTTCCTTATCCTCTTTGGGAAACCTTTACAACACTCACCTCATAGTTATTGACTCAATCTATTCTATTTCCTCTACATCACTTGTTAATCCAACTTACTCCTCATTAGTTGACATAGCAACATGTGTTCCATTTTCCTTCCTTTTGTTGACAAAATTTTTCAATTGTTAACACTTAAAAGCTTAGAATCCTTACTCCTTGCACTAAAGGTAGGTGTTATGAAAGCCTCGTCCTCAAATTTTAGTTCCACTATGATTCTTACCTAGGATTGCACTATCACATGTATTAATGGTTGAATTGGGGGGACTTTTCCCTTTTTCTCCTCTATGTTTTTGATTCTTCTCAACTCTTGATCCACCTCTTCCTCCACATATACCACCTCCCCCCCAACATTTTTCTATTGCCATCTCTTTTGACTTTTGCAAATATGAGTATGCTCTTTAATGGTGCACACTCACAAAATACTCAACTCCTCTTATAAACCAAGCTATATGCTATTGATATATAACCCTACTTCATCTTGGTCTAGATCTTGATTTATAGATCTAATAGTTATCTTGTAAAAATATTTAGTGTACTTCACACTACCCTCTCACTACTACAAGTTTTGTAATTTTTTAGTGGATCTAATTGGTAATCCCTAGAAAACAATTTACCCTTCAAATTAGTGACCATTTGATCCCAATAGGTGGTCTTATCCTTTCCATCATCTAAGTTTGTATCCCCTTCCATAATGTGACACATTCCATCAACATCCTTTGGGAAATTCTAATCCTATGTGGATTAATAATGTCTTCAAATTAGAATAACTCTTTCATCTATGTAACAACCCCGGTGTTCTACTCAGTAAAATTTCCATCATTTCACACTAAGTGAAAATTATATGATGCCATGACATAGAAATAAAAAAATTTCTTCCTATAATGTAAATTTCATGCATCATTAAAACAACACTATTTCCAAACTTTCATTGAATTCCATTGTAATTTCACAAATCTTCCAAATACATAGATATCATATTGAATGAACTCAAGTATAACATTCATGATTACATCATTCCATATAATGGGAACATGATAGGCACATAGCTCCTCTAAGCTTTGTCTAGCAATAGCTATACAAATTGGTCCTAATGTCCCCACATCGGTGCATACATTCTAAATTTCCTTGCTCGTTGGTGCAAAAATTCTAGTTGTCCCTGATACTGGCATACACATCCACAAACCATGGCCACCAATTGGTGAGGAGAAGCATCACTCAAGCGCTTTTTCACCAACTACGGACTCATATGCAGTCCCCCGCACATCTATCAAATATAGATTTCCCTACACTTTGATGAAGAGATTGGTTGGTAAACCTCATATCCATAGCCTATTTGAGCTTAGTGTTGTGTCCTACATGACTAGAACTTGTAAACCCACAATTTGGAACTAGCATGTAATACTAGATCACAACAAATTTGACAATGTAATCAATGGAATTTACACTACTTTGACCAAAGTGTTCTCACTCAGTATAATCGAGTGAAGGTCATTCTATTCACATACACTTCTGCAAAATTAGTTTGGATCTTGACCATTCATATGCTATGTTTAGGTAATTTCCTTCCCTAGGTAATCCTTAACCTTAGAAATAACCTATTTCCCTTTCCAAAACTCTATGATATCTTATGGATATTCCCATCCTTGGTATAAGCTTTCCTAGTCCATGAGTTAACTAAACATAGACAAGCCATTCTCTACAAAAGACAATCTAGTTCCAAGTATAACTTATAATCTAGAGTATGGCTATATAAGCTTCTACTATTCATAGATTAATTATTCATAAATAACCGACTCCAATCAATAATATATCAACTAATAAGTGGTTCTCATCAAGAGAAAAGCCACATCAGTGATTGACCTCAATCGAAGAATAATCATAGCAATGGATGCTTCCCTTTGAGAGTGTACCCCTTTTAATAAAAGAGCTAATCAAAGTAGATTATTGTCAACAATATAAATTCATTTCAAGAGTGTAAAGTAATTAACCAAGTAGCTACTTTATCTCACTAGGTATCTCACCTATGTTTCCAATCATATAGAATTCCATAAGCTCAAGTGATTTACACTTCCACATGGGTGAATCTCAATCTCAATATTCCCTTTCCAATCTTAGGTTAAACAATCCTAGGAGTAGACACTAGTTATCTAAGTTAAATCAATAACTTAGCTAAGAGTAACACATATGCCACTCATGTTCAATCATATCTAGTATATAAAACTGAAAAGAGGAAAATAGAGGGGGTCTCTTTCACTTCTAGGGTTTTGGACCTAAAAGGAGAGAGGCTATTTCCTTACTCTTCACTCAAGAAAAAACCCTTGAGATATCAATACAAAGGAGATTGAGGTCTTACAAAGGGTTGTCCTAGGGGCTGATTGTAAAATAATGAGGGGTTCACCACCAAGTGTAAACTTAGAAAAGACAATGAAATGGAAAACACATTGTGAAACACAAAATGACTAAGAAAGATGAATAAAATGTAACAAAAAGATATGAAATTGAAAGTGTGCACTTGAAAGACTAAAGAAGGCAGAATGGATGTCTGGATCATTGAAAAATCTACTGTTGATTTTGACTGGGACTCATTCGCCAAGCTGGGCAAATCAATCTAGTTTCCAAGAAAATGTGTAGGAACACTTGTTTCATCCAAAAGGGTATCCAGATCTATAAAAATATTTGTTAGGCCTATACAATGGTACTCATTTTCCAATAGTGGTTAATTAGTCCACTCTGCTTTAAAAGAAGTTATGAACTGGATTTTGTGCCTCCCGGTCCGTTCTACTCTTTTTGACTAGTTTCTAAACCTGATGACAACTTTGACAACTTTTCTCCAACTTTGCTTCTTGAAAAATCTACAACCTAGCCTTGCAAATCACACACAAGAAGAAGGAAGAATGTTGTGGGGGTTAGGGAATAGGGGTTTTCCTTAGTCAAACCCCTTGTTGGTAATTAAACCTTGAAATGAAAACAAATATGAAAGGAGAATGATGAATGAGAAAATAGTAATGTTGCAACTCACCAAACCCTTGCAATAAGGTGCTACAAATATGCTTGAAATGGCTGCAATGGATGTGGTTCTTGAATCTTTCTTGAATGATGTTGATCTTGCTTAAAACACTGGCCTAGATCATGAACTCTACATCACAATTGTTAGCACAATAACAAACATGAAGAATACAATCTTTAACATGATGATTAGCACTTGAAGAATTCTCTTGAATGCTTGATAATCTACTCTTGAAATGCCTTGAATGCTTGTAAAATTTTATAGGTGTGAATATGAGTGAAAGAACCTTGTATTTATACTTAATTATACAAGAATTCTCAAAATTACAACATTACAAGCCAACATCAGATCTAGGAGAATAAAATCTTGCCAGAAATTTGAATTAAATTTGAATTTTGGTCACACATGACTCATTCACCCAAGGTGGTGAATGAGTTCCATCAGACATAATGTATGGGACCAAAAATGAGAAGTGCTTAGAAACGTATAAAAACTGGTTTAAGGCAAAAAGATCCAGGTGTGACCCATTCACCCAAGGTGGTGAATGAGTCCCAAACACTAAATCTGGGCAACACAAGCTAGGAACACTTGAATTATGATTGGTTACTGATTGGTGTCGGGATTATCCTTGAAAAGATGCAATAAATGAGGCTTGTGGATGAAAAATAGGGTCAATTAAAGCATAAGAAAAACCAATTATTAATGACAAGCCTAGAGAAGTGTGAAAGTATGTTACAACACTCCAAATAAGGAAAGATTAATGTTGATTATGATTAAAATTATATTTATTATGCTTAGTTAATTGAAAAAACCCTAGAAAAGTGTGAAAGTGTGTTACAACACTTCACAACACTTTAACAAGGCACCATTAAATTCCATTAGTTCACAAGCACCTAAGACCTTTAATGTGAATGTTTTATCCACATTACAACTCTAAATCAAGGCAAAATTAAGCCAAAATCCACAAGGAGAACCCAAACGAGTGCAAAAATGTCAAAGGGCCTTTTTTTGACACTACAAATACCTATGTTAAACACCAATCTCCTATTATGGAGTACATACAAGCACATCATAAAAAAAACATTAAATATTCTATTCCCTTTTCAATGACATTCTAAATTCTCTAAGTGCAAGTGCTTGGAAAAGACAATTCAAGCATAGATGGAGAACAATCTTTCATAAATAAAATACCAAAGAGGAATATCCTCATGCATGTTATCGCTTATCCAATCAATTGACAACAATGCAACTTCTCCAAACAACAACTAGCTTGACTATAGCTTGTCAAGAAACATCCCAATGAACTTCTAACTCTCAATTTGATAGATTACTTCACTCAAAAAGAAACTATTGCTCTTAGTATGATAGAATTCTCTCTCTCTCTCACACAAGTAAAACTAAGGATAAGCTGAAAATAATGCAGAGTAAAGGCTTACAAGAAGAATGTGTCCTCTCAAATGAAATTTCTCTTCTATTTATACAACATGGGGCTACACATCCTATAGTTTAGGAATGGACATGGATAGCAAACACCATGCAAAGATACACATATATCACAGCAAAAAGGTGGAAACTATGTAAGCTCATACTCAACAAAATATCTACATATCGACCTTGCTAGATTGACAACAAATAGAGACTTATTCAAATCCGCACATGGATAATTCGAATTATCTCCAACAATAGATATCTACAGCAAACGGGTTTCTATAGGTGGCGCCAAAGCTTCCACACTCCTCTCAATGATGGCATGGTTTCCATGCAATTAGAAACATTCAATAACCAATTTGCAACACCATTCTTTTATCGACTAAGTCTAGGTGTGAGTCGACTCAAAAAATTATTTGCTTTGACAAATTCATCGACCAGTCACTTAATTTTCTTAACAAATGTTGGTTTAAGCTCATAGACATGGCATTTTAAGTTTTACCAAGTCAAAGAGTATCTTATAATAGGCGTTGACTAATTCTCCACCATGCATCGATATAATGCAACAATCTTTAAAAATGAAATATATGTGTTCCATAAAGCGTGACATCAAGAGTAAAACTCAGCTTCTCTAAACACAGTCATAAGCAATATATAATCAGCCTCAAAATTTGACTGGTCATAGACTAGTAATCAATCACATCTAATTGAATCGACCTCCATTTACTAACAAGTGAAAACAACATTCAATATTACTCCAACTATGCGCAACCTCTCAAAGCCATGGAGTAAGTCTTATGTGATATATGGAAATGCTTTAATCATTTAGACTAAGTTCCCACACACTGACTTTAAAGCTTATATTTAGTTCACAAAGATATCATTGTGTATTGTATTTTGAGAACATTCACATTTCCATGTTTTGCACAACCTCTAAGACTTCACAATATCTTTTATTCTCCAATGTATGTCATGGCTGCAACCTACTATATAATCACGTTGCCTCTTTTCAATTCCATTTTTTTTCTTCTTAAAGATTTGGTCGAGGTCTTGTAACATGTTTCATACTACCTTGAACCTATTTTCAAAAGCATTATCACATCAGATGTATATATATAATAATATACATATAATGTTTCCATTATATTATATATGCATTATTAAATATATGTTTATGATATCATTCCTTATATTATCTACTCTATATTTATATATATATATATATATATATATTCTTATCCTTGTAATATACACCCATTCCATAATTGGATGTATAACTCTTTGATCATATTCTGTAGATAATACGTGTATATATTTATACACATATACTCATATACATATATATATAAAAATATATACACTTCTTTGATAAGCATTAATGCTTTCGAGTGTATTTGTATATATATACAAGCACATACATTATATAGCAATATGATATTCAAGTAATCCATTCAATATTGAATGATTATGAACATGTGACCTCATTCACAATAACATCATAGTAATATCTATGTACATAAGTATATACAAAATGCATAGTAACTACGTTTCATTGATTGATCTATATATATCAGATATATACATATATATACATACGTACGTGCATGGTATAAGTCCACTTGATTCCCTTATGAAAATGATGCACTTGTTCATGGGTTATCGTTTATACTTGCACACACATATATTCAATATATATATGTCTAATCATCTATTAAAACATGTAAGGAAGAATCCACACATATCAAGCATAGTAACATAACCTGAAGAACTCCTAAGTTCCAAACAAATAAACATCATCCAAGCATGCATTCAATAGTAATCAAGACTCCTACTAATGCAAACATATCAAACTAAGGATGAATTACCAATTCCCAACTCAATGACTAGAATCAACCTTTCTACTGTGAGTATGTGTATAAGCTCAAATAGGTTACGCTATTGGTTATCCAACCAATCACTTCTCCTGAGTGATACTTCCCCTCCACCTAGAGGAATGAACTTGTCCTTGCAACCATCTCAACACACTTGCAATGGTAATTAGATGTTCACCATAAATCCATATGCATCATAACTTAAGAATATTCATAAAGCAATAAATGTAAACATATTTATTCTTCAAAGTTGTATTAAGCATTTACCAATACTTTCACATAATACCTATTCCATTATTCTATTCTTTAAGAAAGCATATCAATCTCATGACTGCATTTACCATAAGGTAAAAGTAAATTAGTAATAATAGGACGAAATGTAACAATCTAAATGATATAACCAATTAATTCCTCTATATCTAAGGATCTAGTGAAACACAAAACATCCATACATTTCCCTCAATCAATATTATATATAGCTCCAATGACCTCTCTTCTCTAGTGTTAGTATTAGTAGGCTTCTTACACCCTACTCTTCTTTGTCCTTTCCTTTCTTCTATTTCAAACCACTAGCATCATCCTATTAGAGAAATTACCTCCTTCAAACTACTTCAATTGCATCCTTCCTCCATTACAACAACTTCATCTAGTTTCCCCACCACATTGGCAATACCAAACTCACCCACACCAACAACTCTTCTAGGTGGAATTATCAATGGTGGGTTAACAATATTTATGGGTGCAACTACAAATGACACCACACATAGATCAAGCTATCTAGATATATGGGATTATTTTCAACCATGAGGTGTTCCTTGCTTGATATTAAATTAATCCTAAAATAACTATCTAATTATTTTTATTTAATTATTTTATCCCAAAAAATATTTTAAAATTTTATCTTTTAAATTTTCAATTAATTTAGACATAAATTTTAATGCATTATAAAAATATATTTAAAGAATTAACAACTCCCATTGATTAAAATATTAATACATTTAACTTGTTTTAAATAACATGCAATCTCTATGAACTATTAACAATAAATAATAATGTTAAAACAATTTCAAATAAATATCTAAATACTCATGTAATCTTAATATAAAAAT
Organism: Sequoia sempervirens; assembly: GCA_007258455.2. NCBI lineage: Eukaryota > Viridiplantae > Streptophyta > Pinopsida > Cupressales > Cupressaceae > Sequoia > Sequoia sempervirens. The sequence continues at coordinate 186,835,587 of VDFB02281492.1, forward strand.
TAATTAAAAATTAAAAAATAATGCTAATTACAAATTGTTCCTATTCATTTTTTTACAATGAAAATAATAATTCTTTATTATTAATATAAATAAGTAATTATAAATTTTAAAAATTCAAAAATAAAATAAAATCTCTTTTGTATTTGAAGTGATCAAAGTTATTCCATTCATAATGCATGTCTACCATCAACCATAATGAGAGGAAAATGAACAACAAAACAAATCCCCACATCCATTGAAAGGAGTTCAAAATAAACAATGCAATGTGTTGATTTATGCCCACAAGGTTGGATTCCATTTTTGAAAGCTTACAATATATTTAAAACTCAATTAGGTTTAATTCCAAACAAAAACCTTTTCATAAATGAGTGTGTGTGGAGGTTACAATGTATTTAAACCTCCTCACATTGTTCATCAATTACGTTTAATTTCAAACAAAAACCATTTTTCAATAAAAAATGTTTGTATCAAAATGTATGGAAAAATCATGGGTAAAATTATTTTCATATCCCATTTGACCATATCATATAATGATTTTTTATCAAATGAAAATAGAAGCGTGTTGATAAACTCATTAACAATAGGTTGGCGATTTTAAGCATCATGCAATTGGATTGAGATAATGGAAGTGTGTCAATAAGAAAGAAAAAGGAGAATAATAGAACTAATGATGAAGGATGTCAATAAGATTTGGAAGGAGAACCAAATTTGTCAAAGGACGAAGAGGCTGTCTTAAAACAAAAGTTGTAAGTGGAGTATTTAGAGGCATATAATAGTCACCTTTAATCGATAGAAACAACCAAAATCAATTTAAAAGAGTATTCATAAGTGGTATTCAAAGGATGAAGAGGATTATAGACAAAAATAACTAAAACTAAATTTGATGCAGGAGCATCGTGCTCCACCTCCCCTTTGGCCGACGTTGTTCCCTTGTCGATAGAACTTGGCTTATTGGCTAGAGGATGATGCTCATTTTAGCAATGGAACAATTGTGTTGGTAGATTGGAGTTACATCATTGTGAGATTTGGATTTCAACAGGACCATGTTTCGCTTCGAAGTGATGACCCGATGTCAGTTGTGTAATGGGTTGCATTGGAGTTTTGTTGACAAGAGTGTTTCATATCAACGAGATAATAGTCTTTGTCCCAGCGAGGGGGCGATATTGGTGTGTTGATGTGTTATTGGTGGGACTCAAGTTGGGTTCTCTTTGATGGAATGATGGACAGAGTGTAAGGTGAACATTGATGAGAAGTAGGTGTATCGATGGGAGATGGTATCCTCAATACAACGATAAGGAGGCAATGATGAAGGGTTGGTTGAATAGTGAGTTGGATGACTAGACAAACCTAGTGGCAACACTTGGTGCGATAGTATTTGTCGATTCACATCATTGTTGCTAATTGACTAGATCGAATGAATTTATGGGCATGCAATGAATGACTGGAAAAATGACTTACTGGGGAACGAATAAGAACAGATAACCATGTAACCATCAAGAAAATCTGAGTGATCGTTGGACAACAAGGCGGTTGTAACACCTCTCTAACTCTAGTGTGGTAAGATAGTATTTTTGATTTTTGATTTGATATTTTAAATGTTAAATGTTATCATAATGAGATTATACATTGATGAGTAGGGAAAGGTTATCATGATTAGTTAATATTTTTGATTACATGCTTAAATGTTTATATACTGTTATCATTGGTTTTGTATGATTATGGACAGGAAAGGGATGATGTCGTAACACTCATATTCAAGAGGCTTACGATAACATGACTGCCTTCCAGATGATTGATGTTGCTTTGGACTATATGTATATGCACATGTACTTTGACGTGTAATTGGAAGTGATGCAGGTACTGAGTATCGACTCCGCCTGGATCCATAGGCCTGAGCGTACTCATACTCCCCGATGGTGGTTACTGGAGGTAGTCACAGGCCAAATTTCCCCTACCCTAGCCCAATGTACCTTGTTAGGGCAATGTTTTCCTTGTTGATGTCTTATTGTATAGTTACCTAATGGTAATGTCCGGAGCTCCTTTCAGCCGTATTTCCGGCGCACCTTTCAGTTGTATGTGGTTTACTAGTATGTCATTGAGGTATTTTGTCTTAGTTTTCTTGAATCTGTTATGAGGCTATATATTTTGGTTGTCAGTGTTATGACGTGTTTTCATTGGCATCTTTTCGTGGTATTTCATTGTGTTTAATTGAATTGAGATTTGCAATGGTTTTATCCATGAGGTTTTAAATATGATATTTTAAATGATTTTTATTGATCATTCGAGAGAATGATATATTTCTTTGGAAAGTTTAAATGATTTTATTAATCCTTTTTGTGAGCCCTCATAGTTTTATTTAAATTTTCTTGGGGAGCTTGTGTGTAATTAATGTTGGATCTAAATTATTATTTTTCATGAGGTTTTAAATATTTTATTTAAATGATTTATTAACCCTTTTGGGGGGAAGCTTTGTGTATTTTTAATGTTGTACATATAGTGAGTTTAATTAATTGTATTGAGGAGCTTTAGAAGCTTGTTTAATTAAATATTTTATTTTATTGTGTGGAGGAGTTAGTTAAAAGCAATGGGCAGCCTTGTCTTTGGGGGAGATTCATATTCATTTTGTTTTGTTTTGGGGAGGATTATTATCTTTTGAAAGGAGAAGAAAATGGTTGTTTTGGATGGAGAAGAAAACCCCCATGAATGGGGCAGCAAAGTTTTTGGAAGAAATATGGAGAAGAAATTTGTGGGCATCTGTTTGTTGGATTCAGCATGGCATTTCCTCCTTGCTATCCCAATTTGGAACCCGACCGTGCTTTCTAGTTAGAGCATTCTCTCATTTTTTTTTGGAGAAAATTGACGTATTCTTCTATTATCCTTCAATCTTGTATGGCTGGTAATTGGGCATTTACTGATGTTTCTTGAATGACTAGGATTTTTCTGATCTGGGTTATTTTTATTATATGAAAATTGGAGGAACTTCTATTTCATTTATGTATTGCTTGAAGGTTTGAGTGATGGGTGTTTTAAATTCATTTTGCTGCCCTGTAGTATTTGGTATTGTAGATTTTTGTTCATTTCCAACAAATATGAAATGGGTTGTTGAACAAAATCTGATTTGTGGGTTCTTTCATTTTCTTCATTTTTGCCCAATTTGTAAAAACATGCTTTTCTTTGTTGCTGATTATCCCCTTGCTAAAAATGAATTTTAAGGGTGGATTTCATTTAGAAATGCCAAGATCCCAATTGGGTCTTTGACAGATTTTAATTCTGGGCACTTTCATTTTTGCCCAAATTCATGCCTACTTGTTAAAATGACGTTTTTCATTGCTGCTATTTTACCACCTATTAAAAACATAAAATAAAATTGGATTCCATTTAGAATCGTCCATATTTCAAATGGGTCATCTGATTTTTAGTCCGGACAACTTCATATTTTCATGTTTTTCTTGCCCAACCTGGCAAAAGACTTTTTTTAGAATAGGAGTTCATTTTTTGTCCTAAACACAAAAATTGAAGGTATATTCCAACTTGAAATGCCAAAATATGAACTGGGTCGGGCTTAGAATTTTAATCCGGGCACTTTGAATTTTTATATAATTCTATGCCTCTTTTTCATGTTGAATTTCAGCTGTTAAATGTGCCTTGTTACAATAATATTAGCTTGACTGTTTTAAATAGTTTCTATGACTGAAATTTGTGGTTTTTCCTCTTGTTTCATGTTTGTTGGATTCCTCGTTTGGTTAAACGAGATGAAGTAAAACAGTTATAAGATAATGTGTCCTCGTGCATGGCCTTGAGTGCTTGTAAAGGCTAAGGATGCACTTGAGTTAGCCTATCCATCTACAGGGTGTTGATTTGGGCATGATTGGGCTTCTTCGTCGGTATGAGAGGTGTACTTGATTTCGTGTGATGCCATCTTTTCAAGCACCCATGATGATACTCCTTCTGGTCTACTCTTTAGCACCTCGTACTTTAGTAGTCGTGAGTAGTACCCAACATGTTATTGTATGTGCATCTTCATGTTGTGAAATTGACTTAATGCATTGTATTCCATGTTTGCTTCATGTATGATGTGAGTGTTGGCCATATGTTACCCTTGCCTTATTTTCTGCTTGGGCCTTGTGACTACCTTTGAGCACAGTGGGTTGGTTTCTTTTGAGTCCACATGGTAGGGAGGCATTGCCACTGCCATTGGGGACCGGTGTATAGGTTTTGGAGTATCAGTTGGAGGTGTTCTCTCTGTACGTGCTATATCAGATGATGTTTCTTATTCATGGCTATGCCTTTTTATTTATGTATATTCCTTTATGTATATTGTACTCGCTTGAGAGTGAAAATGTAATCATATAGATTAATGAGAAGAAATGTGATGTTTATATTTGATTTACGAGTTTCGATGTTGGTATCAGACTTGCTTGTATTATGATGATCATTATGGCTTTTTCTTCAATATTTTCCATGCAAAAATCAGAGTTTTGGTTGTATATTTCCTTCATGTTTTAGTTTGCAAAAGCTCTGGCACATTGTCGCCTTTTGTTTGTTGTTTCGTGTCATTGCTGCAAAGTTTCAGAGCACTAGTGCAGGAAGTTTTGGAGGAGTAGGAAGTTTCAGAGCAATGGCACAGGAAGTTCCGAAGCACTAGCGTAGGAAATTACGGAGCAACAAGAAGTTCCGGAGCAGTAGGAAGTTCCGGTGCAGAGGTTCTAGAGCAAGAAGTTCTAGAGCAGTAGGAAGTTCCAAAGCAGAGGTTCTGGAGCAGGAAGTTCTGGAGCAGGAGGTTCCAGAGTAGCAGGAAGTTCTGTACCTGGAAGTTTCGTAGCTGGAAGTTTCGTAGCTGGAACTTCCATAGCTGGAAGGTCTGTAGCTAGAACTTTCGTAGCTGGAAGTTCCGTAGTTGGAAGTTCTGTAGCTAGAAGTTCTGAAGCAGGAAGTTCAGGAGCAAGTTTCTGGAGCTATTATGTTTGCTCCTGTTTGGATTTTCTCTGAAGGATGGATTATTCCTCTCCTTTGGGTCATGTACGACCATGCTTGGCCATGTTTGTTGTCGCTATATTGAATTGTAAACTACGTTTGTGTAAGTTATTCTTTATTTTATCAAAAAAATTTATCTTGTCCTCTTTTGGCTCTTACCCTTCGGGGTTGCGTAGCGGGATGTTATAGTGGTGCTATGACAACAGGAGAAAAGAAAGATCAAGGTTGACTTAAAGGATGAACAAAAGTATAAAGAGGTGGTGAACGATAAGAGCGGGAGCGAGCAAGAAGGAGGGTGTGGTGGAGTATCCTGAAGGTGACAGTGGAGCCAAGGAGAAAGTAGATCTCTGGTTGGTGAATGTAGAGTTGAGAGAAAAAAGCTCAGATCCGCAATTTGGTAGGTGACTATAGTGAAGAAGCCCATATGATGGCATTGTAGTTCTGTAATGTCATTTTATTAATAAAAGAAATTGTTTGCTTCATTTTTTTGTGTTATCCTATGTTGTTGTGTGTGTACGAGCTTGTAAGGTGAGCAGACTTGGGTTTGCTCCTTCATCAGTGGTATTAGAGTTGGTTGTCCTGATTTTGTAACATAGTGTCAAACGTGAGGAGTTGCAGTAAGACTTGTGAGTGTGGGTTGGAGGCAGAAGACTTGCGGGTGATGGGTTGAGAAGAGTTGTGGAAAGCATGTTTGTTGTAGGCATGAAAGAGGGTCTGTAACTGCTATCCTCTAACAGAGATAAAGCTGGGTAGAAGGTGTAGAGTTCCTCCACTAGAGAGAGTGGGTAGAGGAAGCATCTTCCAAGATCTTTGTTGGGTAGAGGATAGTTGCAGAGGATTGAGTTCTGGAAGAGATTGTTGTAGGTGAGAAGAGACTTGTAACTGTAGAGGGATTGAATCCTAAAGAGATATTGTTGCAAGGAGTACTTGTGACTATAGAGGGACTTGTGAGTCTTTGAAGGTATTGAAGCTTTGTAAACAGATTGCTGAACTGGAGGTAGTTTACATTTGTGAAACCTGAGAGGTTGAAGTTCGAGAGTGTGTAGTCAGTGTTGACAAAATGACAAAGAAGAAAGGAAATAAGTTTTTCATAGTTGTGTATGCAGGTGAACAAGATGAAGAAAATATTATAGAAGTACTTTTTGAGGATAACATGAAAGAGGATGAGACAAAGGATGTAGTTGTTGCAAATATTGAGGTTGCATCAGTTGAGGGTGATATGGTGAAGTATGAGGATCCAGTGTTTGATGAAGAACCTGATGAAGACGTTCTTGAGGAAGAGATTGTAGAGGTAGAGAAGTTGGCATTCAGTAGTGGGGAAAAGAATGTTGTGACAAAAGAAGTCATCGAGGGTAAAAAGGATAAATATTTTGATTGTGACATTGGAATGAACACAAAAGGGGAAATGGTTGTAGTTGGAAAATGTCTTTTAGAAGGCATGTAGAAAGAGGAGTACAGTGTTGTACCTGAGGATGATGATGAAAAAGTGGATGCAACGTTACCAGAGAAGGAGGTAATCCATAACATTTTTCATGTTGAGTTAGTGAATGCATATGAAATGGTTCAAAGTGAATGGTATGCAAGGAAGGATTTGCATGATGTTGCAGAGTAAAGTGCAGATGAAAATTGGTGGAGGTTGATGGACTGTGGTGGGGTGAATCCCACAAGATTAGAGGTGAATGAGAGATGCATTCAGAGGAGGATGCTTGTTTCAACAAGATGCTGGAAGAGGAAAAAGAAGGATGACATGGTAGACGCCATGTGCAGGAGCACATGATTCTTATTCACTTGGGGATTCTGATGCAAGAGCATTATGCTCCACCTCCCCTTTGGCCGGTATTATTCCCTTGTTGGTAGAACTTGGCTTATTGGCTAGAGGATGCCACTCGTTCCAGTGATTAAATGATCGTGTTGGTAGAGTGGAGTTACATTAGTGTGAGATTTGGATTTCGGTGGGACCATGTTCCATGTCCTGGTGATGACCCAATGGCAGTTGTGTAATGGGTTGCGTTGGAGTTTCATCGGTGAGAAATTAGTCTTTGTCCTAGCGATGGGAGGATATCGACGTGTTGATGTGTTATTGGTGGTACTCAAGTTGGGGTCTCTTTGATGGAAAGATGGACAAAGTGTAAGGTGAACATCGGCGAGAAGTAGGTGTATCAGCAGGAGATGGTCTCCCTAATACAACAATAAGGAGGCAATGATGAAGGGTTGGTTGAACAGTGAGTTGGCTGAATGGAAAAACCCAGTGGTGACACTTGGTGCGGTAGTATTCGTTGAATGACATCGTTGTTGCTAATCAAATAGAGTGAATGAATTTATGGGCATGCAACGAATGATTGGAAAAATGACTTACTAGGGAATGAATAAGAACAAATAATCATGTAACCGTCAGGAAAATCTGAGTGATCATTGGACAACAAGGTGGTGCTATGACAACAAGAGAAAAGAAAGATCAAGGTCGACCTAAAGGATGAACAAAAGTATAAAGAGGTGACAAACGATAAGAGTGGGAGTGAGCAGGAAGGAGGGTGTGGCGAAGTAGCCTGAAGGTGACAGTGGAGCTGAGGAGAAAGTAGATCTCCAACTAGCGAATGTAGAGCTGAGAGCGAAAAGCTCAGATCTACAATTTGGAAAAGGACTGTAGTGAAGAATCCCATATGATGGCATTGTAGTTCTATAATGTGATTTTATTAATAAAAGAAACTATTTGGTTCATTTTGTTGTGTTATCCTGCATTGCTATGTGTGTATGAGCTTGTAAGGGGGGTAGACCTGGGTTTGTTCCTTCATCAAAATTATAAATAAACTAAAACACTAATCTAAGATGTGTTACAACTACACTTGACACTTCATGTTTATTGAAAATAGTGAAGAGAATGAAATTTTATTAAGAGAAAAGTATTCCAATTGATCAACTACTCTCTTTACATCATGAAACAAAAGATGCTCAATATAAGAATACAAATTAAGAGGTTGTCACTAATGCCTCAAGAAGGCTTTCAATACAAAAATAAATTCACAAAAAACATTTTAATATAAGATATGTTTTAAAAACCAAAATGTAAACTACAAAACCAATTGAATTGATAAATCCCAAATAATACAACATAAACATGCTCTTGCTATTGTTCTTCAATCCACTATTCTTTTTGCTATTCTTTAAACTAGTATTCGTCAATTGTTATTTCACAACTACTTATATTTGATTGTAGTTATTATTTTGTATAATCATTGAATTAAAATGTATTTATCTATAGTTTGGGTTGTGATCTAGGGTGATGGCAAAAAGACATAAATACATTCAAATACCTACCAACAATTAATAGTTTGCATTTACTCTTATACAATACTTATGAGATCTACATGTCAGATTTTGAAAGAAAAAATGTAAGTAGATCAAATTGATATTTTACAAAAAAATGAATTAAATCTTGCTTCACTTCCTTATCACAGATGTTATATGGAACATTGTGCACGCACTCTCACCTTTGTTGAACGTACTCCAAAAAAAAAATCTATATAACAATTGATCAAACTAACGATGATAATATATATCTAAACAATGTTTCCTTCACCAAACCTATGAAAGATTTATGTACATATTTAATAAAAGAATAATTATTAAACTTTAAAAATTTTCTGTACATATTTAATAAAAGAATAATTATTAAACTTTAAAAAGAAGAAGATAAAGACAAGGAATGTTGATGTCTATTGTCTTATCTATCTAATTTTCTAGAAAAAATATTTTCTAACATAAGATAGACTTTAACAAATAATCATGAATTCTCCACTTTCTACGTTCACATTTGTGTCTTGAAAACATTGCTTTGTCACTCATGTTAAATACAATGTTTATGTGAAGATTGATATGTGTCCATGTAAATTTATGTATTGGATTCAAAACATTCAATGCCAAAAAAGATAAGCACTTGTGTTTGACACATGTCAATTATATTATCCAAACATTTAATTAATTATATTATTATGATAAAATATTAATCATTATATGACATTTGTTTTTATTGATAATGAAATTTATCTTATCTTGAGTATGAAGGACAAATGTTATTTGATGTAAAGTATTGTTATGAATAGTATCTTTAAACATAATATTTTGAACTAGTAATATTCTATATATTTGTCAATGTGAAAATTTGTATACTTGCAATTATATCACAATGATAAGGACTAATTACTATATGACACTTGTTTCCATTGGTAATAAAATCTTATTTATATGAAGTATGACAAGTTATGATGATTTGTCATCTCAAGGACAAATATCATATAATTGATGTAAAGTATTGTTAGGAACAATGTATTTAGACATAGTATTTCGAGTCAATAATATTATATATGTTTGTCTATGTGGAGATTTGTATACTTTCAATTATATCGTAGTGACAAGGATTGTCACTAAATGATATTTTTTACCATTGATAATGAAATTTACCTAATTTATCCCAAGTATAGCAAGTTATCATATTTCATCATCTCAAAGATAAATGCCATATAATTGATGTATGGTATTGTTAGGAATAATGTCTTTAGACTTTGTATTTTGAGTCAACAATATTCTATATATTTATGTATGCGGATATTTTTGTATGAATATTGGTTTATGCTAAAAAGACTCTTGTATTTATTTATGACTAGATCTTAATTAAATCTATATTATTTATTTAACATTAATTTTTGGTAATGTAAATTATTTGAAATTTTTACTTATTTATTTGATTGATAGGTCATTCTTAGGATGACACATTTTAGTAACTTTCAAAATTTTAGTCATCTTTAACTACTAAAAATAAAGTTTTTCTATTAGAAGTCTTAATATTTTATGTCCATCATTGAAACAATTATGTTTCATTTAAACTACTTTAACAAATCTAGGGTGTGCTTAGTAGTGCAATAGGGGATTGAAAGGTAGGTGGATGATTTGTATCTTATGGTTTTGGAATAGAGTGAAAAAAATCACCCAATATATCAACCACCACTCTCTATTTCTACAAGGAATTCCTCTACTTGGAGGTCAATGGTTTGAAACCTAACTTGGTACAAGTTTTGATTGCCCAATTTCATTGTTCTCAAGTGATTTTGTATATACAATATCATCACTTCTTATTCTTATATGTGGTATGTTATGAAATATCCATACAAAAAATATAAAATGATGATTAAAACTTAATTTAATGCTTTCATCGTGATGTAGGAGCATCCAGTGGTGTGAGGGAAATCTTGCATCACCCAAAAAGATGCTTTCCATTTGTGTTCCCGTTGTTTTCTTTTTGTAGATGTTTTTGCATTTCTGGATACCCTTTTCGTCGAATAAGAGTTTCCAACTTTCAGAACTACTTTTCTACTTTTTTTGCTCAAATGCTATTTTTAGCAAGGGTGAATTTTAAGGCGTGGGAAGACCAAAATTTATGGGAAGGTTCATGATGGAAAAATAAGCAATTTGGCAAAAGAATCAGGTCAAGATCATTCACGGTTTGAAAGTTATTCAAGTTCTAGTTTCTGCTTTTTGCCCTGAAAAACCTTCTGAGTCTAGTTTGAGGCACTAAATGGTCCCATATAGGCCCAAAATTTTTTGGAACCGATGAAGCGGGTTCTTAGCGCATTCTTCACTCTGAGACCTTTCTGACGGTGCAAACGGTTCGAAAAACAGAGTCCCGGATCAAAAGTTATGGCTTCCGAAAGTTGTCCGATTTTTAGAAAATTGCCAATTTTTGAATTAGGACTCAGTTTTTGAATTTCAAATTGTAAATTTTGGCGCCAAACCGCCAAAAAATCTTATCTCGAATGTTTTTTTTGGCTCCAAACTGAAAAGGGGCTATTTATGGGCTAATTTCTGATTTTTGGGTAACTTTTTGGGGAAAAGAGTTTGTATGCTGCGAAAGGGAAATCTGGGTAATTTTCTATAAGTCTGTAATTTGCATGTATCACAGAGCTCGAGGATTTGAGATCCTCTGCATGTAAGAGTTCCATATTTTTGAATAAAATATTATTGTCTATCTTGTGAGTGTTATTTTGTGTCTTGGGTTTGCTCCCTCGTCATATCCCAAAAAAATTGAAAAATCCTAAATATTTATGCCCATTAAGATTTTATTTAATAGATTTAAAGAACCCCTTGTAGAGATGCAATTCAAACTCATCCCAATACCACAACTAAAATGCAAGGAATGAAATGGTAGAGATTCTAGATATGGATTAGGGTGACAATGATGACTTCTAATTTCTAATTGTTTCAAAAAATAATTCCATGCCACTTGATTGCATGATAAATTAGTTTTCTTGATTAAATTGAGAATGCAATGTATGTATGTGTTTTTGTCCTCACTTAGGCTTTGAATATCAATCAAAATATTACAAATTTTTTTTTCCCTTATTTTATTGTTTATAATAATTTTTTTATTACTTTTGTGGATTATAGAAGCTTTGTGGAGATATTAATAATGGGGGAGGTGATATTTTGATATTGGATGCACATTAATCATTATTTTTTATGTTTAGTGTAAAGGATTTTTCTTAAGGATTTTTATATATTTTTTGTAAAACTAAATAAGATGATGGAGCTTATAAGATGGAGATGATAAATAATGGAATGAGTGAGTTCTATGTGTAATTCAATGGTCCACCCAACAATAAGTTATATTTTTATTGATTTAAAAAATATATAATATCTCAAGTATGGTTGTTATTGTGTGAGGGGGAAAATCATAGACATAACCAAGATAAACGTAATTGAAATATAATCTAATCTTTGATTCAAGAACATTAATCTAAGATCTATTCTTACACTTATTAAATGCACAATTTAGGATACTAAACTCATGAACATGAAAATGAAATACATAAACAACTGAATTCAATAACCAAACTATTACCTGTCTCGTATTGGAGTATATTCACGAGGATGTGGTTGCTTGTATCATTGCGAAGCCTCCATAGTTCGTGTGTGAAAACTCAAAGAACGATGCGTGTATGGTTGGATGATCAAAGAAATGTTGAAGCTCTATCAATGGTGTTTTGGCATTACTTCATTGTCTAAATAGGTTGATTCTTTGATCCTTTTTTGTGAGGAAAGAGGTTTGTTATATAGAGAATGTGATTCGATACGGACGATCAGGATTAAACAATGTTGAATCAAGATTGATGGTTGAGAGGTGTTGAGAGGATTTAGACATGAATAATTTGTGCAAAATAGATTGCACAATTTGTGTGATTGAATAAATAGATTGAATGATCAGTGGGATTGAGGAATAGATTGATTAATCAGGAATAGATTGATCAGTCAAGGGATCATAATTTTCTCAATTAGGAATAGATTGATCAGTTAGGATTAGATTGAGAAATTAGGGGATTATAATTTACTCAATCATAAAAGTGGTTGATAATGATTAATTAATTGATTTAATTAATTCATTCATTTTGGAGCTGAACATGCAAATCAAGTTTGACTTTTGCAAACAAAGTTGCATTAGTTTGATTTGATTTTTGATGATGTTTTGAATAGTTTGATTTAATTATTCAAATTTTGGAGGGAAAAGTAGCATAATTAAATTATTATGATTTAATAATTCAATTAACTTTAGGGGAATAAATTGATTTAGTGACGTAATTAAATAATTGGTGTTATTTAACTAATTAGGACGAAATAAAGTGAGATTAGGACTTTATTAAATAAATGTAATTTATTTAATTGGTCGACATGATGAAAAATGAATCAATTAAATAATTTTGTTTTATTCATTTAATAGTAGAAATAGGGTTTTAGGACTTCATTAAATAAATGAGATTTATTTAATTAGTCAAAAATGATGAAAAAGTGAATTAATTAAATAATGTCTTATTATTCAATTAATAGGGAAAATTAGGGTTTCAGATGCAATTGATGTTAAATGTAGTGATGTTTGATGATAATGATGTCAATGATGTAAAAATGTCATTTAATATGTGTGATAAGTGTTGAGTCAATTTTACATGTCTACATTTTGCCCCTCTTTGACACAAAGTACTGGTTGCTTTCTTTTGAAGATTCTGATTTTAAGATCAAGTTTTTGAAAAAAAATTATGCCCCACTGTGCCCTAGCATTCAACATAATGATGGTAGGACTTTGTGTTGCCCCCTCAAGAGGTTGGCCAAAAATTTCAATTTTGAGGTTAGGCTCACGACATTGTTCTATTTCAATTTAGTTGTGTTTAGGATGAAAAATTAGGTCTATAGGTCCCTCGTTGCTTGTTTTGATGTTCCTAGGATGTCCTACTTTGAACGTAGGAAGGTTCCCTAATTAAAAAATAGGGTTTCCTAGGTAAAAACTAGGGTTTTTGAGGGTTAATATAGGTAATTAGGGTTCTAAATTACCTCATTTGTACTTTGATCCTATAGAGAATTCTTGTCTCTGGGTTTCCCATTCTATCAATTGTCGAGGAGAAATGCCTAGGATTTAGGGAGCCCCACATCATTCAAACCCGGTTCGAGAGTTTGGATGGCCTGCAAGCATCGATGGCCCGATATGTACCCTCTCACTTCTCATTTTCATCTTGTCATGTTCTAATAATTCATGTACAAAGTTTCCTAAGTCAATAGCGAGGTTTTTTAGGTTTTCTAAACTTTCGCATTGTTTTCTATGCATTTGACTTGTTGAAAAGCTCGCACTTGCTCTAGATCTTCACACTTGCTCTAGGTCTTTGCTTTTGACATAAGTTCACTTTTGGAATTTGCATTTTCTCTAATTCCTTGCTTTTGAATGCTCCGAGATTGTTTCTGCGCATTTGAGTTAAACCTGCACACTTGCAAAATTTTCTTTCTTTTGATATTCTCACACTTGTAAATGCTCCCCGCACTTGCTCTATTTCATCACTTTTGCTAAAATTTTCTCGCTTTTTCTTGTTTGGAACCCTAAGTCAAGTTTTTTGTTGTTTTTGTTTTGTTTTGCATGTTCAGGGAAAAACCCTAACATCATGGGTTAAAATGATTGTGGGTGATTCTTAAACCATTGCAGCCGAGGGAGAGACAACCTTAGGATCTATTTGATCCGATTTCTCACTTTGATGTTTTGGAGTGAGATTTCATAGATGTGGTCGGGCTTTGTCATATTTGCTACATGCCTCCCATCCAATCTCACATAATGATGATGACCATGCTCATGGAGAGGTGGCATTCAAAGATGTCTTTGTTTCATTTACCTATAAGAGAGACTACCATTACACTCAAGGATGTGTGGAGGATTCTTCATATTCCTATCTATGGTGAGCTCATGACATACCATGTTCAACGAGGTACCCATGCGATGCAGCATGTGCTAGATTTTAGACACTTGGAGGTTTGACAATTCGAGATTGATTTTCCTGAGTTCGTTGGCAGTGCAAACCCTGTTTCTCTTGTCCTTTGTGGTTTGATTTTGGGGCTAGTTGTTCTTGATAGGAGAGGTCATCAGTTCCCTATTGGATGGGGTATTTGCATTGAGGGTATGTTTGAGCATGGGGCCAGATATGCATGGGGTTCGTGTCTTCTCACCCACCTCTACAGAGATATGCATGAAGTTGTATATCAGGGTGAGAAATCTATTTCTGGAGGTGTCTCTCTTTTGCATATTTGGTCCTAGGAGAACATTGTAGTTGCTTGGCCTGATGGGATATAGGATCGTACTGTTGGAGATCCATACTTGTATCATTATGGAGATTTCTTACATTACACCTTTCTTGGGGATCTTCCGTACTGGCACCATGTGTTCGACGACATGTCAAGTTTTGTTTGGAGAACTTATATGGATTGTGAAGCATGGCTAGAGGATCTAGAGTAGCTTGTTTACTGTCGGTGGACCAGATGGTTAATCAGTCATTCTCATTCTCTCCTAGAGCAGTACTTACCTGACAAAGTATGTCGTTAGTTTGGAGAGAGACATGGCTCATTTCCTGATACTTATGAAGCTTGGTTCATTTGGATCACTAGAGAGGTTTGCATATGGGGTTATCAAGCAGATATAGATGTTGTTGTTGTTGCATTTAGAGCACTTTCCCTAGTTGGATGGGGTTGGCCGGTGGGTTTAGCAGATCCAAGTACCACTTCTAATTTTGATCAATGGTGGGCATGACACGTGCCTTTGAGATTCACAGATCTTGGGGGTGATCCTACATTTGGCAGAGTAGGAATTACAGGTCATCGCAGGGAGTGATAGTGCATTGAGGTTCTTGCAGAGCAGCTCAGTCGGGCTAGACAGGATGTAGCACAAGGTGATCAGGAGCAAGGTTTGGGACAAGTTCCAAGGCTCCCTCCACCACCTAGGGATGGAGGCACTCAGTTAGTAGCTAAGATAGCATGATGATAGGCCTTAGAGGCATAGCTCACCACAACAATAATAGAGAGAGATTCTACTTGACAAGAGCGAGACAATTTCAAAGTAGAGTGAGAAACATAGATTGGTCATCGTCTTATGGCTAAGACATAGTTATAGGGTGTTACTATTGATAGAGATAGTCTGAGGGTCGAGTGGGATAGTATACGAGCTGAGCGAGATTGGTTGTTACAGATGTACCAACATACTATCAGACCTTGGATGATGCTACTGTTCCTAGGGTTGCTCGTCATCCACGATTTGGAGAGCCTAGTGTTGCAGGAGGTGGAGGTGGTGCTAAGTCAGGCGGGAATTCTATTAGACAACTAGATCTAGATGGTGGTCCGCAACCTAATCTATAGAGTTCTCTCCTTTTTGCTAGGTAGTGTTATATTTGTACTTGATCTTCATATTGTTTATTGCTCAGAGACATATTATGGACATGATTTTTGTATATATATTCATCGGCCTAGTCGAGGCCTCGTATATATATGTATTATTTTGTATTATCCTATCACATTTGCTTCATAATGATGGTGCACTATGACATTATCCCTTTTTTGATGATGATATATATGAGATATACCTTCTTCAATTTGAATCATTTATATGTGTTATGTGATGATCATAGATGACTATGTATGATGATGTATGTTTATATGTTTTTGTACTTTTTCTGATGTATGCATATGATGTGGATGGATGAATCATACTTGGTTTCATATGATGTTTTATTATGGATGATAAATATATCATTTTGATATATGATGTTTATGTGGTGTTGATATATGATGGGTGTATGCCTTATACATGATACATGGTGTTTTCATTGTTTTTACTATCATCTTGATATGTATTGATGACATTGTGTCCATGCAGGATGGATATGGTACTAATGATATTGTGATGCAGGGTGGATGTTAGTTAGAAGAAATATTTGATAATGGATATAAATTTGATGTTGTTAGTTGTTGATGAGTATTGCTTTCGCTTTGCTTGGAGGCTTTATAGTTTTGAACAATCCTATTTGATGTAGCAAACAGATACAATGCACCAGGGTATTAATGACCAAGGTGACTTTGTATCCATTGCACGAACTTTGACTCTAAAAAAAAATAGTATCTTTTCTCATACCAGACATACAATTTTTTTTTTAAAGTATATAGTCGGGTTGTGTTAAAATATTTTTAGACAAGTCACACAGAGAGGTAGAGAACACCTAAAATGAAACTGCTTCACAAATTGTTTCAACACAACTTTCATATACTCAATAAAGAAAGTATTTTCCATGGTAATATTACAAAAATATCTCATAAAAAACAAATAGAAATGATGCTCAATTGTCCCCATTCCTTCTTCTCCAAATCCTTATGGACATCCTCAAGAGATCCTGGGAATGAGTCAATAAAATAAATCATAAAAAATAAGACTACAAAAAGATAAAAACAACGTTGTAGTATCACTTTTCATATCTATTTGAGGTTTCAGGACTATTATCCATTGTTGATCATGTCTATCATAGGAATGGATTTGTTAAGGAATATCTCAGGATGTTGTTGGTGAATTGTCAAAAGATAGGTAGTTGATACTTTATCATTGTTTCTATCTGTTTTATGATAAAATCTTTGTGATCATTTGCTTGAAGGTTCTAGCTTTTTATTTTTGCTTCATTTGTTTGTTTTCTTTTTCAATGGGTGATGGATGATGATCTGTTTATTATGGGTGAAAAATTTATTGCGGATTGTGATGACGGGATGGGTCTTTTTTTGATTTTTTGAGTTTTATGATGTTGTTTTTGTTGTTTTCAAGGGACTAACTTAGGGCCTCAGAAGATCATCAAAGATAATCCTTTCCTATGTTGTACATGCAGAGGCTCATAGTTCGCTTGGTTTGAATGTTTTTGATCTTTTCTATTTTGTGAATGTTTCTAGATTTTGTATTTTTTGATTGTTTTTGGATTTTGAATTTTTGATTGTTTTTGGATTTTGTATTTTTTGACTAAGTTGAAATAAAGCATGATAGAAACCTAAGGGGACTGACCTACAGTCTCAGGGGTTTTTAAGCCTTTCCTACATTGTACACATAGAGACCACGTAGTTCAACTATTTGACTCAAAGCATAAACTTGTTTTTTTTTTGGATAAAAAACATTGATAATCTGGATTGATATTCCACTTCTGTGTCTAGAGGATATGTTGCAGGAAATCTACTTCAACTAGTTGTGAGGTTCAAGAAAATTTTGATATCTTAGACTATTTGAGTGAAGGAATAATCCAACAATGTTGTTTTGTTTTCAAAATTTTCACATGTTTTTTATTTTTGTTGTTTTCTAGATGTTTTTTATTTTGCTATTTTGACCCTGATAACTTGACACTCAAAGATCTAATCCACGACCAACTTTGGGAATTTTCCCCCAGTTAGAGACAAAACTACTTCCCTTAATTAGTAACAAGCCATTGTTGGATACATGTTTTATTACGGATCAAATGGGCGGATGATGTGAATAGTACTGATAGATAATGATGTAAGTCTTATTCAAATAGAGCGCATGTTTTCCAAGTTTTCACTATGGAACCTATTCTAGAAGCACCACAAAGTGGTTTTCACTTAAAGAAAATTTTATTTCCCTTTACTATTTTTCTTGCTTTTTAATTTTTTTTAATTTTTTATCTTTTTTCCATTTTTTTGGATTTTTATCCTTTTTCTTGGGGTATAAGATATGGAAAACTTGGATTGATAGTTCACTTCTTTTTTTCTAGAGGACATGTTGTAGAAAAACTTACTTGAACTAGTTGTGAGGTTCAAGCAATTGTTGATATCTTAGAATTTTTGAGTGAAGGAATAATCTGTGTTTGTTGGTATCTTTGAAGGTTACCCTGGTAGTGCATTGGTGGTATACCTTGTTGTTGGGATGAACTATTTCAAAGGTTACCTTGATAGTGCGTTGGTGGTATACCTTGTTGTTGTGATGAACTGTTTTGAAGGTTACCCTGATAGTGCATTGGTGGTATACCTTGTTGTTGGGACAATTCCTAGATCACAACATGAGCTAGAAGACATAAATCAAGATTTATTCTAAAGCAAGATGTAAGTACTTGGCCCCCAGTGTCTAGCAATGTAGGTAATGGGTTATCTTGTGATAGGATAACATGTTCGGATAGAGTATACCCATTTGGATAGTGCCTCATGGCTCAGATAATGCTAGATAGGATAGGGTCAATGATAGTGACCCATGTCAAGATGTTTTCCATAAGCAAGTGTAAAGTGTTCACCAAACATTTGCCAAGATCAAGATAAGTTGGATTTTGGATAAAAATGGATGGGATTTATTATGGATTAGCTGAGATGCTTCCACTTGAAATGGTGCTCGTGGATGCTCAATTCTACACATGACACCTATTTTCCAAGTTTTCACCATGGTACTTGTCCAAAGCACCACCATAGTGGTTTTCACTAGACGACGATTTTTCTCTTGATTATTTTCTTGATTTTTTGTTTTTTTATTGATTTTTGATGTCACACAAGATGCCTGTTTACCAAGTTTTCATCATGGTGAAAATTTTTCTTGCTCATGTTGAACCACTTGGTGGTGTTGATCTAGATGTTTCTAGTGTTGATATGGTTGTTGTTGTTGTCACGATGTGCCAATGATATCCTACTTGGAGGAGTTGCTTTGCTAAGACATGTGTACTTGAATGTAAACCCTGATAATTCTTGTTTTCTTTGTCGATACTAGAGTTAACCTTACCTTGATGCGCACATTGCGATAAAGTTCCCTTAGATTCCTTATGATAAAGAGTTGCTACTAATACATGGTCAATGTGAGATTTGAATATCATGGATGGTGAAATGCATTGAGGTAAAAGAGATTCAGATGGATCGGTCAATAGTTTAGAATCTTTGACTCTCCAAACTTGGGATGATGAGCAATGATGGGTGGATATGGAGATTCGATTGGGACCAATGTCTTGATAAACTTTGTAGGTTGCTCTTGAAGCTTTCTTTTGCATTGCTCAACTTTTTTGATGGATGAAATTCCCTTTTTGATTTTTCCCCATAGTTTCTTTGACTGATGGGGTTTGATAGGGGTGATTTTCTTTCTTTTGATTTTGTATCCATTTGAATCAATATTTCTTGTCCATTTTGTTTTGTTGATTCTTTTTCTTCAATGAATTGTTTTGTTCTTGGGTATAACTTTTTCTCTTGTTGTTGGGCCCAATGAGAGGGTGGAAAAATACGTGGATGAAGATTCATGATATGGCTAGTTGTAGCGTTGGTATCAATTTCCTCATGACTCTTTGTGCTCTCTATGTTGATGCTTGCATTAGATAAAGTTGCCCCCAGTATTATAGAGGTATCACTAATATGTTTAGATCCCTTAATTGTTGAATAACCAAGACTGTGATGCTTAGGATTGCTAATAATTTGCATTGGTTCCAGGATACCCTATTCATGTAGGCCTAATCCTCTGCCTTGATAATGAATCTATTGAAAATTTTTATTTGCAATAGGATATGCCTTACCTTGGAAATAAGGTGCTAATCCTTCTCTGCTCTATTGTGGATCTTCAAATGTGATAGTTTCTTCATTGATAGGATCGTTCATATATGGGATAACTTCCTGATTGATATTTTCAACTTGATCCTATGAAATATCAAATTTTGATGGCCCTTCAAAATATATTGGTGCTTCTTTGACTATTGTATATCCGATGCTCTGCTGCTTAGGATTATCAATTATCTTTGTTGATTTTAAGATATTGTGCTCCATATTTTCATACTTGATGTCTTCAATCTTCCTAGAAGATGTTTTTGATTTTAATGCTTCTTCTTGATCAATTTCTGATATGTCTATATATTCTTCCATGCTTTGATCATGTGTAAAGATGTTAAGAGTAGGTGATTCTTGTTCCTTGGTAATGATATCAAGAGTATGAGACTCTTGTTTTGGATGAATATCATCTACATGTCCATTAGGAGTAAGCATCTCATGGGTAGATATATGTGTGCTTGGTGTATGGATTTGTTCTTCTTTTGGAAAACTTTGGATGTCTTGGAAGATATCTACCAATTCATTGTAGTATTTTGATGATAAGGATTCTTGATCTTGACTTTGTGTGGTATTATCTTTGATATGCTTTGGATCACATTCTTGACATGGATCAATTTCAAAGAAGGGATTTCTTGTAAAGGATCCTTGGATTTCTTCAAAATGTGGGCATATGGGTGATAGCTCTTGGCTTAGATTTTTTGCATTGGGTATAAGTGTGGGATTAAGAATCTCTTGATTACCTATATGTACTACCATTAGGTTGGATGATGTTAGTATACCTTGGAATGAATTATTTTTAGCCTTAGGTGATTGAGTTTGATCATGCTTGGGATTAAATTCTTGATGTATGTCCTCTTGCTCACTAGATGATGTAGAGACATTGTCAATGTGATCAATGATAGATAACTCTTGATCATTGTTTTCAACATTTGAGTTTGAGATATTGTCCACATTTTTATTGGTCAATGGTCCTTGAATATAATCTTCAATAGCTATTTCTCCTTGATAAATAAGGTCTTGGATGAGATTTTTGAGTGTAACACATTTTGAGGTATCATGACCTTTTACTCCATGGTATTTAAAATAGATCTTGTCATCGTACCATGGGAATTTGATTTTAGGTTCACCACTTTGTGGTGGTTTTGGAAGTGTGATAAGTTTGGCATCAACTAATTGGTTTAACACACCCTCAATTGGTTCCCATAAAGGAGTGTACTCATGTTTAGTAGTATGGTTTGATTGTAAGGTTGGTTGTGGTGGAGATGGATTTTGAGATGGAATTTCCTGATTTAAAGGTTGATATTATTGATGGATTTGATTTTGATTTTGTAACTGTTACATATTTTTTTGCCTCAGCTCAAATGGAAGAGCTGGCTGATTGTTATTTAAACAATAAGTGGAATTGCAGATTGTTTTTTTAAATGTTGTTTCACATCACTTTGTGCATTTGAGAAACAGTTATGCATTTTTAAAGTTATGAGTTTGTAGAGTGCCATTCAGAAGTTGCAGATTTAAAAGAAAGACAAAATTGAGTACATAAGCAAAATAGCATTTCAGATGCTTTTATTCATTTCGAAAAGAACTCATATTTTTACAAGGCTTCATTTGATTTCACAATCAGAATAGTATTACAACATTGCATGAGATGCATTTTTCTTTTCAACTGAAAAGCAAAAATTGAAATCAAGGATCCACACAAGTCGTGGATATAACTATAACTGTTCCAATACATTTCTAACAGCACAATGCACTACCGACGATGCAAAAGGAGAACATATAAGCAACAACATAGTCATCATTTCCTGTTATCGACGCTTGATGTTGAATGGTGCACCTCGCCGTCTTGAGCTTCGTCGACCTGTAAGAGGAAAGGAGGGGTGTCAGTGGCTCCGACTATGACATAACTCATATGATGCACCTACAATAGTACATTATACTATTAGCAATGCATTGAAATAATAAAATTCAATCAAATGCAGTGTGAAGAAGTGAACTGAAGGAGAAGTATCAACATCATAATCAACATGTTCTATTTTTTATGCTAACGTTGTTTGCTTCCTTGTGCAGGTATAGGTAAAGTCATGGAGCTGAACGTTATTCAAAGACCAAACATGTGGAGTAAGACAGGCTCCCACAAGGGTAGAGCCCAACATGCTGCCCTACGCATTAAATGGGCTATTTTTAAAAAATATTTCATCATATACATCAAACAAAATGAAATACAATTGAAAGAGTAAAACAAAGTTATCCATCAAGTAACGAAACCAACTGTGCATTCATAACGATCAACATTTCTTTCTGAAGGCTACAGGTGAACAGTGAGCTTAGTTCACTTAAGGAATTTAATAGAATGCATTTGCATCAGAAATTGCTGATTTACTTCATTTTCTGTGCTGATTATAATCATATGCCATGTGAGTTTCAATTCATTACTTCTCTTTTGGATAGTGAATAGGCATACATATGCCTTAATATTTTGTTCTAATTTTCATCATCAAAGAGAACAGTTTCTGAGAACAGTTTGTGCAAATGAAATATAAAAATGCATGAAGAGTACCATGTTGCTCACGAAATCAAATACAGACAGTGCACTTGAGTGTTAGACAAATTTCTAGTTCTGAGTTGACTGGTGAAGAAATACTGCATTATCAATGGTAATAATAGAGTGATCTTTTCAGAAAAATAATAGAGGAGCAAGTATTTTCTTTCCAGAATGATTATGAGTTACCAGTTATATATTTGAACCGGTGTTTAAAGGAGGTTTGTATTGATGCAATGTTGCAGTCCAAGAATGAAAGGTAAAGCCTCTACAAAATTCAAATAAAGGGAATGAAAGCTGCTGTGTTCGAATTAAGGAAAGAGTAAACAGTTTGTTTCCAGAAGAAGGTTTTCAGGTGTTAGTTGTGCCTAGGAACTGAAGACTAGGGATTAGCCAGATACAATAACAAGCATCAGTGATACAATACTCAATTATGGAGTACCAGTTATTAGGAGATATAGCAAAAGCAGTGAACTCATTTTGATTATAATGGTGCCTCAAACGGGATCATCTGTCAATGATTAGTCAAGGACAACAATCAAATGTGATGTTCTTTCATTTTGTTTTCTGTGAATTACAGGTGTCAGGTAAGATGTCACTTGTAATTGGTCAAGCTATGAATTAAATATAACAAATATGCAGGATGTTGATCATTTCCAGATTACTTAGTCAAGGTCTTAACATAACAGTGAGGTAAGGTTTCTGTTATATCTACAAGATGAGCACAAAATGCAGATGGGAATCATAATGGAATTCAATTTCGAACTTCATATGTATACGAGGTTCCAGAATGTGCACTCAAGACAGATCTTTCAGATTCTTAGTGCCTGGAGAGTACTCTTAGAATGTGAATGTTGGATGTTTTTTTTTAAGGATAGTTTACAGCTCCATGTCAATAACAAATCCGTGAATTGAGCTCAGGTATTAAAGCTATCAAGAAAGGTCACATAAATACAAAATGTCACTGGTTTTTTTTTAGTCAAGATCCTGAAAGAAATGCAAGTATACAGTCTATCACTTTTTCAAGCAAGTATGAGAGGTCGAGTTCTGTCAGAAATAAAATGCATGCTTTTTCTTTTGAAAAATTCCAAAACCCATGATATTGTTTTGTTTCAGAAGTGTGGGTAAATCACTGTTTGTTCTAGCTCGAGCCATATAGATAGAACGAATAACAGTTACTTCATAGTCTCGAATGTTTTCAGAATACAAAAAATGCATTTTTCTTCAGAAATTTCGAATAACCACATGAGGGTTTGCTTTCGAAGAGTACAAAAGTATGATAATTTATGATACCCATATGGGTTTTTCATGAAAACAACAATATGACTACAAATATGAACAATTTTGTGATAAATCGAGCTCAGGAAAGAAGAAAATAGAGTTTTCCTTCGAAATTTTGAATACCCACATGTGGGTTTATTCTCAAATACAGAAAAATGGAGTTTCCCTTAAAATTTCGAGTACCCATTTTCAGGGTTGGCTTTAAAATGCAGAAAACAAAAATTACAGAGATAACCATGTGAAATCTGGAATTGAATAGAAGGAAAATACAGTTTTTTTAAACTTTCTGTGATACCCACAAACGGAAATGTTATTAAATTAACATAATGGAGATTTTTTGTTCTAGGTCGAGCCCAAAATCTGCAAGAATGCTTCCTATAGTGCTCTTTTGGCATGGCCTGTACATGGCCAAAAGCTTATGAAATAAAGAGAGTTTTTCAGAGTTTCTACAAAGAAAAGAAAATTACCAGCTTGAATTTCTGATAGAGTCTAAAGTCGCGGCCATAGCTTCCTCTTTAGCTTCCCAAGGAATGATTTTTGAGTTTTGAAGAGTGGCCGAGCTCTCACTGGTGAATGGAACTCACAATGAAGGTCAGGCTTACACAACAGCACGAGAAACACATAGAAAATGCAATATGAAGTGACAGTAGAGTTTATTAGCCACGGATTTGAGGCCGAAATGAGCAGAATACGAAGCCATAAAGTTTAAGAACACAAAGCTTACCTCTGCACAGTGAAGGAGAACAAGAGCACAAGTTGAAGCTTCCATAGAATGGACTGTAGAAGTCGAGCTCAAATTCATAATGGCATGAAGAAATCAAAGTAAGAGAAAGTCAGAAATGAACAGGCCGCGCCCTTCGTGCTTGTTGATATTTGAAATAATGAAGTGGAAAAGCTATTTCGCCATGAAAGGAAGCTTACCCACTGGAGATTCGGTCGACTAGAGAGCAAGGGAAGATTTCTGAAGCACACAGGCTCGAATCCAACACCATCATGGCGACAATTTTCTCTCAAACAAAGTTTCTTTCTTCTCAGGTCACGGGTGAAATGAATGATAATTAGGGTTTGACCCTATTTCCTCATGCCTAATTCGAATACCATCATCATCCAGATTGTTCGGTTTTGAGCATATGTCGAAATTCAAAGTGGGGTCAAAATTTTAAATTTATGCCTTATGTTTTTCAAAGTCTGAAGTCTAATGTATTTGAGGGTGGCCGAAATCATGTGCTTAGGTCGATGGATAGGTCTTGATTTATTCTTTTTCCTTAGTGGAAAGTGAAGACTTGGATGTAGGTCATATTATTGTTTTATGAGAAAACAATGAGAATGTAATGGTGAATCCCTCCCTAGTAACCTAGAGTTAGTTATGATATTGCTATCAGGATTCAACCGTGTAGTTTCGAGTCAAACTAATTGACCCATGTTTCATGATTACCTCCTACTTATCAACCTAGAGTTAGGTTTTGATGATTACCTATTTTTAGGGTTTTTTTTTTAAATTGATTTTAAAGAAATCAATGAGTTTTATTTTAGGTGAAAAGAAGATGATTATGATTAATGTTTTTTTCGATTTTTTGAGGAAATCAGAATGTATCTTGGAGAAATAAGCAGTTTTATTTTTGCAAAAGATTTCCAAATCTTTGAGTTGCAAAAATAAGGCAAATTGTAAAAATCTGCATCTTGTAAAAGCAGAAGCATAAAGCAATATTTTATAAATTGCTTTATGTTTTCTTGCTATTTTTAGCAGATCTTTGACTAACTTTTCTTCTTGGTCGAATTCCAGACTTATCTTGAAGAGATAAGGTGTTTTTTTAACTTTTAAAGCAGGATTTGCCTATTTTTAGGGGCTTGACAGTGTAATCATAAAAGATTTGTGCTTTTTTCTGCTTTAAAGCAATTTTTGAGTTTGTTTGAGGCCTTTTTTCCTTGAGCTTTTTCTGAGCTCGGATTAGGGTTTCCTTGAGAGTTCTTTTGATAGATTTAGTCTTTCAACTCTCCATTCTCATGAGTTCAGTTCATATCAGAGTTTCTTGCCCTTACTCATTTTGGGGAGCTTGTAAACCTTTTTGATACTCAGTTTTGGTCAGATTGACACTCTTCCAGTTTTAATAGAGCAGCAAATTTCTACTTCTTATTTTTTGTCTCAAGTTTTGTAATAGCAATCTGATGTACTTGTGTTTTCAAATTGAAATCCTTTTATGTCTTGCTGTTATAGGTGGTGTTTCAGAATTAAATGTTTCAAGTTGCATGGTGTATTTGTTTTCCAGATCTTCATGCGAATGACTGATTGGATGTGTGCCAATGAGATTGTGAGGATTACTGCAATAGAGAAGTTGTTATGAGTGGTTAGGTCTGAATTCTTATAAGTTTGGTGAATCATCTTTTAGAAATAGGTTTTTATGTTCAGTTATTCTTCATCCCTTTCCTCATAAGCTGTTTTAGAATAGAATTCATCATTCAGAGAACCATCTCACTCTGGAGATTCCTCTTTCGCATAAGATCACCCACATCTGAAAGAGGCTTCCATGTTTCAGTAGTTTGCTGAATATTGCATTCAGTAGGGTGCAAAACTATTGATAACAGTTTTTGGCACGCCTGGTGGGACATCTAAAAGAAACTTTTAGAGAATTTTAATTTTTCAGTTTGCTGTTTGGTATATGCAGCAAATCTTTTCTAGCCTTATGGAGGCTTTCAATATACCTGGCGACTCCAGTTCTATTTTCTGCATGCTAGTATAGCCCGCGCATGAGAAATATTCAAACAAGATCAAGTTCAAAACCTTTCAAGTATCAGGAGCTGTCCCCATCACGAAGGAGAGGCCGGACAACAAGAAGACTTTTTGAAGTCCCTACAAGATCAAAGTCAACACCTCCCGTTCTTGGTGCTCTAGTTCTGTCACCTGGTGTACTAGTACCAATATATCGAGTACCATTAATGGCGGCACCACTGAGGCAGCATCCGTTCGCACCCTTTAATGGAGGCAGTCCATTAGATATTGCCCAGCATGATGATATTCCGGTTGCAACACTTAGAGGACTATCATATTTCACCGGAGAAGACTACACCACGCTAGTTGAACACATCCGTGATGTAGCCACGTTATGTTCATTACATAATATTACTCAAGAGAACGTTACTTTAAGGCTACTAGCTGCTTCACTCAAGGGCAAAGCACTACAATGGTTCAGAGGTCTCGCTGCAAATTCAATCAGAACATGGGACACTCTAGGTAGTGGTCTATACCAGCACTTTGTGGATAAATCTGACAACTTATCTTTGTTAGAACAGTTGAGTACCATTCAAAGGGCGCCGCATGAACACTTGGCGGATTTCAACTATAGATTCCAGAGGACTTGGGATAGAATCCCGGCAGCGGTAAAACCCTTACCGACGCATGCATTTCTATTTTATCTAAAGGCTTTGAATAGTAAGATTACTGTCATGACTCAGTCTATGGGTGGTTTAATGCTTCCGAATGCTTATAACATTGCTATTAATGTTGAAAATTAACTTATTCAAGTTGGAGACATAGCTCCTAGACCCCCCATGACCTTATTTCTGAAAATACAGCCACCTATTCCTGCTGCTATACCTCCCTTGGCTGTTGTCCCGCCAGTTCCAGCAATAGGATATCATAGTACAGTCCAAGAAGTCACTGCCCCAGCCTCAAATCCCAAAATGCAGGAGCTAAAAAACATATTAAAGACCGTCGGGAACGACCTTGTGACAATTAAGAAGCATGTTGGCCAAGAACATAAGCCTTACCAAGTCCCATATCAGCAAAACCAACAAAATAGGCCCGCTTTCCAAGGTGATTATCAAGCCCAAAGGAGGAATTTTAGCCCTCGGCCATTCCAGCCATACAATCCAAACACAGCCAGCACGTTAAAAGAGCTTGTACCACAAAACAATGTCGCCCAAGATTGTGACTGGTGCTACCCATGCAATCAACCCCACAACCAATCGGCTTGCACCAACGGAGTGAGGAATCAAGCTTTAATGGTGCAAAATATATATGCTGCTTTAGAGCAGGTTGCAGATCAGAATCAAGAACAACAAGAAAATTTGGAAGTCACCTTGCCGAACTGGCAGAGCTCCAAATTCTGTGGCGTGAAGGGACAAGACCGGAAAATTTCTCCTATTTCGGCTAATACCAGGTCTTAAAAATGAGCTATGGATCTAGGCTAGCAAGCTGGAAGTGCACAGCAGCAGCCACCAGTCAGTAAACAGCCAGTTTCATCAAAAATCAATGCTGCCACTCAGCCTAAAATGTAGATTCTGCAAAGGGGGCAGGAAATACCTAACAAGGAGCTATCAAAAACACATTCTCAGCCTACACAGAAGCAAAATGAAGCTGCTGTTACAAAAAACCAGCAGAAGGTAAATGTTTCATCCTTCAATATCATTGAGCATCTCAAGAAAACTACTGTCAATATGTCGATATTAGACGCTTTGCAGCTTCCAGGATAGAAAAGCTTACTGCAAGATGCATTAGCTGAGTTGTCTATTTCTGACAACACCAATCAAGGAGTTGTGAAGGTTGTGTTGGCTAATGGCTTGGAGGAGAAAAGTGGTTAGAAGGCAAAAGAGGTAAAACCCCCTCTGTTTTACTTAAGTCTGATCAAATGTGATAAAATTGTGCATAATTGTATGGTCGACTCTAGTGCCAGTAGTTCAGTCATGCCTAAAAGCTTAGCCGATAAATTAGGTCTTGTTTATGAGCCTAACCCTCAGAAAGGCGTAGTGCAATTAGATGGGTCTGCCGTCAAGATTCCTGGCATAATAAGAAATTTATCTCTTACCTTGCATGCATCCCTGAGTTTCGCTATTCACCAAGATATTCATGTTATTGACTTACCGCCGCACTTTTCCATTTGTTTATCATGGGATTTTACAGCCAAGTTGGGTGGGTTTTTGTCTTCTGATTGGTCTCATCTATTTTTTAGAACAAGGTACGGTACGAAGGTGACCATTAAGTCCGAGCCTCTCGCCAAAGACCACATCGAACCATACTCCCCAAGCCCTATAAATGCTAATCTCTATGCCACCTCTGCAATGGAGGAGCAAACCATGACCTCAGACTGTAGCACTCAGCGAGACTACATCAGTCTCGATGAATGGGCAGCCGAAGATCATGAGCTTCATCCATTCCAAAACACAGATGAGGTAGGTTTAGGAGTTTATATGATTCGCGAGTCTGATTGTGACATGCCTAATCTTTGCAAAGAGGATGGACCGTCTACAGGAAAAGATAGTGAGTTGTGGAAACTTTATTTCGATGGTTCGAGAAGCAGTGTTGGTGCCAGAGGTGGAGCTATGCTGATATCGCCCAAAGGAGATAAGTATTATTCAGCCTGCAGATTTGCTTTCAGCTGTTCAAATAATACAGCTGAGTATGAAGCATTGGTACATGGCCTTGAGTGGGCCCGCAAGCGAGGTATTAAATTTTTGCAAGTTTATGGTGATTCGGAATTGATTGTGAATTAGGTCAGAAATTTAAATGTTGCAAAAAATGAATTACTTAAGAAATACAAGCATCGTGTATGGGATTTAATGGAGGATTTTATTGCTTTTAACATCATGTCAATTCCTCGGAATCAAAATAAGCATGCTGACAGGCTCGCTACCATAGGAGCCCAGTTTGACATTCCCAAAGAGATTCATAAAATAGAAGCACGTCAGTACGTGAAGATAGTGGTCAAACCTTCTGTACCTGACAATAACGTGAGCTGGCAGGTTTTTGACAGCGATGAGCAAATCGTGAACTTTCTCATTGCTGAAGCTGAGTTCACAGATGGAAATCAGCAAAAGTGGCAACAACAATATGAGGACCAGATCGTACAATTAAAGACCAATAAGCTACCAAAGGGTTTGGTGACGTTAGAATCTGTCTTTAATTCAGATGATCAAGTTCGGAAGGACAAGTGCAACTTAATAGTTAAAGAGGAACATTATTCAGCTATTGAAATTTTCAAAGGCAAGCTTCTCAAGCTGGGTAAGGTGTGCAGTCAAGAGGAACAACAAGCTTTCATTCTATTATGTCAAAAATATAGTGATGTTTTTGCTTGGGAATACAAAGATTTAAGAGGTTTTAACCCTGATTTAGCATAACATACCATCGAGCTTGAGCCTGATGCAAAACCATTAAGGCAGAAGCAAAGACCACTTAATCCTAAGTTGGAACACCTCATGAAGGCTGAACTGAACAAGCTAGTTGAAAGCGGTATCATTTTTCCTATCAAGCACACCTCTTGGGTGTCGAATTTAGTACCAGTCAGGAAGAAGAGTGGAGAAATCAGACTTTGTGTCAATTTTCGAGATCTGAATAGAGTGTCTTTGAAAGACCATTACCCACTCCCTTCTATGGAGCAAATTTTACAAGTACTTTCTGG
The DNA here is from genome assembly GCA_007258455.2 of Sequoia sempervirens. Classification (NCBI taxonomy): domain Eukaryota; kingdom Viridiplantae; phylum Streptophyta; class Pinopsida; order Cupressales; family Cupressaceae; genus Sequoia; species Sequoia sempervirens. The sequence goes on from VDFB02281492.1 coordinate 186,865,665, forward strand.
TTCTGACAGATTTTCTTTGTTAGATGGCTACTCAGGTTATAACTAGATTCTGGTTAAGCAAGAGGATTAGTTTAAAATAGCGTTCACAACCAAGTGGGGCACGATGGCCTACAAGAAGATGCCTTTCGGCTTATCAAATGCTAGAGCAACATTCCAGCGTGCTATGGATATGGCCTTTCACGGCCTTATGAACAAGTTTGTTCTGGTATATTTAGATGATATAACTATTTTTTCCAGAAATGCTAATGAACACTTGGATCACTTGGAACAGATTTTTCAGAGGTGTAGAGAGTTCAGAGTGTCTCTCAATCCAAAAAAGTGTATCTTTTCAGTGCATGAAGGCAAGTTGCTAGGGCACATTCTCTCAAAGCAAGGTATTTCAATCGATCCTGAAAGAGTTTATGCAATTCTCAAATTGCCATTACCAGCCCATAAGAAAGGCTTGCAAAACTTTCTTGGGAGAATAAATTTCGTAAGGAGGTTTATACCAAATATCGCAGCCTTGCTGCAACCTCTCACTTCTATGCTGAAGAAAAATATGCCATTCAGTTGGACCAAGGAAGGCAAGAGGAGCTTCGAGCAGATCAAAGAAGCTCTCGTAGCCGCTCCTACTCTCATTAATCCAAACTTTGACAAAGATTTCATCCTGTATGCTTTTGGAGGAGTGGATACAGTTTCAACTATGTTATGCCAGCAAAATAAGGAAGGCTTAGAGCAGCCTGTTGCGTTTTTCAGTCAAGTTCTGCACGATTACGAGGTAAAGTACTCTTTTGTGGAGAAACATGCTTTTGCTGTTGTAAGAAGTTTGAAGAAATTTAGACACATGCTGTCCAACAGTAAGGTTCATTTATTAGTGGCTCATTCAACTGTCAAATATTTCCTGCTTAATAAAGATATTAATGATAAGCGTGCTAGTTGGATCACTAACGTGATGGAGTTCGATGTTGACATTAAAGTAACTAAGCTCGTTAGAGGCAAGGGCTTGTGTGAACAGATTATTGGAAGTGAAAATAGCGGTTTGAAAGAAGCTGCAACTGCGGAAATAGTGCTAAGTAATGATGTTGCGAGTGCTGTTCAAACACCCCCTGCTACATGGTTGCAGCAGATGATACATTATCTGCAAACTGGCGAATGCCCCGGAGGCTTGGACAGAGCAAAAAGAAGGTACTATAGATTGCAAGCCATCCCTTATGCAGTTATTGATGGCATTCTCTATAGAAGAGATTTCCAAGGTGTTTTATTACGTTGCATTCAACCTGATCAAGTTGATAAGCTGTTGGTAGAGTTTCATGATGGACCTTCTGGAGGTCACTTTGCTGCAAGAACAACAGCTCTGAAAATTATGAGAGCTGGTTATTATTGGCCAGATTTGTTTAAAGATGCTATTACATGGGTCAAAAAATGTGAGAAATGTGCATTATTTGCTGGTAAACAGAGGCTTGCACCGCTGCCCCTGCACCCGATTCAGGTAGAACAACCCTTTGCCAAGTGGGGTTTAGATTTTGTTGGTCCTGTAAACCCGCTTTCGAGTGCAGGTCATAAGTGGATTCTTACTGCCACTGATTATTTTACAAAGTGGACCGAAGCTGTCGCTTTAAAGGAAGCAAATGAGACTTCAGTGCTTAATTTTTATCAAGATCTCGTATCAAGATTTGGTGTTCCAGATTCAATCATTTCAGATAATGGTTTAGCTTTCATCGGATTAAAGATTTCAGATTGGTCTTTCAGAAATAACATCTATCTGAACACTTCATCAAATTATTATCCGCAAGGTAATGGCCAAGCAGAATCCACAAATAAGAATCTGATTCGGATAATCAAGAAGACTGTTGAAGATAACCAGAGAACGTGGCATGAAAAGTTGAAGCTAGTCCTTTGGGCTGACAGAATAACTCCTAAAAGAGCCACTAGTTGTTCACCTTTTGTTTTGACTTATGGCAGAGAGGCTAAGTTGCCTATTTCAATTGAGTTACCAACATTGAGTTATGTTAAAGAATTGGAGTTGCTGAATGAACAACCTCTTGAAGTGAGGTTTGCATAGCTAGTTGAGCTTGAAGAAACCAGAAAAGAAGCTCTGAGATAGCTAGAAATACATCAAGCGCAAATGAAGAATACTTTTGACAAGAGGGCAAAGCCTCTTGATTTCATTGTTGGAGATCTAGTCTTCAAGTGGAATTAATTTAAAAGTAGACCTGGACGACATTCCAAGTTCGATGCAATGTGGGATGGGCCTTATGTGATTACAGAATGCAAAGAACACAACACATTCCAACTTTCGAAGATGACTGGTGAGGTGCTGTCTATCCCAGTAAATGGGATCCACCTCAAGCACTGCCTTTGAGATAAGTTATCTCACTGTTAGTTGAGTAGTTTGCAAATAAGTGTGTTTCCCACATTTAATTTCATAGTTTGCTTTCTCTAAGCGCTGCTGCGCATTGTTTTGTTGGCCACCAGGGCCTGTTAGTTTGCTTCAGTTTTGTTTCATTTTTCTTGCTACTGTTTGGAGTGTTGTTGTTCATGTTTTCTGAGTTCACAAGAAGGGGCAGATTTGACTCCGCGCCCAATGAATTGTTTTAAAAGCCACTGATCTATGCTTAGCAGGCAAGCATATAGCGGAAATCGCCAAAATGTTACATATTTTTGCCTCAGCTCAAATGGAAGAGCTGGTTGATTGTTATTTAAACAATAAGTGGAATTGCAGATTGTTTTTTAAATGCTGTTTCACATTACTTTGTGCATTTGAGTAACAGTTATGCATTTTTGAAGCTATGAGTTTGCAGAGTGCCATTAAAAAGTTGCAGATTTAAAATAAAGACAAAATTGAGTAAATAAGAAAAATAGCATTTTAGATGCTTTTATTCATTTCAAAAAGAACTCATATTTTTACAAGGCTTCATTTGATTTCACAATCAGAATAGTATTACAACATTGCATGAGATGCATTTTTCTTTTCAACTGAAAAGCAAAAATTGAAATCAAGGATCCACACAAGCCATGGATATAACTATAACTGTTCCAATACATTTCTAACAGCACAATGCACAACTGAAGATGCGAAAGGAGAACATATAAGCAACAACATAGTCATCATTGCCTGTTATCGACGCTTGATGTTGAATGGTGCACCTCGCCATCTCGAGCTTCGTCGACCTGTAAAAGGAAAGGAGGGGTGTCAGTGGCTCTGACTATGACATAACTCATATGATGCACCTACAATAGTACAGTATACTATTAGCAATGCATTGAAACAATCAAATTCAATCAAATGCAATGTGAAGAAGTGAACTGAAGGAGAAGTATCAACATCATAATCAACATGTTCTATTTTTTATGCTAACGTTGTTTGCTTCCTTGTGCAGGTATAGGTAAAGTCATGGAGTTGAACATTATTCAAAGACCAAGCATGTGGAGTAAAATGGGCTCCCACAAGGGTAGAGCCCGACATGCTGCCCTACGCATTAAATGGGTTGTTTTTAAAAAATATTTCATCATATACATCAAACAAAATGAAATACAATTGAAGGAGTAAAACAGAGTTATCCATCAAGTAACAAAACCAACTGTGCATTCATAACGATCAACATTTCTTTCTGAAGGCTACAGGTGAACAGTGAGTTTAGTTCACTTAAGGAATTTAACATAATGCATTTGCATCAGAAATTGCTGATTTACTTCATTTTCTGTGCTGGCTATAATCATATGTCATGTGAGTTTCAATTCATTACTTTTCTTTTGGATAGTGAACAGGCATACATATGCCTTAATATTTTGTTCTAATTTTCATCATCAAAGAGAACAGTTTCTGAGAACAGTTTGTGCAAATGAAATATAAAAATGCATGAAGAGTACCATGTTGCTCACGAAATCAAATACAGACAGTGCACTTGAGTGTTAGACAAATTTCTAGTTCTGAGTTGACTGGTGAAGAAATACTGCATTATCAATGGTAATAATAGAGTGATCTTTTCAGAAAAATAATAGAGGAGCAAGTATTTTCTTTCCAGAATGATTATGAGTTACCAGTTATATATTTGAACCGGTGTTTAAAGGAGGTTTGTATTGATGCAATGTTGCAGTCCAAGAACGAAAGGTAAAGCCTCTACAGAATTCAAATAAAGGGAATGAAAGTTGATGTGTTCGAATTAAGGAAAGAGCAAATAGTTTGTTTCTAGAAGAAGGTTTTCAGGTGTTAGTTGTGCCTAGGAACTGAAGACTAGGGATTATCCGGATACAATAACAAGCATCAGTGATACAATACTCAATTATGGAGTACCAGTTATTAGGAGATACATCAAAAGTAGTGAACTCATTTTGATTATAATGGTGCCTCAAACAGGATCGTGTGTCAATGATTAGTCAAGGACAACAATCAAATGTGATGTTCTTTCATTTTGTTTTCTGTGAATTACAGGTGTCAGGTAAGATGTCACTTGTAATTGGTCAAGCTATGAATTAAATATAACAAATATGCAGGATGTTGATCATTTCCAGATTACTTAGTCAAGGTCTTAACAGAATAGTGAGGTAAGGTTTCTGTTATATCTACAAGATGAGCACAAAATGCAGTGGGGAATCATAATGGAATTTCAGTTTCGAACTTCATATGTATACGAGGTTCCAGAATGTGCACTCAAGACAGATCTTTCAGATTCTTAGTGCCTGGAGAGTACTCTCAGAATGTGAATGTTGGATTTTTTTTTTTTAAGGATAGTTTACAGCTCCATGTCAATAACAGTTCTGTGAATTGAGCTCAAGTATTATAGCTATCAAGAAAGGTCACATAAATACAAAATGTCACTGGTTTTTTTTGAGTCAAGAGCCTGAAAGAAATGCAAGTAAGTATACAGTCTATCACTTTTTCAAGCAAGTATGAGAGGTTGAGTTCTGTCAAAAATAAAATGCATGCTTTTGCTTTTGAAAAATTCCAAAACCCATGATATTGTTTTGTTTCAGAAGTGTGGGTAAATCACTGTTTGTTCTAGCTCGAGCCATATAGATAGAATGAATAATAGTTACTTCATAGTCTTGAATGTTTTCAGAATACAAAAAATGCATTTTTCTTCAGAAATTTCGAATAACCACATGAGGGTTTGCTTTCGAAGAGTACAAAAGTATGATAATTTATGATACCCATATGGGTTTTTCATGAAAACAACAGTATGACTACAAATATGAACAATTCTATGATAAATCGAGCTCAGGAAAGAAGAAAATAGAGTTTTCCTTCGAAATTTTGAATACCCACATGTGGGTTTATTCTCAAATACAGAAAAATGGAGTTTCCCTTAAAAGTTCGAGTACCCATTTTCAGGGTTGGCTTCAAAATGCAGAAAAAAATAATTACAGAGATAACCATGTGAAATCTGGAATTGAATAGAAGGAAAATATAGTTTTTTTTAACTTTCTGTGATACCCGCAAACATAAATGTTATTAAATTAACATAATTGAGATTTTTTGTTTTGGGTCGAGCCCAAAATCTGCAAGAATGCTTCCTATAGTGCTCTTTTGGCACGGCTTGTACATGGCCAGAAGCTTATGAAATAAAGAGAGTTTTTTAGAGTTTCTACAAAGCAAAGAAAATTACTAGCTTGAATTTCTGATAGAGTCTAAAGCCGCAGACATAGCTTCCTCTTTAGCTTCCCAAGGAATGATTTTCGAGTTTTGAAGAGTGGTCGAGCTCTCACTGGTGAATGGAACTCACAATGAAGGTCGGGCTTACACAGTAGCACGAGAAACACACAGAAAATACACTATGAAGTGACAGTAGAGTATATTAGCCACGAATTTGAGGCCGAAATGAGCAGAATACGAAGCCATAAAGTTTAAGAACACAAATTTTACCTCTGCACAGTGAAGGAGAACAAGAGCACAAGTCAAAGCTTCCATAGAATGGACTATAGAAGTCGAGCTCGAATTCATAATGGCATGAAGAAATCAAAGTAAGAGAAAGTCAGAAATGAACAAGCCGTGCCCTTCGGGCTTGTTGATATTCAAAATAATGAAGTGGAAAAGCTATTTCGCCATGAAAGGAAGCTTACCCACTTGAGATTCGGTCGACTAGAGAGCAAGGGAAGATTTCTGAAGCACACGGGCTCGAATCCAACACCATCATGGCGACAATTTTCTCTCAGACAGAGTTTCTTTCTTCTTAGGTCACGGGTGAAATGAATGATAATTAGGGTTTGACGCTATTTCCTCATGCCTAATTCGAATACCATCATCATCCAGATTGTTCGGTTTTGAGCATATGTCGAAATTCAAAGTGGGGTCAAAATTTTAAATTTATGCCTTATGTTTTTCAAAGTCTGAAGTCTAATGTATTTGAGGGTGGCCGAAATCATGTGCTTAGGTCGATGGATAGGTCTTGATTTATTATTTTGCCTTAGTGGAAAGTGAAGACTTGGATGTAGGTCATATTATTGTTTTATGAGAAAACAATGAGAATGTAATGGTGAATCCCTCCCTAGTAACCTAGAGTTAGGTTTTGATGATTACCTATTTTTAGGGTTCTTTTTTTAAAAATTAATTTTAAAGAAATCAATGAGTTTTATTTTAGGTGAAAAGAAGATGATTATGATTAATGTTTTTTTCGATTTTTTGAGGAAATCAGAATGTATCTTGGAGAAATAAGCAGTTTTATTTTTGCAAAAGATTTCCAAATCTTTGAGTTGCAAAAATAAGGCAAATTGTAAAAATCTGCATCTTGTAAAAGCAGAAGCATAAAAGTGATATTTTATAAATTGCTTTTATGTTTTCTTGCTATTTTTAGCAGATCTTTGACTGACTTTTCTTCTTGGTCGAATTCCAGATTTATCTTGAAGAGATAAGGTGTTTTTTGAACTTTTAAAGCAGGATTTGCCTATTTTTAGGGGCTTGATAGTGTAATCATAAAAGCTTTGTGCTTTTTTTTTTGCTTTAAAGCAGTTTTTGAGTTTGTTTGAGGCCTTTTTTCCTTGAGCTTTTTCTGAGCTCGGATTAGGGTTTCCTTGAGAGTTCTTTTGATAGATTTAGTCTTTCAACTCTCCATTCTCATGAGTTCAGTTCATATCAGAGTTTCTTGCCCTTACTCATTTTGGGGAGCTTGTAAACCTTTTTGATACTCAGTTTTAGTCAGATTGACACTCTTCCAGTTTTAATAGAGCAGCAAATTTCTCCTTATTTTCTGTCTCAAGTTTTGTAATAGCAATCTGATGTACTTGTGTTTTCAAATTGAAATCCTTTTATGTCTTGCTATTATAGGTGGTGTTTCAGAATTACATGTTTCAAGTTGCATGTTGTATTTGTTTTTTCCAGATCTTCATGCGAATGACTGATGGGATGTGTGCCAATGAGATTGTGAGGATTACTGCAATAGAGAAGTTGTTATGATAGTTCAGGTCTGAATTCTTATAAGTTTGGTGAATCATCTTTTAGAAATAGGTTTTTATGTTAAGTTATTCTTCATCCCTTTCCTCAAAAGCTGTTTTAGAATAGAATTCATCATTCAGAGAACCAGCTCACTCTGGAGATTCCTCTTTTGCGTAAGATCACCCACATCTAAAAGAGGTTTCCATGTTTCAGTAGTTTGCTGAATATTGCATTCAGCAGGGTGCAAAACTATTGATAACAGTAACCATTGGTATTGTTGATATGAATCAATTTTTTCTGATGAGAATTATGACATTGTTGATATTACAACCCTTTTTTGGAGGGTTTCCAAAGCGTTGTTGATAAAGTGCACCAATGTTTTTTTCAAGCGCATCTATGGAAATTTGATCTTGGTGTTGTTTCAACGCTACTTGTTGTTTTTGTGACTCTTGATTAGTTAGATTATGATATGGATGAGGATTTTGATTGAAATCACCCATGTGACAAGATGCTCCAGAACCTTGATTAGGGTAACCCATAGTTGATATATCATTGACATTTGTAGTGTATGTGGTACCCATGGGTGTATAAGGCAGAAATGGATTTGGGTAATAGATTGACATATTTTTAAAGATGTTATGATGCTCAATACCCTGTCGTAAGGTCACTTGGTTTATATCCCCATGGGCCACTTCTGTTGTTCACAATGATTGTTGGTGGTATGCTAGTATTTTTTTTGTTTGCTTCCATGTTCTTTCTATGTTGTGATATCATAGTTGTCATAAACAACTGCCAAGCTTTTGTGAATGTTTTTGTAACTCCTAACTATGGAAAAAGAATGTGTTTTTTTTTTGTTTTTTTGGATTTTCTTTTTTAAGGGAAATGAAAGTTGCTTTTGTTTTTGTATTTTTAGTGCATTGAATCTAAGGGTGGTTGGCCCATTGAGAAGCATAAATAGAAAAAAAATTCTAGTGTATTTTGACGGATGCGCTATCTTCTCGAGATGTACCCTTTGGAAAACTTTAGGGTAGGGAAGTTCTTTGAAAGTCGTAATATGGATTTTCGCCTAAGGATTTTTCTCTTGTCAGATCTAAGGATTTTCTCTTTCCAGATATCATGACGGGTGTATATCTATTTTCATGCAGGAGGTGGTAACACAGGTCTTTCGGCTGCTAGGTCTGCTTTCGCTTCCTCTTTGTCTAAGATGTTTGTTGTGTTTCTCCACCGGTTGGGTGTTTTGTTCTTCTCATTTATATGGAGGTTCTTAAACTGCTAATGATATTTTGTTCACCTTCAATGTGCATGAGACTAGGTTGGAGGATTGGTCCTACAAGGTTCAGTTGTTGAACTGGAGTAGTCGATCATCAGATGGTCATAAAGTGTAATGGTGTTTTGAGATGGTTGCTATGAAGATCAAGACCCTAAGGTTTGAGTGTTGTTTTGGAATGGTGCTACTTTTCAGAAATCAAAATGCTAAAGGACTAGGGTTGATATTTTACTTCCTTGTCTAAAGGATATGTTGCAAAAAAGCTTACTTGAACAATTTGTTGGGTTCAAGTAACTGTTAATATCTTAGATGTCTACGTGAAGGAATGATCCTAGTGGCTTGTTTTGATTTTGATTTCTAACATGTAGGATGGAAATGATGGATGAGGGACTATATGACTTATCTATTTTTTCAATTGTTTCATTCTAACAAGGATCATGTAAACAACTTTGGTTTGTTTTTCCCAATTGTTAGTAGGATAGAGTAATAGCATTGGTTTCTGAGCAAAGGCACAAAACTGTGAGCAAGAGTAGCCAGATTTATGAAGTGTGGTCAGAAATGTATCAAGTGCATGGGTTTTTGAGAAGCAAGTGCAAGTTGGAAAGGCAAGTGCAACTTTTGTGTGTTTTTGTCAAATGCAATGATTACTTAGGAAAAAAAGTAAGTTGTTTTGACAAGTGCGAGCATCTTCTTGGAAAGTGCGCTAGTTTTTCAAAAGCAAGTGTGAGAAAAAAGAAGCAAGTGTGTGGGTTCCGCATCAAGTGCCTAGTTTTTGTCAAATGTAACTAATTTTCATCAGTGAAGTTTTTGGGACAAAGAGAAAATGCAATGAATATTTAGCAACTACAGTAGAAAATGTTGTGATTGTGTTGGAATTTTGTGCATAGGTGGTCTTTGTGTGTTTCATTTCTAGTTTGAACAATCTTTCTCTGAATTTTTGCAAGTTTAAGTTGATTTTTTCCTCAATTTCTCTATGTTTGAAGTATGGAAAGTGATATAACAACACTTGGACTGACTTTTAAAAGGCATGGACTTGTGTGACCTTCTTGTCTATGGCTTTAAGTTGTGAAATCATGACACCCAAGCCATAGTTTCCAAATGTTTACTTTGAACTAATGTAGCCTGAAATTAAAGCTTGAATATTTAGAAACCTTTTAAGGAAAATCCTTTCAAGGAATGTAAATATAGGGCTTGTTTTAAAAGCATACACTAAGTCAAAGGGTTTGTGATTCAACCATCATGTTTAGTGTTTTTTTGGATGTGTTCTTTTTAGATCAAGTACAAAATTTGATGTCAAGATTATTTTGAACATATTTGGAAATTTTAACATAAACAAGAATTTATAACCCTAGGGTTAGAAACCATTCTTTTAGGTAGACCTACCTCATCCTCTGAAGAGATGATTTTACATGCAACTTATGATGCGGGCCTGTAGTCGTACTTGGAAAGTAACTTCTTGGAAGTAAATTCTAATGCACCACTTTCAAAGAATGTTTTTGGATAAAATGGTAGCTTCTAAAGTAGTTTGGCTCTTAGTAATGTTTTGGGGATATTATTTTTGGATCCCTATACATGCGACATTTTTCTAAATTAAGAGGCCTCCTAGCCCTTGCGAGTTTTTATGTATCACATAGATACTGGGGGAGATTGACATCAGTATAGGCCAACAACACCCAATGGGATGATGAAATTTCCTCACACCCACAATTTATTTATATAGTGGTCCAAAACAAGAGCACCACTTGGGTTGCTTATGAGTTCTCTGACGCGGGATGTTTCTCAACGAGCAAGTCTTATAAAAGGTATGCTTTGAAAATAAAAGTGTGAAGCTCAAGATGTTTTCGCTGACCCAAGATCACCAAAAGGTGTGAGGGGAGAAGATAGCCATCTATCTTTCCAAACACTAAATGCACAAAAAATAATTCATAACAATTTGATTCTTTTTAAGCACCTCGAGTAGTGCTATTTGCAAAAAATTGTGAATAAGATATCAGTGATTCTTTTTAATTGTATCCAATGGAAGTGATCTAGACATCAGTCAATATCATAGCAAAGGTGCAAGACAAAAAGAATGATTTGTCCATTTTAAGACCAAATAATGAGTGTTTCTAAATTGATCCTGGTCTTACTTGGTCAACAAAAGCAAATGTGAGTGTGTGCCAACAAAAAGGAAATTGTTTTGGTCATTTGTGTTTTTTTTTTTTTATGCACCAAAATTAAGATTCCTAATTGTGAAAACTTGGAAATAGTTCATTTTTAGAGCACCTCAATGAAGTGTTCATTTGTGTTGTTCTTTTTAAGCACCAAAATCAAGATTCCTAATTTAAGAAAGCTTTAAAGTTTTTCATTTTAAAGCACTTAAAAACAAAGTCTGTTTGTTGTAGGTTCTTTTTAAGCACTAAATGAAAGTTCCTAACTTTAGAAAGCGGTGAAATGGTTCATTTTAGAGAACTAAAAAACAAATGTGTTGTTCTTTTTAATGCACCAAATAAATAAATTTCTAACTTTAAAAAGTATGAAAAATTTGAAGTTCTTTGACTGTTCATCTTCCCTATAGAAAACATGTTAGTGGTTTCTTGACCCTGCATACGCAACGTTAATACCTGTCACACACTCAAAATCAGGCATTCGTTAGTGAAAATATCAAATTCCCATTAGCAGATCTCAAACATAGGTTTGACAAAGCAAAAGCATTGAAAAACCAACAAGTGCACCCTTTGTCAAAGAGAAAAAGTGTAGAAAAACTGCAAGTGCACCCTCTGTCATCAGTTAGATGTGTTGAAAATTTGCAAATGTCCAGGTCTTAGTGTCAAGTGAGCAGTTTTACGAGTCAAGTGTGCAGGTTTCTTGATAGGCAAGTACAATTTTTTTTGGAACAATGCGTGAAAATTTTTCAAAACCACTTCAGAAACCTACAAATTCAATTCAAACTCATAGAAATGTTAGTATTTAGGACCATGGTCCCATTGGGCATGCCCAAATGTGTGAGGGGGAAAATCATAGACATAACCAAGATAAACATAATTGAAATAGAATCTAATCTATGATTCAAGAAAACTAATCTAAGATCTATTCCCACACTTACAAAATGCACAATTTAGAATATTGAATTCACAAACATGAAAATGAAATACATAAACAACTAAATTCAATAACCAAACTATTACCCATCTCGTATTGGAGTAAATTAGCGAGGATTTGGTTGCTCATATCACTTTGAAGCCTCCACAGTTCGTGTGTGAAAGCTCGAAGAATGATGTGTGTATGGTTGGTTGATCAAAGAAATGTTGAAGCTCTATCAATGGTGTTTTGGCATTACTTCATTGTCTAAATAGGTTGATTCTTCGATCCTTTTTTTGTGAGGAAAGAGTTTTGTTATATAGAGAATGTGATTTGAAACGGACGATCAAGATTAAACAATGTTGAATCAAGATTGATGGTTGAGAGATGTTGAGAGGATTTAGACATGGATAATCTATGCAAAATAGATTGCACAATTTGTGTGATTGAAGAAATATATTGAATGATCAGTGGGATTGAGGAATAGATTGATTAATTAGGAATAGATTGATTAGTCAAGATTAGATTGAGAAATCAGGGGATCGTAATTTACTCAATCAAAAAAGTGGTTTAGTGATTAATTAATTGATTTAATTAATTCATTCATTTTGGAGTTGAATGTGTAAATCGAGTTTGACTTTTGCAAACAAAGTTGCATATGTTTGATTTAGTTTTTGATGATGTTTTGAATAGTTTGATTTAATTATTCAAATTTTGGAGGGAAAAGTGACATAATTAAATTATTATGATTTAATTATTCAATTAAATTTAGGGGAATAAAGTGATTTAGTGACACAATTAAATAATTGGTATTATTTAACTAATCAAGATGAAATAAAGTGAGATTAGGACTTTATTAAATAAATGTAATTTATTCAATTAGTCAAAATGATGAAACGTGAATCAATTAAATAATGTCATTTTATTCAATTAATAACATAAATAGGGTTTTAGGACTTCATTAAATAAATGAGATTTATTTAATTAGTCAAAAACGATGAAAAAGTGAATTAATTAAATAATGTCGTATTATTCAATTAATAGGGAAAATTAGGGTTTTGAATGCAATTGATGTGAAATGTAGTGATGTTTGATAATAATGATGTCGATGATGTGAAAATATCATTTAATATGTGTGATAAGTGTTAAGTCAATTTTGCATGTCTATAGTTATTTCCCTACACTTATAATTTTTAATTCTTCACTATCTACTATTGTAGGAAATCCTATAAAATGACTCCACAAGTTGAAAGGGATGATTTCTTGGTTGAAAAAATGATGGGGGAAATTTCATGTTATTCTCAAATAAACAATCTTATGTATGAGGTAGAAAATCAAGCTTTTTTTAGTTTTCAATTTAACATATTATGCAAGTATACCACTTAAACATTTATTAATGCTTAGAAAAATTGATTTTCCTTGAATATTTATTCTTTGAAATTGTCCAATTGGATTTGTAGTGATGAATTAAGATATCATGCATTACATTTTTTTATTTCTTCAAATAAATACACAAATAATTATACTTGTTGTAGAGGATGGGGACCGACTGCTCAGGACCCCAAGTCATGGGAAGGTCTAGAACAATCAACTACCTTGATCTACCTCATGCTAAAGGATTGTTTAAGATATGTTTGATGATAAAGGGGGTGAAAAGGAAGGATAATTGATTATCATCTATCCTTCTATCAACCCAAGAGGTTAGGAAGTCAAGTGAGCAAATTCCCAAGTCTGTACAACTTAGGAAGCTCTCTACCAAAGGACTTAGTGCAAAAGACAGACGATAGTGTAGCACACTAGAATCCCAGTTGGGCACTGGCGTCCATATGAATAGAAAGTGTAAAGTACAACCAAAATTTGAAAAGAACTTACTAACAACTTGACAAGTACAATTTGGTAAGATGACAAGAAACATAAAGCAACTAAACTACTAGAATAACAAGAAGAATACTTTAACTTGAAATATAAATTGATTAGGAATGAAGTAAAGAGCAAGGGTGGTAAAAACACAACTTACAATCAGTCCAACCTCTCGCAAGCTCCACACAAACGAAATACCTACACATAAAAGATCGAGGAAAAATGTTGGGGTTGTTTTGAGGCTTTCCATAGTCAAACCCCCATTTTGGTGTTTCCACCTCCATGAATAGCCAAAATAGCAATGATAAAGAAAGATATTGAAGTAGAAGTACTATGCGCTATGCTAACAACAATATGCTACTTAAACAATACAATGATGTTAAGTGAATGGATATCACCTTCCCAACAAGATGCTCAAAAATCATATAAAGGAAGATGTGAGCTCGCAAGCTTGTGAATGCCAACATTTCCACAACAATGAGAGGAGTAAAACCAGCATAATGTCAACTTGGAGCTTCAAAGATGGTGAAAATGCTTTGAATGAAGTGTGTAGGATGCTCAAGAAGATCAAGAAGTGTGTAGAGATATCTAGAGAGAGTGAATGAATGAGGGAGATAGTCTTTTGAAGGTGAAATTGGAGGCAAAGGAGTTGTTTGAGGTCAATCAAGGGAGTAGAAGTGTTATACTTTGTCGCCAATGGAGAGTTTTAATGACTCTATGGATTCCAGAGGCAGGAATCCTGTTAGGATGGTAGTGTGCCACACAGACATCCATGCGTTGCACTAGCGACCCTAATAGAATATCCCCCACTGAAACTAAACACAACTGCCAATTGAATGGGAAGCGAATGAGGGATGTGAAATAGCATCATCAAATTTAATTTGTCTAAGGTAGGAGGTGCCTAAATAGGGAATTTGTAAGGGATGAAAATTCACACCATTACATTTTTGCCCCACTTTAGTGAGCATAAGTGTCAATGAATGCACGGTAAAGTAGAGTAAGAGTTGAAAAATGTATACTTGAACCATCGAGGAAGTAGACCGCAATCTGACACACCTAAAAGCATAGGAAGAGGAGATGGCTCCATAAGTAATCAATCCTAAGGAGAGACAAAAAATGCACCACAGGTCCACAGACTTACAAAAGGTGAACAAAAGGCTTTGTAGGTGCTTGGTCCTACATAAGAGGTGTCCTAGGTGCTTGGTCTTGAGGGAATCCAGATGTGAAAGGCTCTGTAGAGTCTAATAGGCCCTCATAGGTGCTCAGTCCTGCAAGGAAAGATCGAGGTCCTTGGATCTCCAAGCTTGATTAAAAAAGTAGCTTCACAGGTCTTGTAAAGCAACATGTTAATCCACAGACAAAACATGTTAGATATGAAAAATCCACACAGGCAGATAGACAAATAGTCAACAATTGAAGGAGAAGCTTTCAAAGGGTTCCCTCAAGAACCCTTAAAAAGAAAGGGTTCCACTCAAGGGACGCTCTATTTGAAAGGAAATTGAAATTTTTCGTAAACGATTCTAGTATCAAAGAATCCTTTCGAAATATATCTTTCATCAAGGAATTCAAAAGAAAGAATACTCCCTCACAAAGGGAAAGTTTTCAGACTTCTTCCTCGGAAGAAGTTCTCCCTTCTCAAAGGAAATTTTTTAGATTCTAGCTTATGAATCCATGATGAAATAAATATTTTTCTAGGGATCCTTGTTGAATAATGTAATTTTTGAAAAATAAAGAATTTTCAGTGAGGGATTTGTTGGCCATCGAACGCACCTTTTTGAAAATCGAATCAGTATGATAGCCCCCGCTTAGGATGGAGTGTGCTAAACTTGGAGGCATGTGACATCCTAAGGAGAGAAAAGAAAGAATGAAAGTGTTGTTGTAGCCTGTGAAACATGACGATATGTAACCATGGTAATTTTTTCATGCATAAAAGGGACAACACATAAGCACCACAACATCACAAAGCAAGAAAAGAAGAGAGAAAGATAAAAATAAAGGATAAAAAATGACATAACGAACAAGAGACAGGGGGATCTAATAATTTGGGGTCAAAGTTGCTCATAAATATAGGTAGAGAGGTGTAATATACAATATATAAATGAATTTTCATCAACCCCCTACTATATTAAATCATGAAGAAGGGCGTGTGAAAATAAAATAAAAATAAAAAATTGGGTCAACATGGAAGGGAGGCCTAAATGCCCCCAACACTTTGCATCATCCCCAATTGTCAAAAATCAAGACAACAAAGGAAGAAGGATGTAACAAATAGAAGAAGTTTATGACCCAAAACACTCCTGTATCCAAGCACCTACAAGGGTGACAAGGGTCCTTCAGGAACACATAAGAACAAGCACGAGGGAGCACAACACACACACAAATCTAATATATTGATAAAGAAGAGGTGCCCTCCTAGTCCTTATCAACTAAGAGGTCATCATTCTCCCAATATAGATCATTGTAAGGGGAAGACAGACGAGCCTAAAAGGGAAGGATAGCAAGGGGGGTACCCTCTGAATCTCCTGTGACAAGATCCAAGGAAGAGGGCCCCTCGAGGTCATCTTTACTCAACTCCTGTGAGGTAAATGCCATTGATTTTACAAAAATCATTGATAGAGTCAGGACATTGTCTATGTTACATCCTATTTCATAGTTACCAAGTTACTTTTTCCATTATGAGTGAAAATGTTGATAAATATTATTTTTTACTTTAATATGTTTGTTAGGTAAATGAAATATGTGAATATGCAATAAGATGTTATTAACTTCAAAATAATAAATATGTTTTGAATTAGTGGAATACTATGTATTGCAATATGAACATTCTAATTCTTTGTCAAGATACAAATCTATTATGATGTAAATGGATTTACTAGGAATGTCTAACTACCTTGGTGTTGTAGTAAGTTGGTTGCAGGGACAGATTCAATCCTTTGGAAGGGAGGGGAAGTATCATTCAGGAGAAGTAATTGGTCGAGTAACCCTTAATGAAACCTAATTGAGCTTACACATACTCACAATCTAGTTGGTCTAGTTGAGTTGGGTCAATGGAAACCAAGTAACCTTTCAGGATAGGTTGAAATGTTTGGGTGAATTTCTTTGATTTCTTTGACTATTTGATCAAGTTATCATGATTGAATCTTTGAGTCTTTGAGCTTTGTGAATAGTTTTCTTTATGTCGATTCACATGTACATTAAAATTATACATACGACTCATGCATGAGAGCATAATTACGTTTATGCATATATATGAGTAGAAATACTTACGATCATACTTACACAAGGAATCGATTATATATATATATATATATGTATGTGGTGTGTGTGTGTATAGACTTAATGTATATGCATGCCAACAAGGATATGAATGTATTTATGTTGATATAAAATAGTAACATGATATGTGTATGAATAAATGTATATGCATATACATATATATACACACATGTTGATATACACATATGTGTGACGTGATGGAGTATCCATATGATTACAACAATATATGTATATATGCGTATATGTGTATATAGATATATACATATGGTATTGTTTGTGGATAATGATAACATGTTTACATACATTCGTATATCGAATAATTTAAGAAATTTTTTGTTAATAAGTATTATATATATGAAAAGCATTTAACACTAAAAATAAATGTGTATATATATATGTGTGTGTGTGTGTGTGTGTGTGTGAACCAATTATTATTGATTGCTAGAAA
This sequence comes from Sequoia sempervirens, assembly GCA_007258455.2. Lineage (NCBI taxonomy): Eukaryota > Viridiplantae > Streptophyta > Pinopsida > Cupressales > Cupressaceae > Sequoia > Sequoia sempervirens. The sequence goes on from VDFB02281492.1 coordinate 186,882,924, forward strand.
TAAATCGATATGAATCGATGAAGTATATCAATTATTACTATTCTATGTTGTAAAGGCCATTATAGGCTGATTTGGTAAGCCACGTAGTGGCAATAAAATCTGCATATAATGTTTCATATTATAAATAAAGTCTTTGACAACACACGAGGTAAAGTGTAAGAATAGAAGCCTGATAAAACAAGAGACCAATTAATATCACTAGCCGCGCATAATATTAGGTTGTGAGTAATCATTCAATGTGCTAGTCAAAGCAATGGCAAACTAGAACACCACTATTTATTGTCCCCATGGATGTGCCTCTTATGAGGATCATGAAAACTCTTCTATACCAACTAGAACACCCTACCTCTCTCTGAACTACCATCTAACCCACTCTAGAAAATACATCTCAATAATATGTCGGGACTACATAGTCTAACCTATCTGGTACCTCGGCTGAGGACACCATGGCAAGTGATCATCCTCACCAACCCATAAATCACAATCCCTGTAAGGCATCCAGAAAAAGCTAACCAATGTGTCGATACCATGTCTCCAATACCCAACATCTCCTAATTGTGTCTATGACAAGGCACCCTAATACATATATACATATGGAGCACCAACTCGCAATAGTCATACAACTGGTGGCTAGAACACTGCTATATGCTCCCAGGCCCATATCGTGAGTAATGTGACCCCACACCTCAGGCTCTGTCCCCCTCTATAGGCAATGTCGTGTAGCTGGAAGTATAGCATACCCAGTAGACATGGTCCCCATGCATATACAGTCTCATCCTCGACCATACCTGCTAGCATCTCTCCCTAGCCCACTGGAAACCTATGGCCCCTACCATCTAGAATCATAACTCCTGCAATCATTGTGCATAGTACACAATCATATCTATCATATATCTCTATTAGGGTCTCCCACTTGATCTTATACCCCTGAATTCCAAGCTCAGAATCATCGTCACAATAATAATAATCATATAAGGCCTACAATCCTCAAAGAGGGTCATATTGAACCCACTCACCACGAATCGGTAGTCGTAAGATCCTATACACATACTCTAGGGTAACCGTTGCCTCCCTAGTTGGTAGATGGAAACTACAAGTCTCCAAGTGCCACTGCTCCACCAATGTCGTTAGCATGCCCTTGTTTTCCCTAATAATAGGTATATAGGTAACATAGAATAATCCAAGATCTAACAACACCTATCTCTCTACATCGTCTAGTTGGTCCCATAGTCGAAATACATCTAATCGCAACTCCTGCATGTAAATAAGAGGTAGAACAACCTGAATTTATCACACAATCCATGTCAATCTAAAATATTTTTGACCTATTGAACCTAAGTTGACCAAGTCCTTCTATTCTAAATCGAGGAAATTTTTTCACCAGGTAATTACGTCGCTGTTTTTTCAAATGCATCGCATAAATTCCTAGTGGCTCGTAACTATAATTGTGTCGCACATTTTTCACATGCATCATTTCGTACAACATTGGCATTTCCATATTTCAATTGCATCATTTCTAGCCACATTTGTGGCTCAGAAAGTCAGTTGTGGCACACATTTAGATGTGTCACAATGCAACTCTCCTTGCCCTAGACCTAAGTAGTTGCATCATGATGTGATCATTATGGAAAACTGCTTCTCGCTTGCATCACTCACGAATGCAATTGTGTCATGCTCCATGCAATGCAATTGCCTACTAAATTAAATCCCTAACTAAATGCATGAAAATAAAAAAAATTATGAAGTGGGTTTGTAGTATTTACTAGGGGGCACGCTTCCTCAGGATGGCAGAAGGTGTGGATGTGATATCCTCTATGTGTAGCATATGGAACAAGCAAAATCTCCTCAACTTTTCTCACTCAAAGCTCTTAATTTTTCTAAATTTGGGATGCATAAATGACCTATTTTTCTAATCCAACTCCTATTTATAGCCTAAAAACTAGGGTTTGCACTTGACATGTGTACATTGGGAACACTTTTTGATCACTTTGAACCCAAATTTGACCCCCTTAATGACCTCAAAAATCAATTTTGTCTTCGCCATTGCACTCCTAGCGATCGAATTATCTTATTGGGACAATTTTCCAATTTTTTTTTTTTTTTTTGAAAATTTGTAAAATTTTCCCAAGGGGGCATACCTCTACCCTACTTTCACCAAGGCATCTTTTGACTGAATTTCTTTGACACAACACGATGAACTGCATTATGTCAAAGAGGGGAAAAATGTAGGCACTGAAAAATTTCTTAGTCTACAAGCATCATTTTTCTTGATCTTCATCTTTTCATAATTAATTATTTCATTATTCTTGATCACATTCTTCTATTAATTAAATAATTTGTAATTATTTAATTAATTCACTCCTTAACCTTTATTCTTCTATCATAAATTAAATAAAATTAATTGCATTGCTAACACCCCCTTTCTTCAATAATTAAATAAATCATTATTTATTTAATTATTCATCTTTTATCATTCACTTATAGTCAAATGATAATGATTGTTATTATTTTATCTTTTTTTGATTCCTTTATAATTAAATAATTGTCAAAATTATTTAATTATCCAATGACATTTCTTTCCTCCATTAAATAATTAACTTAAATTAATTATTTAATGTTTCTATCCACTTTCCCCATTTAATTAAATTGATTTCATAAATCATTTTAATTAAATGACCATTTTCTCCCACTTTCCTTTTTCTCAAAATAAATAATTTGGAAAAAATTATTGATGCCTCCACTTGTCCAAAGATTTTTTCTCATGAATTAATTGAAAACAATTTTTAATTCTTCCATTTTCTTCCTCCACTATCTCATTTTCAAATCTCAGTCGTTGATTGACTTTGGGCTCTTTCTAATCTTGACCATCCATTTTGTAACCTTCACTCTTTTGTGTTGCATGTCCTCTCATCCGTCAATCTTAGAATCTTTCTAGAAGCTCGATCTTGACTAATTGTTCAAATGGTTTTTGTATACGCATAAAAATGGTCATGTCTATAATCCTGGCAATTAATTAAATATTTATTATTTAATTAATTTTTCTAAAGTCCTCTACATATGATTAAATTTAATTAATTTAATTATATTGTTCTTTCATCTTATTCTTCTTTCATAATTAAATAAATTTATTTTATTTAATTATTTTCATACGTCCACTTAATTAATTAAATAAATACATTTTATTTATTTAAATTAATTATCATTGTTTGAATTTAAATTAAATCTTTTGATTTAATTAAGTTTAAATATTTCTCTTTCTTCTATTTTAAATCCTTCTTCTAATTAATTAAATATTTCATTTAATTAATTTCATAAATGTGATTTAATTAAATAAACCTTATTTAATTAAAGATCTTATGCTTTCTTTCTAAATCACAATTAGATATTTTATTTAATTGTGAAATCTTCTATTTTCTTCTCATATCATAAATTAAATATTTTATTTAATTGTGATATCTTCTGCTTTTTTCAAAAATCCTAATTAAAACTTTCTTCCTATCACAAACTTTCTTCTGCTTTCTTTAAAAGCTTAATTAAATATTTCATTTAGTTAAGAAAAGCTGAATATCATCCACAAGTAAATAATTGAATTTTTAATTCATTATTTATCGGCTTTCAAATCTTTCTTTTATCTTTTTAAAGAAAGATGATTTTTTATCTTCTTATCTTTTTCTCTTTCATAAAAATAGAAAAATCTTGTTTTCAGGTTTTCTTCTATTTTCTCTTCAGTTTCATCCATCTTCAGCCATTCGATCTGCCAAGAATTATCACAACCGTTAATCAAGACAGCCAATCAGAATCCTTCGAAAAACTCTATAAATATCTGTGTGAATCTAAGCATTGGGGATCGACGATTAATTATAGTTCATGCATTTAATTCATTTAGCATTCTAGTATCATAGCATCATGTTTACTTCAATCATATTTGTCTTATTTCATATCATGACTTAATCTTGCATCATGCATCATATTTAAATCTCGTTCTTTAGGAAGACAGTTTGTTGAGCCTAGCATACAATCTGAGAGCAAAAGCTAGAATCAACAAAAACACTGAAGATAGAGGACAATAGGACGACAATCGAAGTAGAATATTGAGTTTGCATCTCCTTATCTCTTATTTTCTATTTTGATACAATGTCTTATTGGTGTGCTTGAATAGTATTTATTTCATTTCATTACGCATATTTTTGATCACACATTTTTGACGCCCACCGTGGGGCCAAATTCCCCCATTTTAGACTTCTTTCTTGCAGGTTTTCTTGAAGGTTTTCTGACATTCGGCAGTGCATCTAGGAGATTCAAATTTTTTTCGTTTTGCAGGTACTTTAGCGCATATGAAGACTGTTTCGGCGCATATGGGAATTTTTGAAGTGCATCTAGGGAACATAATGGCACTTCTGGTTACATTCATTTAGATTCAAGTCTGTTTTCATTTTAGTTTAGCGCATTTAGGAGTTTAATTAGCACATATAGGACATCATTTAGCACATTTAAATCTATTTCGATTTTTTTTTAAAAATCTGCATTTTAGTTTAGCGCATATAGTATCTGTTCTTGTGCATCTGGGTTCTGTTCATGCGCATCTGGTTTATTTTCTTGCACATATGAGTTATTTTTTTGCGCATATACTGTCTGTTTCGGCGCATCTGGGTTGTAATAGAGATTATGAGTCTGACGCCTTCCACAGAAAAAATTTCTTTCTTTTCCTTGCTGGTTTTAAAATGAATCAATCTAGGGTAGCCACCACATCTTTATCATGCAGTTAAAACGAACCCCATGTCTGTTGTGAAGCAAAATCTTCACTTAGATTAAATCATTTTTTATTTTGGTGCATCTAAAATGAATTTGTCTACTCTTTTTGACTGTGCTTGAAAGTGGTAGGTGACTATGCTCTCACCCTGTGCAAACTAGGTGATCAGAAAGCTAGACCCACTTTTCCCTGTGTAACCTTGACTTGATAATCGAAGTATCCTCTCCCCTTGCGCACTTGTATGATCCTGGGTGTAAGAGAAACGGTTATTGATTCTAGAAATTGGGCCTGCCTGGGGATTTCATCACCTCAACGCGACTCAAACCGGCAACAGAGCTAAGGCCAAGCTAACCCCGACCGGTATATAAATGTGAACCTTAAGGGAAAACCTAAGGTTACATGTGCGGATGTGTCATACGGACGAAGTAGTACTTCCTTAAACCCTGTTGAGCTTAACCTCTTCAGGCAGGAGTGCCACCTTAATGGTGATTAATCTCTTGCCCCATGTATGGCCACTCGAACGGGGGTCCCGAATTAAATACCATTGTTTAGAAAGCCAAAAACCTTCTATTAGCTAGTCCAACACCAGTCGGTGTGAAGCCTTCCACACTTTCGCAGTCTTTAGTAGAGGTGATCAATCTGCCATGGGAGTTTCATGGGGGTTGGAAGCTTGGTTGGCCTGAGAAGAGAGTGCACTGTAAGGGGGAGCCCGTGCAGCCAAGCTTCTGAATTCACACACTACTGATATGCGGCTGGGGAAACCCATGTGGAATCTAGCGGATATTGTCCTGGCCTAACTTAAGTTGTGCTTGTCTTATTCTGTGCTTGGTTACGTTCAACTTAAATTAGACTGTTTGTTGTGTTTTTCAAGAACTTTAATTCAGATAAAGGATCATCCGAAACGAATATGAAAAACTTCAGCTGAAAATTTTCAAAACTAGTCAAAAACTGTCTTTGGAAAACTGTTTTAGCGCATCTAGGAAAAAATGTAGCGCATCTAAAAACTGTTCTAGCGCATCCATTGGCTGGTTCAACGCATCTGAGTCATTTTCCAGCGCATTTAGGGACTGTTTTAGCACATATACTTTTTGGTTTAGCACATCTAAGGTCTGTTTCTGCGCATTCAAGGTATTCTGCAGCGCATTTAACTTTTTCTCTAGTGCATATACCTTTTTCTGCAGCGCATTTAGGGAACAGAATAGCGCTTTGGTTGCTGTCAAAATTTTTCACAGGCCCGAATTTCTGATATTTCTCTCCCATGTTGGGGAAGTGGAAATCAACCAAGTTCGTCAAGAAATCAGTTTTCAATAGGATCAAGAAACCCAAAACGAACTTAAGTTACAAGGAAACTTTGGACTGAAGAGAATTTTTGTATAAGAGTCGACACGTCTTGCTTCATTATCGCAAATTTCTCCATAGATACCAAGACTACGTTAGAGGATTCATTGACGAGTACGCTGTAGAACCTTTGAATACTCAAGCTTATTATCAAAGATTAGCTCTATCTCAACATCACAATCTTAATCAACCTCTTGAGTTTGAGAATATACCACAACCTTCAATTGAATATTCGATACATCCTAGTCAAATCCTTCAGTGACCTTCATTAGACTTACAAATATTTTTTTTGAAAATAGGGATCAAAACTTTAGGAGTGCACCTCACAAGCAAAATTTTGGATTATTGATTCAACTTCCGCCAATAGGATTCTGATAGCCTTCATCTTTGGAAGCCACAATCAAGAATTAGGAACATCTTTGATCATATCATAGGGTTTTTCATCTTATCAGATCAAGATTTTTTTTGCTAAATCATATGCCTATTTTTACAAGATCTCAATACAACAAACTAGGAGAAGAATCTCAACGAGAAGGTCATACCCATAACATACAAGAAGAAGGTGAACGTGGTAATCCTCATTATAGTGTGAGTCGCAATCCTCTTTTCAGTGACGACAATATGGCTAATAGAGAAATAAATCCATTTCATAAGTACAAAGTCATGAACAAAACTCCTGTAGATAGTGATGATGATCCAGAGGAAGAACTTCACATTAGAGAGGCTGAACAAGACCCCAAGTTTCTTAAAGCCATAGAAAAGATCCTGCGACGTGACAAAGAAAAGTATTTTCTCTTTCTAGCCGATCAAGGAGCTAAACTGCCTAAGGATTTTGATACTGAGAAATTAAAGGACAAAGAAGAAGAAACACCCCCATCTGATCTTATTGTTCTCACTCAACAGTTTAGTGCACTCCAAGGAAAAATCAAAGAGTTACAAGGGGGGACCCCAACAAAGAAATATACTCTTGATGACATATGTCCTTATCCTTTTGATAGAAGTCTCAATATGATTCCATTTCCCAAACATTGTGAAATTCCCAAATTTGATCGTTATAATGGGAAATCGGATCCAATTGATCACGTTAGAGACTTCCGAAACATGACTTTAGAATTTGCACATGAAGACACTTACTTGATGTGTTTGTTCCCTAGTAGTATTGGAAGTCAATCTATGGAATGGCTATCAAAAATTACACCTCCTATCCAGACATTTGAGGAATTGATCAATTTGCTCATAACACAATACTCCTACAACATCCAACACCAAATCACCATGATTGATCTTTGCAAAGTTGCACAAAAACCTGGTGAACCTTTTACTACCTTTCTTCAAAGATGGAGAAGAATGTTCGCTAGGTATCCATGTCCTATTCCTGAAAAGGAAAAAATGGTTACTTTCATCAATAGCCTAAATTCAGAAATGAGCTATCGCTTAAATCTACATTCTCCACCTTCCTTTGAGAAATTGATTGAGGATGCCATAACCATTGAAGGTGCTTTGGTCAAAAGAGGGACAATAAAACTTGACAAGGATAATCCCAGCTCATCTAACCATTATAACAATCAAGACAAGTCTAAATTTTGGACTCGCAACAAAAACATTGTAAAGGATGGTGTTGTAGATGCAAATCATGTCTCGACTAAGCCGTTTGTTCTGAGTACTCCAAATACTCCTCGTAACAATAATTACAACAATGTCAATTCTGTCACAAATCAAGGAAACAATCCTCCCCCTCCAAAGAACAACATGAATCAAAATCCTACTCCCAATCAAGGGACTGTCAACAATCAAAATTACCGTGGAAACAACATCTTAGGGAATACCTCAAACACGAACCCACAATGCTTTTCATTCTTCTCTAGTAGAAGAACTTTCACTCCACTAGGACAATCCTTGGAATCTGCATTCAAAGAGGTTATGGACAAAAATTCCCTTACTCTACCACCTCAACACAATTATGAACCTAGTGTAAAACCTCCATCATGGAACGAAGCTTATTATTGTGACTATCATAGGTGCAGAGGTCATCGTACAAAATACTGTCAAGCTTTGAAGCATGCTATTCAAGACCTAATTGACAATGGCACTATCACAATAGAAGGACAACAAAAATCCAATGAAGATCACCAAGCATTTCGCAACCCTTTGCCAAATTATCAAAAGGGAGAGTCTTCTGACAAAAATTTGAATCAAATCGATGACATTGTAATCCGTCACCTCTATACGGATGATGAGCAAATCAATGTTATAAAAATCAATGAGAAGATAGACTATGGACAAGTTAATGTCACGACAAGAGCACAAGCTAAAGTTGTCTTGAAGGGCGCCTCTTCGAAATCCACTGAGCCCTTCCCTCAACATCAATATGACTTAGTTAACCAACTTCGAAAAACTCCAGCTCAAATTTCCATTTTAGAACTCCTGAAGATTTCCCCTGCACATAAGGAAATTTTAGAGAAGGCCCTTTTTGAAACAACTGTATCCACGGATTTGGATGTGGACCGATTTCAAGCCATGGTAGGACACTTGTCCTCACCCACATGTCTTTCATTTTTTGAAAAAGATGATGTTTCCATGACTCATCCCCACAATTTGTCGTTATACTTAGAGGTCCTAATCCACAAGTTCCGTGTTAAATGTGTCCTAATAGATGGAGGGGGTGGTTTGAATATATGTACCTTGAAGGTGGTTCAAGCTTTAGGATTTTCGGAGGACTCCATTGATCCTAGAAAGAAGATTACTATTAAAGCCTATGATGATGAGGAAAGAACATCTAAAGGTCTAATCATGCTACCAATCAGAGTGGGACCTGTTATCAAAAATACCTTTTGTCAAATTTTAGACCGAGATATTGCATACATCTTGTTGGGTCGTCCTTGGATTCATGAAATGCAAGCTGTTCTGTCCACATACCATCAATGTCTTAAGTTTCCATATGACAGGCAGAAAATCACTATATCAGCCGATAATTCAAACATCTAAACTTGTGCCAACGTCAAAGCTAGTCAGGATACTTTGGTTCCAAACAATCGAGAAGCGCTTGCTAATACTTCTCCTAAGAATGATACACAAATAAGTCAATTAGCCAAAAGCTTCGACAAGAAACTGCAGTTCAAGGAAAGTGGAATTGGGGAATACTCTCTCTGTCTTGCTAATCTACCTACATCACCTCGATCACATGGAAAACCTTCTATTACACAACAATGGATATCAGTAGCATCAACATCAACACAACTACCAACATAGCCAACTACCAAGTTCAATGGACAATTCATCAAAGAAAAATTCCCCATGGGAGATCCTGAGGATACAACAATTCTGAATTGGCTTTATAAGGATGAAGATGAAACAGTTCTAAATGTCACCTTACCAACTGACCGATATGGGAAAGGGTATTCCATCATGCAAAAGATGGGCTATGACAATGGCCCTATTGGAAAAAGAAAAGAAGGAGTAGTTGAGCCTATCCATCTTCCAGGGCTTGCTGCATATGATAAAACTAGACTAGGCTATGACGCTACCCCATCCAACCAATCATAGGGTAATGTATTTACATTGCAAGAAGGTTTTGATAAAAAGGATGCATGTTTGGCATCAACCCCGAATTTCATAGAAAATAACTCTGATACAGACTCTGCTGAATATGAATGGGATACCATCCATGATGATAAATTTTGGAGACAAAGAGGTAGATGTCATACACAAGTATACCCCAACTTTAATCAAAGGTGAAGGTTCAGGGTCCCAACCACAAGAACCTGAACTACAAAGCAACTATGAGTCTAGTGATAATGAGTCGGATTTTAACGAACAAGACTATCATGAGAATAGTACCATCATTGATCTACCTCATACCTCGGATCCTACCGATAACTCTGTTTTGACCCTAGCCATCGCTGATTTCACACAACCAAATGACTCGTTACCTTTGATCCATCCTGATCTCATTGACTGGGATCTATCTGAACCTATTGATATACCTATTTTTCCAAATGACGAAGCTATCATAAACTTCCTTTCCGCAGATGATGCAAATGATTGTTCCACTAGCAATTTTTGGCACAAAGTCTTTAATCAGGAGAGTGTCAAGTCTCCTAGCTGCAAAAATGAAAATAAAGAAGAACGATCTCGTGGTGAAAACCAGAATCTGGCAGTACTAGATTAAACAAAAGATAAAATAAAGAGCGTATCAGATGGTGAAAACCTTTTCAAGGCACTAGCTAATGGGAAGCTTGACACTCTCCTGAAGCACTATCATGAACGATTGCCCATTTTGATCGAGCCTACAAAGGAAATCAATATTGAAACTACAGATAAACCAAGGATTCTACAGGTAGCTGAATCAATGACAGATAATGAAATCCCATGGTTCATGAACTTTCTCAAAGAAAATCAAGTCAATTTTGCTTGGTCTTATGCAGACATGCGAGGTCTTGATCCCGATCTCATAATGCATCATTTATCTATCAAACCAGGAGCTAAACTAGTGAAACAAAAACTCAGAAAGATGCATCCTCATGTTGCACTACTAGTTAAAGAAGAACTCAAGAAACTCCTCGATGCGGGATTTATAAGATCAATCGCCTATGCAAAATGGATCTCCAATATTGTCCCAGTAGAAAAGCCAGATAAACGCATTAGAGTGTGCACTGATTTTAGAGATCTTAACAAGGCATTCCCTAAGGATGACTTTCCGCTTCCAAGCATTGATACTATAGTTGATCTGACAGCTGGCCATGCCATGTATTCACTAATGGATGGTTTTTCTAGTTACAACCAAATCAAGATTGCACCTGAAGACCAGGATAAAACAACTTTTACATGTCCATGGGGGACCTATTGCTGGAATGTCATGCCTTTTGGTCTAAAGAATGCTGGAGCTACTTATCAACGAGCTATGACAATGATTTTCCATGATATGATGCATACATTGATGGAAGATTATGTAGATGACATTTTAGCAAAGTCATGTACAAGGGAAGGACATCTTGAGGTATTATCTAAAATCTTTGCAAGGTTGGAAAAGTTCAAAGTTTGCCTTAACCCTAAGAAATGTGTTTTTGGGGTTACATCTGGAAAACTCTTGGGATACATTGTGTCTGAAAAAGGAATTGAAGTAGATCCTACAAAAGTAAAGGCAATCACAGAAATGCCTCTGCCAAAGAACATCAGTCAATTAAGATCACTACAGGGGCGACTTCAATCTATACAAAGGTTCATTGCACAACTGGCCGATAAAAGTCTACCTTTCACACATCTATTGCATAAAAATGTTCCTTTCAAGTGGGATGACAAGTGTGAAATGGCTTTTCGACAAATCAAATAGTATTTCATGACTCCACCAGTTCTAGTACCACCAAATCCAGACAAACCATTGATCCTGTATATTGCCGCAACCGAGACATCTTTGGGGGCATTATTAGCACAAGAAGACCATGAAGGGAAAGAACATGCAATCTATTACATTAGTAGAACACTAACAAGTCATGAACTTAACTACACTTTCATTGAGAAGGTTTGTTTAGCGGTAGTCTTTGCTTCACATAAATTTTGACATTACATGCTAACTCATACAATCAATCTTATTTCAAAAATTGATCCACTCAAGTATCTACTAAGTAAAGCATCACTAACAGGAAGGTTAGCAAAATGGGTCATGATTTTGAGTGAGTTTGACATCCACTATGTTGATGGCAAAGCAATCAAGGGACAAGTTATCGCTGATCAACTAGCAGACGCTCCCCTACAAGCAGAGCACCCCTTGCACATTGAATTTCTAGATGCCTATGTTTTCACTGCAGAATTCAAGCAACTATGGTCCTTATACTTTGATGGTTCTTTTACTCAACATGGATCGAGAGTAGGCATTCTCTTTGTCACCCCTCAAGGACATACCATTCCTCGGTCATATAAGCTAATGTTTCCATGCACCAATAACATAGCCGAATATGAAGCACTAATCACTAGACTAAAGACAACATTGGAATGGAGGATTATCGAGCTACAAGTTTATGGTAACTCATAGTTAGTCATTAATCAAATCAATGATGATTATCATACTAAAGATGACAAATTGTTGCCATACAAGAAGATGGTCGATGACTTCAAGAAGTACTTTGTGGACATCCAGTTCACACAAATTCCAAGGATTGATAACAAAGCAGCTGACGCTATGGCTACGATCGCATCATTGGTACAACTCCCAGAAAAATAGACTCGCTATGAATTTTTGGTGGAACAATTATTTACACCTGCTTATGACACACCCGAAAGCCAAATTATCTGCCACTTGGTAGGATCTGATTCGCCCTTGTATGGTAAGGTTTATTCCTACCTAAAAGATGACATTTTACCACCTGACTTATCTCGTAACCAAAAACGTAACTTTATCCGACAATCCTCTCGCTATACCCTTATCGCTAATACCCTTTATCGCCGTGGTCTTGATGGTACTTTACTTCAATGTCTTGAACGTGACGAATCCGACAAAGCTTTACAAGAAGTTCATGGGGGAATTTGTGGTACTCATTTGAGTGGACTGAGCTTATCCAAGAAGTTGATTAGAATGGGTTACTATTGACCTACAATGGAGAGGGAATCATTCACTTTTGTTAAAACATGCTCAAAATGTCAGATTCATGGGAATCCTATTCATGCTTCTGCACAAGAACTTCACTCATTCACACCAACCTGGCCATTTTCTCAATGGGGATTAGATCTAGTAGGCAAAATTCATCCTTCATCTTCAAATGGGCATAAGTTCATCATCACAACGACAAAATATTTCACTAAGTGGATTGAGGCAGTACCTCTCTCTAAAGTCATGGGAAATTTTTTTTAATCCTTCATACTCAACTACATCATTTGTCGGTATGGTATTCCTAATGCCATTATTACAGATAATAGATGACCTTTTAAGAATCAGGATGTTGATGAACTTTGTGAGAGATTCCATATTCAGCACAGATATTCAACACCTTACTATCCACAAGGGAATGGCCAAGCAGAGACCTCAAACAAGACTATACTAAAGATTTTGAAGAAGACCGTAAATGATTCAGGGAAAGATTGGCATGTTCAACTCAATCCTGCCTTGTGGGCTTACAGAACTAGTGTCTGAACGCCAATAGGAGCAACACCCTATGCTCTTGTCTATGGAGCAGAAGCCATATTGCCTTTAGAGGTTGAAATACCATCACTCAAAGTATCACTGAAAGGTCTCATAACAGATGATGAATATAGAGTTTCCCGACTACAAGAGTTAGAACTTCTAGATGAAAAGAGATAGAGAGCAACTGACCATTTGAAAGCATACCAACAGATGATGTCTCGCAGCTATAATCACAAAGTAAAGCCACGTTCCTTTCAGGTGGGTGATCTAGTTCTGAAAGAGAACCCACGCAATCAACAAGACAGCGAAAAGAAGGGAAAATTTGAATCAAATTGGCTAGGTCCTTATGTGGTTATTGCAGTCTACGGTTCAGGAGCCTACAAGTTATCAACGCCAGAAGGGGACCTGTTTGACGAACCCATCAATAGCATGCATCTCAAGAAATATTATGTTTAAGTCAGCTATCATCATCCAGAAAAAGTCCTAAATTTTTTTCAAAAAAACAGCAGAAAAAGTCCTGAAAAAATTCAAAAACAGTAGAAAAAGTCTTGAAAAAATTCAAAAATAGTAGAAAAAGTCCTGAAAAAAAAAAGTCCTGAAAAATTCAAAAAATAGCAGAAAAAGTCCTGAAAAAAATTCAAAAAACAGCAGAAAAAGTCCTGAAATTTTTTCAAAAATAGCAGAAAAAGTCCTAAAAATAAATAAATAAATAAAAAAAAATCAGAAAAATGCAATAAACATAGATAGTGAAAATCTGGCAAATGGACGCTATCTGTACCTCTCCATCTATTATTTCCTGTTTTACACTTTGGCTTTTCAGCTTTCTTTTTCCGCATCTTAGGGTTATAATTCCACCTTCCTGCAGTCATTTGCCTAGAGCGATAAATGTCTTACCATGGCTTGATCATTGTACATATTCCTTTTCGCAAGTTGTGTCAATATATGGGGCAAAATGTCAACTGGGGGCAATTAACTTTCAGAGCATACTAAAACAACTGGACAATGTCATAAAATCCGATCATGCGAACAAACAACCAACTCACATGAAACCTTATCCGATCATCGATCCATATCATGAACAATTTTCAGCAGATACCATATCATTGTCTATTGGATGATCTAAAAATCTGAATAATGTCTGAAATAACAGTATTACATTTTGAACAAAGGTTGTTTGATTTTCAATATCATTACTCTGGAGCACACTCGATGATGTACTGAACTAGAGTGGAAAGGAACGAGAATGATTTTTCTTTTCTGCTGTTTTGAGGTTAACGATCAATTTGATGCACATATGTCACAGGACATGATTACCAAAGCAATATCATTGATGACAGTTCCACATTTGCATCGGAAGGGTGGTTAATCTTTGTCTGTTTATGCAAGAAATGCTCAGGTCATCTCGGTTCAATTATACCTCGATGCTTGTGTTCGCTTGCTATATCAAAAATCATGAAAGTTGTACTCAGGTCATCATTGGTGCTAATTTCCCCTCTGATGCTTGTACATACTTCCAACATTTTAAAATGCTCTATGATGATTCAAGAATGCTTATAACAGGCTCAACAAATTGGTTAGTTTCATTTGGTTGCATGTTAGTTAAATCATTGTATATATCTGCATATTGGATTCACATTAGTGTTCTGAAAGGTGAATGAAAACATTAACGGTTGTCATGGAGTTTTGAACTCTTTGTGGAGTACATTTGGAAATTTGTTTCATTTACCATTTCCCATCATTTCATCATTATCATATCATTATTATCATTTCTCATTTATTCATTATCATTTATCATTTCTATTTCATTTTCTATCATTATCATTATCATTATCATTATCATTATCATTTCTATTTCATTTTCTATCATTAGATCCTTATCCTTTATCATTTCATATCATTATTTTCATAACATTATCATTTCTCATTCATTCATCATTTCATATCATTTTTTTCATTATTTTTCATAACATCATCATTTTTCAATTACTATTATCATTACATTTTCTCTCATATCATTATCGTTCATCATCCCATTATCATTTTATCATTTATCATTTACTACCATTTATCATCATCATCTAATATCATTTCATTATCATTGCACTCATTCGTTTCATATCATTGCATTCCACATTATAATTATTCTATTATCATCACATTGCCATTTTCATTACATAAACATTACCAAACATATCATTTATCTTTTCATCATTATCATTAGTGGTATCACATTTTTCATTATCTACCATTTTCATATCATAAATTTCATGATGCATTTCATAAACATACTATCCATTTATGCATTTGACAAATTCAAAAATCAACATCTCATATATACATTATCACAATCATTGCATCTACATCCTAGGTCATCCATCTGCATCATATCATTGGATCATCCTGCATCATAAGGTTAGTCCGCAAAAGTAGTCAAAACATATCAAAATCCATCTCATATCATACATGCATAAAAGTAGCATCCGTATCACATCAAGAATGCACAACATATCATCATCAAAATCATCGCCGCTGCATATCATCGCTCATCAAAATAATACAAATGTCCAATGTCCAATGAAACTACAAAGTTCAAAACATGATACATGAGATATGATCAAAACTCAATATACATGCTCCAAGAAAAATGATATGCATATGTGCAAAATATATCTGTCCCAATCGCTAGCTAGTAGATGCCCCTGAAGGAGCTGGTTTCGAAGAGGGCGACTTGCCACTACCCCCTGCATTATGATCCCATCGAGGCCCTGTAACCTCTCTGCCATGTGTCGATGTCCGTGATCGGGTCCTCGTCCTGCTATGTGATCATGGATAAGGCTCTCGACGCTCGGGAGGACACAACTCCTCATATTTGACTTTGTAGTACTCGGCCTCTCTAGCTGCCTCAAATCCCTCTGCAATGGCCTCCCATAATGATGTACTCTCTACAATACCCATGAGTCTCTGTGCCACACCCTCAGCCTCTAGTGCCCATCGTCTAAGTGCATCCCTCTCCGCTACCAACTGTGTCACCTGGGAATTTGGGGCAGGCGCCTGAGCCTGTACCTGTGTCTGAGCCTACGCCTATACCTGCATCTGAGCCTATGAGAGCTGTGTCTGCAACTGCACTATCACACTCTGAGCCTGAGCTAGCTGGCTCTGTAGTTGTGCCTGTGTCCCTGAAAAGTCTGAACCTAAGCCTGCAATGTAGCCATCTGTGCCTACTGAGATGAGGACGACACCCTAATCACTGTCCGCGGTCTGCCACCGGATCTGGCTCGCAAAACAATCTGTGCTCTACCCAGACTGTCCAACCTCTGCTGCCTCTCCTCTCCATCATCATCTCCCCTATCATCTCTGCCATCTGAGCTGTCCTCGTCTCCATATCCTCCACCTCCACTCTCCTCATCCTCATCTCCCTCCTCCTCTCCCTCCTCCTCCTCTCCTCCACCCATCGCCTGCTCTCCGTCAGCCACATCCTCCTGTCTCCCTGCCCCTGGCTGCGGCGTTACCCCAATAACCCATGGCTCATCTGGCATTGTAAATCATGGAAATGGATGCGTATGGAAATAATGTGCATAATCATCAGTCATCCCTGCATCCTACACCTCTAGTCTGTTTGTCCATACCTTTGGCTGTAAGGTAGAATAATCTGTGTATGCTACCTAGTATCGGATACACGGTCCCCATCCTGGATCACCCTTGTACCGCCCATAATGATCAACCCCCTGTGTAAATCCAAACTGTCTCAGCACTCGTAATGCTAGAAATCTCTCAATAATAAAGGGAGTCTGCCCTATCAGATATCGCGGTATGCAGACAAATGACATCTCTAAGTGATCAGTCTCCCATGCCTCACAATTCGTGTACGATCTCCATATCACTGCATCTATATCATCCAATAACCGTCGCCAATACTCTACCTTGCCCAGCTTTTGCTGGACAAGTGCACCAGAATATGCATACACATATGGACTCCTTGCTGGCCTATCTCTCGTACAATGTGGTCTCGTGATCGCAATATGCTCCCATGCCCAGATCTGTAGAAGTGTCACCCCACTCGCTAAGCTAGTGGATCCTCT